>BRXU01000017.1:0-315000 GCA_030267565.1 Pleodorina starrii
CCCTAAAACCCTAAAACCCTAAAACCCTAAAACCCTAAAACCCTAAAACCCTAAAACCCTAAAACCCTAAAACCCTAAAACCCTAAAACCCTAAAACCCTAAAACCCTAAAACCCTAAAACCCTAAAACCCTAAAACCCTAAAACCCTAAAACCCTAAAACCCTAAAACCCTAAAACCC
This sequence comes from Pleodorina starrii, assembly GCA_030267565.1. Lineage (NCBI taxonomy): Eukaryota > Viridiplantae > Chlorophyta > Chlorophyceae > Chlamydomonadales > Volvocaceae > Pleodorina > Pleodorina starrii. The sequence goes on from BRXU01000017.1 coordinate 180, forward strand.
TAAAACCCTAAAACCCTAAAACCCTAAAACCCTAAAACCCTAAAACCCTAAAACCCTAAAACCCTAAAACCCTAAAACCCTAAAACCCTAAAACCCTAAAACCCTAAAACCCTAAAACCCTAAAACCCTAAAACCCTAAAACCCTAAAACCCTAAAACCCTAAAAAATAAAAAACCCTAAAACCCTAAAACCCTAAAACCCTAAAAACCCTAAAACCCTAAAACCTAAAACCCTAAAACCCTAAAACCCTAAACCCTAAAACCCTAAAACCCTAAAACCCTAAAACCCTAAAACCCTAAAACCCCAACTGAAAACCCTAGAACCATAACTTGAAACCCTAGAACCACAACTGAAAAACCCTAGAACCACAACTAAAAAACCCTAGAACCACAACTTGTAACCCTAGAACCACAAGTGAAAAACCCTAGAACCACAACTTGAAACCCTAAATTCCTGATGGAAAACCCTAGAACCCATGCAAATAACCACCAAAAAGCACCTAATCTTGTCTGTAAACCTGAAAAAACCTGAAAACCTGAAATTAAATAATTAAGCCTTTAACCCCCCCCCAGCATTGCATATGCAACAGTTACCATGGCCAGCTTTTGCTCCCATTCATCAATGGCTTGTCAATAATACCATTGACTGTTACCACAATAACAAAAGACAGCAAATTTTTCACTTATATACCTGCCTCACCTCTGCCCAACCTCTGCCCAACCTCTGCCCCACCTCCATCACCTCTGCCCCCTATCCTGCCCATCTCTGCCCCTCCTACATCTTTCCCCCTTCTGGCCCATCACTGCCCCACATCTGCCTCCCCTCTGCCCCTACTTCTGCCCCACCTATGCCTCCCCTCTGCCTTCCCTCTGCCCCACCTTCTGTCCTACCTCTGCCCCACCTTCTGCCCAACCTCTGCCCAACCTCTGCCCAACCTCTGCCCAACCTTCTGAACACCCTTTGCCCCCCTCTGCCAGAGAGCCTGAGAGCCTGAGAGCCTGAGAGCCTGATTGACATATACATAATCAAGCTGTATTTCTCATTGAGTATGAAGTTAGACACATGTTTCCTATTCTTATGAGTGTGAGAGTAAACACTTGTTGATGGGAACTGAACTCATGACTTCTTAAGGGCTTAAATCAGCACCTATTTATGTGCTTATCAATTATTTTTATCTTTACAGATGTGCAGCATCCACCCAGCTACAGTGACAGGCTCATGACCAGCCCCAACCTTGAAAGGGTCATACCTCCTTCAAAAAGGGGGGTAGTGAGGTATCCTAAAAACATATTATTAATCCACCCTTGAAGATCTTTCCAAAAGTGCTTTTGTTACTCGATTCTATGGAGAAGAATCATAGGAAGACCCCCCTTAAGGTTTTGGGGGTCTGGGTGCGACCCTTATACCAATTTCCACTTACCCTTGAACGTTGTGATTAGGTCCTGTATAACCCGCACCGACCACAGGGGCTGCATGACCAAACTGGGCTCTGATGATCAGCTCCTCCCTCTGGATGTATGCTCCATGGGTCCACAGTTTTGCCTGCTGAGGGGACGACACCAGAGACCAGCATACATGGCCTAAGCATTACACAGCACCTCTTCATCAGGGACCAAGAAAGGGCAGTTTGTATAGTTGCAGAAATCTGCAAATGGGTCACCATCAGCAATCTTAACCCCAACACAACTTACTTGTCTACCTAACTCAAAAAGTGAATATAATCTGGTGAAATGGGAATGCACTGCCATCACTAAAGGGGACACCACAAATGGTTACCACCCCAATAAGGGCAATGCACTAGTATGAATCCCCCGTCAGCCCCCGCCCTCCCCTCACCTTGAAATATAAGTAGACGTAGAATGGGCCCAACCTAAGGTGAGGAGTCATGACTGGATGGTCTCAAAGGACAACTGGCCATGCAGGGCTTTTAAATAATCCATCCCCAGCACCGGTGCACCATGCACGCGTGGAGGCTGATGAGAATCCCAGACGAACAGAACAAAATGGCACATGATAGCCACCTGATGAAACAGCAACAGCAACACAGATGGGATACCAGATCCTCAAGGTGACCCATGGACAATGTCTCCCATGGCAGAAGTACATTGATATCAACAATCAACCAGGTCATAACCCCGACTAGAACAACAATCCACCAGCAGGTTGATACACTATCCACAGCAGACTGGTGAACCCTGAAGGCCCACGTGCACGCACTGTTATGAACCATGGGATGGAAACCTAACCAGGACATACCTGAAGGAGTTCAAGCCACCGGGCTGGCAATAGTGTACTATCCCCAGGGTTACTGTGTCAGCCACATGTTGCTTGGCCAGTGCTCCTCCGCTCCTCTGCTGCAGCCTGTGGCTCAGTTATTATCTATTTAGACACCCAGCAGCAGAAACATCCGGATGAACACTCTTGGATTGCAACTGTTGGTGTCTTTCGTTGATTGTGAAGGATGCTGCACACCTCCTCCTGTAATATCAGGACAGTGGATGGGGGCACCTAAGTTCAAGGAAATCCATTATAAGTGGAGGCAGGCTTATGATTCATTCATGACACACCTCATGAGCACGCGTTCACGATCGCATTTCCTCGCAAATTGCAAGTCGCAATTTCAACGTGCACGAACAGCGTCGCGTGCGCTCCGCTATGCTCCACAACGCCATAAGTCACGCACGTGCACCATCGCATTTTCGCTGCAAGCAGCACGTCGCAAGTTGCAATTTAACGTGCACGATTATTATTATTATTGTTACACCGAGCACGCTCTGGCATGGTTTAAGGGGACGGGGGCCTGCCGCCGGGACTCTGGCATTTGCTTTATATAGCGAGCCGACCAGCCGCCACCAGTTGTGGTCCAATCCGCACGACACCTGTACGACGATCCACGACACTATCGCAGTCGTTCTCCTCGCCCCATTATCGCTGGGGAACACGGCCAGTTAGTGCTACTAGCCGGAGCCTGGCCCTCCTGATCACACCTCAGCAGCCACCTCGCTAGTACCGACTACCGGGTAGCCTGGGAATTGCCCGCTCATTCTTCGAACTTGGCCTTCGACTCCATCTCCAGCTCCGGAGCTCCACCTCGGGAACCTTGATGCTCGTAGCTACCGCCTTCGTCTTGAGTGGTAGGCTTCCTCCTCCCAGGGGTACGGTCCCGCCCAGTAGCTCCGACTAACTACATCTACCGTCTTCATCAACTGCCCCCGCCAACGACACCGGTTGGTTAGCTGCCATCCAACCTTCTACACCCTGGCCAACTGCCAGGGGGTCAGCGGTGGGATTCGAACCCACATCTACCCATTGACAATCCGACCAAGCATGGGATCGAACCCATGACCATTGAATTGCCAAGCGAGTGCTCTTCCAATTGAGCTACGCTGACCGTGCACGATTAAAGTCGCGCGCGCGTCCTTGCGCATGTACAATGCAACGCCGTGCTCCACTACACTACGCTACATAACGCAACGCCCCCCTAAGTAGCACGCGTACATGATTGCATTTTCGTTGCAAGTCACAAATCGCGTGCAAGTGTATGCACAATTGAAGTCGCGCGCGCGCCTCCTCGTGTGCAACGCAACGCAACACAACACTACGCTACGCAACGCCAACGGATGGAACGGGTGCTATGGCATCCCGCACCCGAAAGGGCGCGCGCTTGTATGTACTCACAACCGTTCACGGGCCGGTCCGCCCATCACACACTCTGAGCGAGTGAAGCCGTTCCCCAACCCAACCCAATCGCTCTCACCATACATTCTGCTGAAAGCAATGAAACCTGCCACACTTACATTACGAGCCTCCGTCGAGTACTTGACTGGACGGCGTCCATCCCTTCACATCCCAACTGCCATGCTGGCACCGCCCTCTCCTGGACACCTCTCCAATGGGTGCGCACGCAAGCGGGTGAAAAGTATGACTGTCAAGCCACCCGCTACTGCGGTTCCTTCCTGTAAGCAAGCAAGTGCGACATACAACCGTTCCATGGCCGAGCGGAGCGACACTTCATTCCGTGGCGCTTCCTGTCAAATATGCGCTTTGATACAGTGTTAATGGCGCCATGTAAACAAACGGACAAGTGCAAAAGATGAAAGATGGCGACAAGGAAAGGCAGTGCCTTAGGGCCGCCGCGACCTTCCATGCACTCACCAGCACAACGCTAGCTCCAAATGATTGTAGGCCACTAGCAGGGCTGTCAAACTACTGCACGATGCGAGCTGAGTGCAATCCTATTATCAAGAACTCTGGCGACATGCGCTGAGGAATGTAGCATGAAGAAGCTAACCGAACTATTTGGACAGATTTTGTCATTGCATTACATCTTTTAAATAAATTTGATAAACTGTCCACAAAAAGCTTCAGCTCATCAAACATTAGAGCTGCTCGAGAAGAACATAATATTCTACAGGCGACTTGTTACATATGAGCTACTTGCTATAAACAACTTGCTACGATTAACTACTAGCAACTTGCTATCTGAAGAGGGTTTTGCATCAAGTGAAACCTTACAGTGGGGTACCGTACAAACAAGTGGACGAAGGTGGTTGACTCAGCAGCCGTAGCAACCGCGCGAGGACGCTCGCACGCTCCAAGCTTCAGCCAGACGTGCGAAGCGCAACCGAAACCTCCTACAATTCAGGTTCCTCGGATAGGTTCCTACACATAGGTTCCTACCATGTGACCAATTTTTGTCTTCCCTTTGTGGGATTCTGGGTGGGATGGGCGATTCGCAGCGACCGCGGCTTTCGGGCCGTTCAGCCTGCCAGTTGGCTTCTAGTTGAGGAGTTGATTCGGCGTTTTCTCTCTGTCACCCTGCCCGATCGCACGACCTCGACATGTCAATGTGCATCATACAAGGTGCGTGTTTGCCAGCACTCGAACTCTACAGCACAAGGCGGGCCGGCACAAGCACGTCACACGATGCTTCAAACAGCTGTGCGGTCAGCTATGGAACGCCAAGCTTACGAGCCACTTTAAGGGTTTGGCACCTGGTACAAGTTCAGCACTGTACTACGTGGGGGCGACAGATACTGCCGCAGCTATCGAGGGCCCATCCAGCCCCTGCAAATGCATCGTGCGTGTGCATGGCAAGTGGCAACACCTACAAATGACCGAAACTAACCATTGCCAGCAAGCAGTACATCATTCACATCACGCCAGACGGTAGTGTGAGAGCCTCCTCCCCACGCCCCACCACCCAGCCACCCGCCGTGCACAGTCCATACATCTCTATGACCAATGATACCGGTACGTGGTACCGCCGCATCGCGCCCGTAGATTCGGTATTTTGTCTGCATTTATTTCACTTGCCGGGTGTACGTATCTAAATATCCAGATGCCCCGTCACTGCTGTTTATCGCTGCTGCTGTTGCTGCATCTGCTGCTGCTGCTTACTTAGGGTTTCACTCATCGCACTGGCGACTGAGCCGTTGGCCGCTACGCAGCGCAGCAGTGACGACCTCAGGCAGCGGCAGCGGCGGCGCGCCGCTGGGCGTGCCCCCACCGCCTCCAAAACCACCACAGCCGCCCCCGGCGCAGGTGGCACCGGCACCGGTGGTGGTGGCCCCCTCCGGAAGGCCGGGCTGCTGCGGCTGGGTCGGCAGCGGCCTTCGCTCCTCATAGCTGCTACACTCGTCCTGTGCGCAACAGCAGGAGGGCGGGGTTGCACAGGTTGAAAGCAAGAATTGGAACGCTTACTCATCCACACATGCGGGCACATGTGGATCGGCGGGCTGTCAGCCCCGAATCACCCTCCAGCCCTTTCACACCCAACTTAGCCATCCATTCCGTACGTACCGTGGCTACGGCCGCCTCCCGCAAGGCTTCGAAGTCCGGGTGGCCCGGCGAGTCCGGGTGGTCCGGGTGGTCCGGGTTTCGAAGTCCGGGTTCGAAGTCCGGGTTCGAAGTCCGGGTTCGAAGTCCGGGTTCGAAGTCCGGGTGGTCCGGAACGACGGCGGCAATTGCAGCCGTTGTGCCGGCACCATTGTCGTGAGCGTGCAGTACGCCTGCTTCTGTACGAATTGCTGTACCTCGCAGCAGGTGGTGTCCGGGCCCAAGACCAACGCCTGGTGAAACGAGGAGGGAGGATTGCACGAGTGTGGGTAGAGTGTATGCAGTGGCAATTGCAAATCCTTGCGGCCGTGTGTGGACGGATGCAATCACTCAAACACCTACGAACTGTGCAGCATATCCAACTACCGGTACATACCCTTCAGTGCGGTTCCTTCACTGCCGTTCCACCGTTGCGATTCGTATGTTTGGACCACCGCTGGACCACTTGACCAAACGACAAGGCGACGGCAACGGCGACAACGACAACGGCGGCGACAATGCTGCGATTATTCCTTCGCTATGGTAACTTCGTTGTTCTTACCGACCCGCCCCTCCCCCCCCCCACGCACACACACACACACACACATGCACGCACCCGCAGCACCTCCAGTGCGGTATCGTATGCGGCCTCACGTTCCTCAGCAGCTCCCCCCACAGGTAGCCACACGGCTGCCCAGCAAGCCCAACCGCAGCCGCGGTCCCCGTGAGCTCCGAGGCGCCCTCCGAGGCGTCCTTCTCCTTGCTGTCCCTCCGCTGCAGCAGCCAGTCGCGGGCGCTTGGCCGGGGTCGGGACAAAGGCACTGTCCTCCCGCTCGTCCTCGGGCGTAACGGTGGGTGCTGCTGCACAGACGCTGCGGTGCGGCAGCGGCAGCCTCCCCCGGCCGTCTTCATCGTGGGTGTCCTAAGGCAGCAAGCACGCGGGCACAGAAAGCGATACCGGGCGGCTATGGATAAATGCTTGGGCGGCGGCGGGCGGGCTTGGCTGTGTACGGAATGCTGCACATGGCGAGTCCCCAGTAACGGTGATGGCCGCAACCAAATGGCAGGCCATCGGTCAATACAGTTCAAGAGACCCAATGCCCTTGGTGCGTGCCACAAAAAATGCGAAAACCCTGAAACCCAAAACCCGTTGCCTTTAGTGCACTTTGCCTTGCTGAGCTGCGCTTTCAGGGGCTCAATACAAGGAAGCTGGCCTTTCCGGTGCATCATGTCCGGCTCGGGTTTGGGTGCGTGCCCAGGTTACAGGTCAATCCGCTTCCACACCTGGGCTGTGCCGTACCCCTGCAGTTACCCGAAGTTGGTTACATTCATGCATGCATGCTCCGACTCCACTCCCCCCCATTGGAGTGTACTGTGCGAAGGGCTTGTCCAGTCACGCCCTATGTAGCTCATGTCTTTTAACGTGCCTGATTATGGGTAGGTAGCCAGGGCCCGTCACCGACTGGGGAGCCTTATGGCCGGCGCCTGCTCGTTTCTTACAGCCATCCATCAGGGTACGCTCGTCAGTTTCTTATTGTGGTGACTTGTGCTGTCTGGTCTGGGAGTATTTCCCTGCTGATTTCGTCTTGTCCGATGCAGTGCACGGGCAGCTGGCCCTATCCTTCCCGAGCCGGGTGTCACTGTTAATCACCACCCCCACAACTGTATCACAACACCAACTGTTTCAACTGTCACACGACTGTCACTTTCGCCTTGACCTTCCTGTCGTCACCGCGCCTTATCATCCTGGGTGAACCAAATGACACGTGTATGTTGTGTTGGCACGGCTGGCAAGTCTGTCAATTGCCCAAGCCGTGAAGACTGCAGCCCCTGTGAAGCCGTCCGGCAACATACGGCCTTGGTGGTGCGCCGCGCTGTGCCAGTCACAAGCGCTACCCCTAAGTTAAAATCTGGTATCAGTCATTGCGACAGGTAACGTATCCCAAGTCATTGAGATTGGACAACATATCAACACGATTTACACTTTGGGTCCGGCGCATGATGCAACCGTCGACGCAGCTCGTGGCTATAGAATCGGGAACCAGCAAAGGACGTCCTTTAAAGCTGGTAGCCCTCATGATGCCATCGACAGCGCCTACTTTGCACCTGCAGGGACGCACAGTCGCGCGGCGAGCAAGCGAGAGCGAGCGCGACGGGAAGAGGCGGAGGAAGACAGTGAGGACCACGGCGAGAGGGCATGAGCACTTTGTAAAAGGGACGTTAATGCACCGTAAACTCGAAAACAACACTGCAAAATGAACATAGCCGGATTGTATACGCGCCTAACAAACTCACCATGCACCTTCGCCCGGCGTCACGAGCTTGTGCCACAGGCCGTGGGCATCTTGCTTCGCCCAAGGGCCATGTGCATCAGAGCACAACCCGTACAGCCCCAAACATTGAGGCCGTGTCACTTGGCGAGTGCCGCCTCAACCTTGGAGAGAATGGCTTGGAGCTTCTCCGGGGTATCCACATGGCCCTGCCCGTTCTTCTTTGAGTGAACCAGCTCGCCATTTACCTCCACTTCGAAAAAGCCTGAAGGCACGAGTCAACGTCATATGAAAACAAAGCACAGGAGTTGTTGTCGTCGGACAGGGGCGGCCCCATGAGCCACGACCTCCGACGCGACACGGAGCATCCTTTCGAGTCAAGGAGGCCGCAGCATGGTACAATATCAACCAGCGCCGTCGGAGTCTACAAGGTCCCTGTGCAACTTCGACACGTGATGTGCCCCAGAACCGGCCCAACACACACTCACCGGAAATGTTTGGCGTGGCTTCGTACGAAAACTTGATGTCAGCATTGGGGAACTTCATGCGGACCGCGTTCTCAAGGCTGCAAGAGAAAGAAGGGCAGTCTGACGTAAGCACAAAGTGACCAACTCAGGCTGTCAACGTAGGATAAGGTTGATATAACCTTACGCACCTGCGGTACCGCGGGAAGTAGCCTCAGCCACCACAGAAGACGACATGAACAGTCACGGGCGCCATTCCGCACTGAGGCGAGGCGCTGGCAATCTCAATGCTAAGTAATTAATGAAGGCTTGTGCAAGGTGTGCAGCGAGTGGACGTGCAAAGTAACCTGTGGCTCCAAGTGCCAGTTTAAGAGTTTATGATAAAAATAAGACGGCCGTACTGCAGCTGTACCTGTACTTCAACCACCGTGATAGAAGTTTCGTTCGCGAGCTTAACAACGCGTTCATATCATATGTGGAATACGGGCCCAGTGTGAAACGTTTGGTTTCTGTTGCGTAATACTGCTTGGGTTGCCAGTTCCGAGTCTGGTAATTTTTGTGCAGCTCGGTGTACTTGGCCTCAAACCAAAACTCACACAATGGGAGTGGACTACATAGCACGTAAATCTGCAAAGAAGCGCAAGAAGAAGGAGCGGCAGGCTGTCGGAAAGGACGGCGTCGCAAAGCAGCGGGAACGGCGGCGCAAGAAGGTCCGGACGTGTACGTTCTCTGTTGTTTTCACCGCGTTTAATTTCCTGGAAATGTCATATACATTACGCAGCGCTTTGCATCACGCTGTGTACAGATTCGGCGGCTGTGTCAGGGCGTTTGCTACAAGGCGCCGGAACTCACCGAGGAAGACAAGCGATGGTCCGACCGGGAAGACTTCGATGTGGTGAGATGTTATTGCATCCTTCCTTCCAAGAGGCTAAGAGCATTGTGATGTATCGACTGGACGACCGGGTTCGTATCCACTTTTTTCGCGCAGTGGCCCATTGTGACGTCGCACGCCGCCCAAGGCCCCGATGGCCGAAAACGCCCCGTCCCCCGCTTCCATTCCCCCTGGGTTGGCTGTTGCACCGCGCGCAGGGCAGCCCGGATAGCGATATCGAGGAGGCCGTGGCTCGTGCCAACTCGCACCGCGGCGCCAGCACCAGCGGCGCCGCCCTTGCAGAAGCAGGCACCGCAATCTCCCAGCATCACCCATCCGCCAAGAACAAAACTGACTGCAGAAACGGCTCCAAGGATAAGCGCAAGCGTGCCGATGGCGTCGCCGCTGACGCCGCCACCGACGTTGACGGGGAGGCGGCCGGCAACGGCGGCAAGCCCGTCCTGTCCACTGCCGTAAAGCTGCTGGATCCAGCGGTTTTGGCGCAGAACGCTCGCCAGGCGGCCCTCCGAAAGCTGCCGGCAGGTGCCAAGGCCGACGCGCTGGAGGGCTTTCCGCCGCTGCTGCAGGCGTGCATGTTGACACTGCATCACGTGGAGCCTACGCCGGTGCAGGAGCGCTGCTGGCCGCCGGCGCTGGAGGGGCGCGACGTGCAGGTACGGTGGGCACCGGTTCTGAGCCCGCACTCTGCCGGTCTCTCGCACGGCCTCCAGCGCCCCGGCTACCGGCCCTGTCCCCTGGCCCTGGCACCTGGCCCCTGACCCTTGACCCGTGTGCTCCTGTGCTCCCACAGCCCTGCATGGCCTTCGTTATATACATGTTGCTTGTTTGTTTGCAGCCGCGCCTCGCCGTATTTCACGGTCCTTGTGCAACTCATGACGAGTCTTCTTGGTTATTGACCGTTTTCAGGGCGTTGCCGAGCCGGGGAGTGGCAAGACACTGGCGTACTTGCTACCCGGATTCGTCAGGCTGCAGGTGTGTGCGTGCCTGCGTGCGTTTGTGTGATGGCTGTGGCTGTAGCTGCCGCGGCCGAGTGGGACCTGCAGCAAGGCCGTGAGGTTGCGGAGGGCTCCTGGGACTATCCGGAGTTGGCATCAGACCGGGGTTGGGATCGGACCGGACCTGGGTTTGGACTGGAGTCGTGGAGTCGGGTCAGCACAGCATGGATTCCAGCATCTCTCTACACGCCGGAAGGGCCGATCGCGAGAAGAGGGGCAATGACGAGGCGATACGAGTTTATCCGCGCTGCTGAAAAAGCCGTGATGACGTGTACTCGATGGTTGAATTTCTTGATCCGAGCCCTTCCATGCCTTCCGGTAAATACCTTGTACCGCTGCCGCCGCTGCCTCTCACCGGAAAACCAAGTATCACCTGCGGCGCTAATGCAGTCTCGGTGCTTATTGGAATCCCTGCCCTCGCGTCTCCGGATCCGCATCTGTTTAGGCCGCTCTTGCTCCACAGCTAACACCGCATCCCTCCGCACCCCCGGTCCTTCCTTGTCCCTTCCCCCTACGTTTCCGTACTTCCTCGTCGCCGACTCTGTGGCGGATGTTCCTGTGCCTGGCGCGTCTCGGCGGGGCACGTGCCGCCAGGCCAAGGATCACACGGCCGCCAGCCTGCCCGAAGGTCCCGCAATGTTGGTGCTTCTGCCCACCCGCGAGCTGGCTCAGCAGGTGGGATGCTGGGAACCTGAGAGCGAGATAGATGGGAAGGGCGAGGCGGAGGGCTCCTACCGAGTCGGGTGCACCGTGCCGCACGCGCCGCTAGCTACTGCGCTCCTTCCGGCAAGGAAGGGGGCGACGCGGCAAACCTGTGGCATTACTTTGGGTGGCGTGCGGATGAGCGCGAGCGAAGGGAGGGAAACATCCTCATACGCCCCCCAAGCGGGACTGCGGTGCATTGGTGGCAGTGGCGCTCGGCGATGACGAAGCATTTGTCTATCCGCGCTGCTGATCCAGCAGATGACGACGAATAATAAACAATGGTTGAATTTCTTGATCCGAGCCACACTGCAGCCTGATGTCCTTGGCTCCGGAGCGGCGCTTCCCCAGCAGGGCGTCAGGCTTCGGCGCTTGTCCCACCGCAGCGCTTCTCCAGCGCCAGCGAAGGTGCCCGTATGCATGTGTAATCGATGCCCCTGACGAGCTGTTTGCTTAACATTCTTGTCGGACGCCTCCCCTCCCTCCCCCGGCCTGCCCCGGCCCGCCTTGCCCCTTGCCCCTGCCCCGCCTCCCCCGCCCCGCCCCGCCCGCCGGCCCCGCAGGTTGCAGCGCAGTGCCGAGCCGCCCGCGCAGTGACAGGCCTCCAGACGGTTTGCGTTTTCGGAGGCGCGCCGCGTGAGGAGCAGGTACGTGTGGCTGCTTCACCGCCGCGCGGCACTGCACGCCTCTCTTGCAGTACGTTCTGCCTTGCGTAATTCTGCCCAGCCTGGCCTCCGACCTGCCCGATTAGGCGTTTTGCGGCAAGCCGGGAATATTGCCCCGTCTTTGGATGGTGATGTGTGACACATTCGAAGTCGGCGCGATTTGCAAATACCTGCCTGCCAGCATGTCTGTCTGTCTGGTCTGTTTGTCTGCCAGCGCAGAACGGCATGATTAAGGTGTGTTTGGCACGGATGCGCATGCGGCACTCATTTGCCGCCATGGTCCCCCTTGATCGCGCGCTGCCCTTCGCGCCTCCGCACAGCATACGGATAGCGCAGCACAACACGCGGCACGCAGCGGCAGCATCCTTGAGCCGAACGCATTTACGCTTAATTGGGCAATGACGAGGCGATACGAGTTTATCCGCGCTGCTGAAAAGCCGTGATGACGTGTACTCGATGGTTGAATTTCTTGATCTGAGCCCAAGTTTTCGAAGCCCCCCCATCTCCCATGGCACAAAGTGATGCTGCTCATATTGCCTTCGCCATCAAAGCGTGAGCTCACTATCGCTCTGTGTTGCGTTAGCATAACCGACACTTGCGGCATTCCCGCAGCACTAACGGCTGCCCTTCCTTGCATGCCGTTCGTCGTCTGTGTCAGGCTGCGCTGCTGGCTTCCAAGCAACCCCACGTGCTGGTGGCCACTCCGGGCCGTGTGCTCGACTTGGTGGACGGAGGGGAGCTCAAACTGGCGGTGGGTGCGGACTCTTGAAGGGGTCGTTGGGTCGGAGGGCTGTTGCGAGAGAGGTTTTGAAGGTTTCAATGTTTCGGAGGTCTGGCGGAGGACATCTCGGGAGGTTTCGGGGTAACACGGGGCGGCGGATGGCAGGAGGTTTTGGGGCATTCGTCGGTCGCGTCGGGTGGTCGTAGGTATAAAGCCGGCCGTCTCCCTTCATCTCGTCTGCAGTCGGAACATGAATTTACGGATGGTTTGGTCCCGAACCTTTTCTCATCCAAAACATTACTGTACCTTCTTGCGACATGCGCCATCGCCACCGCCACCGATAGGGTCACGTGCGGTATCTGGTGCTCGATGAGGCCGACAAGATGCTCTCGCTGGGCTTCAAGCCGCAGCTCGACAGGCTGTACGGCATGCTGCTCAAACCGTACGATGACGAGGCGGCGGTGCCGGCGGCGCCGGCGGCTGGCAAGAAGAAGGCGGCAAAGGCGAAAGTCGCCGCAGCAGCAGCGGCCGCCGCCAGTCAACCACAGCAGCCCCCGGCGGCGGCGGCGGCGACTGACGGTGGCCCCGGCCAGCGGCCGCAGGTACTGCTGTTTAGCGCCACTATGCCTTCGAGTGTGTCGGCGGCGGCGGCGCAGTGGCTGAGGCGACCGGAGGAGGTCCAAGTGAGCTCCAGCGGGGCCAACGCCATCAGCCGCACGATCACACAGGTAGGTACTGCGTCGTCCGGCGAATTGGTGTGGCGGTGGTCCGCGGGCGGGGATGTGTTCGTGTCTCCTACCCGTGTGCTTTTCGGGTGGCTGGCCGGCTGGCTGAAGTGACACAGTGTCAGCATGAGAAACGGGGACAATGGACATCACTGTCACGCCACAGGCCGCCTGTGCATTGCACCGCGCCGCTGCTGTTCAACTGCTTTCCCGCAACCGCGGTTCTGTTCCGGTTCGGATCCGTTTGCTTTGTCGCTGTCCGCACGCTGCGGGCTCCGGGTTGCATCTTGCAACGAAGGCGCCTTGCCGCGCTGCACGCATTTACGCACCATGGGGCAATGACGAGGCGATACGAGTTTATCCGCGCTGCTGAAAAAAAGCCGTGATGACGTGTACTCGATGGTTGAATTTCTTGATCCGAGCCCAAATTCCCATGCTTTCCGCACTGCACGGGGCAAATGGCTCCAAGCCAACGCCTTTCGCTGCTGCTGCTGTAGACCAGATCTGGTCTGGCAGTGAACAGTCGGTCAGTCGGTCGTGTGGCTCTCGCTACACACACGGGGCCGCGCATCCCGCACATGATCCAACAACTCTTAGAGGGCCCCGTGGAGCGCCCCGTTGCTCCCCGTCCCCAACAGAAGCAGCCATCCCTCCCCCGCCACTCCCCCGCCTGCCCTTTCTCTTCCCCGGGGCCCTCACTTCAGGGGCTCTTCAGTCGGAATGCAGTCGGCATGCCCCGCGTTCGGAATCTCTCATGTTGCCTCCCTCCTCCTCACCGCATCCCTGGCCGCCTCTGCAGGTTGTCCACGTGTGCGCTGAGCACAAGAAGCCCGAAAAGCTGCTCAAGCACCTGGCACGGGTCCGCCAGTCGGTGCCCCCCGGCTGCCGCAACCCGCCGCGGCTGCTGGTGTTCGCCAACCGCGTCAAGACGGTTCGCTTCCTGACCAGCACCCTGGCAAAGGAGGGCTACAAGGTGGCGCAGCTACACGGACAGAGGTCGCAGGTGAGTGAGTGCTCGCGCACGTTCTCTGGTGCCGATGTGTGCCGCTTGGATTGCGTCGTGCCGCGCATGTATGTGGCGCAGTGTGATAGGCAGTGGCGAAAACCGAACAGCGCGCCTCGTCGACAACGGTGCAATGAGCCGCACTTTGACATTGCGCCCTTCCCCCATGTTGTCGGGTTTGTCCTCCCTCCGTCCCTCTTTCACTTGGACCGGTCTAGTCTTCTCTGCCTCGTTCATGCGACCATGCAATGCAGACCGCATACATCGGTGTTCGCGGGCAGGGCATTCCGCACGGCCGGGGTATCGGCATGGCACAGCATGGCATGGCACTTCACGTGCGAGGGCCGCTGGCCGCAGCGCAGCAGCGTCAAAGCGCAATAAACAGAGGGGCAATGACGAGGCGATACGAGTTTGTCCGCGCTGCTGAAAAAGCCGTGACGACGTGTACTCGATGGTTGAATTTCTTGATCCGAGCCCTCCAGTGTTTCCCGGCAAACGCGCTGCGCCATTGCATACCGGTAGCACAGTACAGCACGACTCCATTCGCAATTGTGCACAGTGCCAGGTTATATCACAGAGCCGCGGCACGCAGCGGCAGCACCCTTGGGTTTTAGGGTTACGCCGAATTGGGCAATGACGAGGCGATACGAGTTTATTCGCGCTGCTGAAAGAAGCCGTGATGACGTGTACTCGATGGTTGAATTTCTTGATCTGAGGCCCTGAACAGCGCGCGCAGCCACGCGTGCAGGACATCTTTGCACGTTTACGCGTTCGCATGCGACCTGACCGAAGACGCAGTAACCTTTCTCTATTAATGCAGATGCGTACACAGGCGGGCACGTATGCTGCAAGGTGCAGCCAATGTTCTGCCGTGCGATTCCGAGCTACAATGTCAGCGCACCGGCGCAAGCCCAATTCCTCGTGCATTCGCGTCCTTCCCTTCTCGCGTCCTCGTCTTCCTTCCCTTCTCGCGTCCTTCCTTTCGTCCTTTCTCCTCTCTCACTCGTGTTGCGCCTGCAACGACTCGCCTCAAACGCAGACGGAGCGCAACCAGGCGGTGTCGGACTTCCGCAGCGGCAAGGCGCAGGTACGTGGGTACGGGGTACGGCGTACGAGAATTGCACGCAGGCATGCTGGTTGGCACGAGCTTCGTCGCGGAATCCCAAGCGATCCATACTGTTTTGGCGAGGTCATTCGTTTTTACAAACGCATTGCTGCGCGCCACAATTAAACCGAGGGGGATTTGCTCACGGGGCCGCACAGCTAACGGGCAAGGCATGATTAATGCCCTCCGATGGATAACTCAAAGATTTGGAAAGGTCCCGCATTCCAGCATCTCCACAAGTCGTCTGATTTTCCCACAACTTCCTTCAGCATTTTATGCCGCTGTGTGGGTTCGCATGCGCGCAGGTGCTTGTGGCGACTGACGTGGCGGCGCGCGGTCTGGACATCCGTGCACTGCCGTACGTCGTAAACTACGACTTTCCCTCGCGGCTGGAGACGTACGTGCACCGAGTCGGCCGCACAGGTCGCCTGGCGGCGTATGGCCATGCGTACAGCTTCTTTACCCGCAATCTGGTGAGCATGTATGCCGTACTGTGCCGTACCGCACCTGCCTGCTGGCAGCCTCCTGGTTGACATCATTCGTGCTGATGTTCTTTCTCTGGCTGGACTGCGTGGGGGTCTGGTTCGCGGTTCTGGGATATGCGAGGCTGCGGCGGTCCCGTGTGTGGCTCCTGTCAGGGCCGTTTCTCTACGGATGCGTGCATGGGCCGGAGGGGGATTTCTTGCCCTCGCGAAGGGAAGGGCAGCGATTCCCTGAACCGCCGTGGGCGTCCCTCCCCTGCCCTCCAAAACACCACCAACAGGCCCCTAACGCGGCGACGCCTCCTCCTCGAATGGAACCCCTCGCGCTTACCCGATTTCCCCTCTGCAATATATCTGTCGCGTGCTGTACTGCAGGCCCCCCTTGCGCCTCCCCTCCTGGAGCTCCTCCAAGCGCACGGCCAGGCGGTCGACCCGAACCTGGCGGTGCTGGCGGCGGCCTGGAAGGTGGCGGAGGAGAAGCTCGGCGGCAGCGCGGCGGCGCGCGCCGCAGCCGCCGCCGCCGCTGGCGGTGGCGACGCCTCCGGCGACGGTGACGAGGACGGCGAGGACGACGACGAGGGCGACGCGGCCGCCGCGGCGGCAGAGGCCGGCGAGGGTCTGAGCTTGGCAGAGGAGGTGTTGCTTGCGGCAGATGATCTGATGGAGGGGCTGGGACCGCAGGATGCCCTGGCCATTGCGGCGATCGTCAAGAAGAAGCTCGCGGGCGGTGGCAAGGGCGCCAGAAAGCATTCGGAGGCGCCGCCGGCCGGCGGTGCTGCTGCTGCGGATGTGTCGCGGCCGGGCAAGAAGCAGCGCAGAGAGGCGGAGGAGGAGGCGCCGGAGTTGGCTGCTGCTGTCGCGAAGAAGGGCCGGGAGGGCGACACGCAGCTGGTACCGACGTCCAAGGAGCAGCGGCAGGCGATGCAGCGCAACCAGCAGCAGCAGCAGCCGGGAGGCGGCTGCGGTGTGGCGGGGCGACAGGCGGCGTTTGTGCCGGCCAAGGCCTTTTCCGGCGCCATGGCCGGATATGCCTTTAAGAAGGGGCCACAGGGCCTGGGCTATTATCTCGACAAGCACCAGGCCAACGGCCCGAAGGCGGAGGCCGGAAGAGGCGGTCCGAAGGCGGCCGCACCCGCGGCGGCGGGGGCTGCCAAAAAGGCGCCCGCCGTGGCGGCCAAGGGCGACAAGGGCAAGGCGGCTGGCGACGCGCGGGATCCGGAGCAGTTCGGTAAGGGCAAGGGCATGGCGGCGGCTTCGAAGCCGGCACCCAAGGTGGCTGCTTCGGAGTGGGGACTGCCGACTCGCAACAAGCCCATTATCCCGGTCCGGCACTCGGACTTTCTGTCCGATAGCGATGATGACGGCGGTGGTGGCGGCGGCAAGGGGCGGAGAGTTACGGAGTCCAAGTCGGAGGAGGAGGCGCCGCCCCGTGCTGCTGCGGCCGTTGGGGGGAAGAGGGACGGCAAGGCAAGGGCGGGGGAAGGGGTTAAGGCACGGGCAGGGGCAGGGCGGTCGGCGGCTGCCGCCAGAGGCGACGGCTCTGTCAGGCCTACACACAACGGCGCTGCCGACGACGACAGCGATGGTGACGACGGCGACTTTCCTTCGGGCGGGAAGCGGGCGGCGGCCAAGCGGAAGTACAAGGCGGTGCCGGGGCGGCTGCGCAAGAAGTTGAAAGCGCAGGGGCAGAAGCACGCTGGTGGGGGGGAGTAGCCGAGGCCGATAGAAGTGTGGGAGGACGGAGGAGGGGGTGGTTGCAGCATGTCGGCTTACAGTGATGATGGCGGATGCAGAGCTATGACCGAGGACATCGCGACAACTCGTCGAATCGACTTTGTTTGCCGCTGCAAGGAATCTATGTGATTTTTCCCGCCGAAGCCTGCGCCGTTGCATTCTTTTGGTTGGACTTCAGACAATCAAAGACTTAATTTGGTATATCGCTGCAAATCGTCGTCTCTGAGCATAACCTGGCAGCTGCCTGCCTACCTGACGCGAGTCTATCTGTCGGATGTCAGCTTCCAGTAGGAAACGGCTGGATAGGACAACATAGCCGCTGCGTTTATCCGCCATTGCGAGCTTGCCTTGCCTCCCTGCACGTAAAATTCCACCGCAGCAAAGGTGGGGCGCGTTGCTTAGATGAGTGCTGCCAGCGTGTATGTGGGACGGGAGAATGTGCGAGAGATAGATGCTGGATTGTGCGGTGAAGGCTGCTAAAAGAGACAGGTATCACGGACAGCTGCACGGACAGAATGGAAGACACATTCATAGCGCGACACACGTCGGCATCTGACCGCACCGCCGTTGTGGCAACGTGCTGTGAGAAGCGGTCGGGCGAGAGGGGTACAGTCGAGGAAGGAAGAGGGCACACCCTCACGCGGGTGGCCGCCGGGTCGGGGCTCCTGCGGGGCTCCTGGTTTGCTTACACAGCAAGCCAAGAAAAAAGGTAAAGGAAATGCGCTGCGTGTGTAAGGGAGCAGACTGGTGCGTGCCGCTTCGGTGCATACAGACCACTAGCTACCCCTCCGTGTCCGGGCTCCGTCTCACTCGGATCATATCTGGGTACCCGCACGCATTCCTTCCGATATGCCCGGACACACCCTTGCTAAACATTTAACACTGCTGGAGTTGTACCAGTGTGGGGGACGGGGACACGGTTAAAGAGCCGTGTGATCGCCTGCTGTTCGTCCCACACCAGGGCCCCCATCGGTCACCAAACCCTCAGCGAAAGTCGGGATCGATCCTACGTGCTAGCTTCCGAAAGCCAAGACTAAAATGTGGAACAGCAGGCGGTTGAGCGCTAGGATCTCTGTCGGTCACTGTTGCGCATCACAGGTCTGGCTCAGAAAAGGAGAGGCGCAGTCAGGAAGGTGACGTTCTGTAAAAGAAAGTCACAATTACGTCACCACGGGTTTGCTCGCCCACGCCCAGCCAGACGTCACAGCTGCCGGGGCCCGGGGCTTGGCCCTCTCTTCCCGCCAAAGCCGCCCAACCAACGTGGCCCGTGCCTTGCGCACCTCATATGACCGCTCGTACACGGCGACAAAACCTGCGGCCGACATCAAATATAAACGCATCCAAATCAATGCATGCCGCCATTCATGTCTGACCGCCGTCTCTCATCGCCGTCTCTCACCGCCGTCTTTCATCATCGCCGTCGGATGGCCATCCAGACGATAAACACGGAGCTAGATCCATGCTTTGCCAAAGCTCGGGAGGCCGGAAGGTAGGTGCGTATCTTGCATATATATGGCTGTGCCGCCGCTACCTGTCGCTAGAGTGCCAGCCATCCGCACACGCACTGTGCTCCTACCCGCCGGGGCCCCAGCTACATACCCAGCTACATGCAGTTGTTATGTACTGATCAGTTGTGAAGTACGTCACAAACTTCGTACAACCGTACGTGGTTCCGCCGAGACCAATCAGCTGAGCGACGTCAAAAACACAAACATAAGTAACCCCTTCCAACGTACACAAAATCTAGCTGAGTAGAGGCGGATAACGAATCAAGAAAGGATATGTACCGGACGGAAAATGGGAGCAATGTCGGCGGTCACGCGCGCGCGCACGGCGTGTGCGCCAATCGAGAACATACGTACAGCAACGAAAATCCATGTATAACGATGACGGACAACGAAAGCAGCGAAAAAACAAAGAAGCCGTCAAAATTATCTATTAAGCCAACCCCGCCCGCCAGCCAATCACGAAGCAAATCTATACCGGCAGGCAACCAATCGCTAATCAATGCACTTTATTTGTTGCACGCTTGATGCATTTATTACCAAGATTACCAAATTAAACAACCTCGCACGATCGGTCGATTGTTAAGAAAATATGCGAAGCAAGTCGTATGATGACAGTAGTGCGCGATTGTGCACGCGCGCGCACAGTCCGCACACAAGTGCCGCATGCGTATGCATGACTACCCAGGCAAACGCGTGCTCTCACCGACGGCCGACCAACCGCTAATAATTATTACGGTTTTAGCCATTATTGACACATCTCGGCAGCAGGCTCGAGTGTCCAACCTAGCAGCAGAGCGAGAGAGCGCGTTTTACTTATTACTTGACCTGCTGCCTGCTACTCTGATTGATGCAAACCTAGCAAACCGACCCTAACCGACGTGCATCTCAATCAAATAAGTGCCAGATTAGAAATCCGAAGACCTGGAGCTCCGTAAGCTGCAGCGAGTAATCCAGGTTGAGAGCCGTTGGGTTTCTGTTCTGGAGCGTTACCCAACGACCAACCTTGGGCGTGTCGAACATGACGATCTCGGCCGCGCACATCCCCAGTTGCTTGTTCTGCGTCCAAACTAGCGGGTTGCTTGAGATACTGTCCCCAGGCACCGTGATGCTGGCATTGCCAATTCGGAGCTCCGCGTTTTGCAGATTCCTCCAGTAAAAGTCGCAGCGGTTCCAGATGACAATGCTGAGGATGACGGTGGGCGCAGCTAGGTCCACTGAAATCCAGGGCGACCTGTCGTTGGCTGCGGAAGCGAAGACTTGAGGGTTGGTCTCGTTAAGGCCGGTGAAGTATTG
Source organism: Pleodorina starrii (assembly GCA_030267565.1). Lineage (NCBI taxonomy): Eukaryota > Viridiplantae > Chlorophyta > Chlorophyceae > Chlamydomonadales > Volvocaceae > Pleodorina > Pleodorina starrii. Next base: position 20,556 of record BRXU01000017.1, read on the forward strand.
TACGACACCATCCACCGCCTTGGCAGGAAGGTAAGCAACCGCCGCAGTGGTGTACACCGATGATGCGTACGCTGGGCGTGCTAGCGCGAGATTGGGCAGTCTGTCCAGGACATCACCTGTGCGTGAAACAACACATACGTACGGGCTTACAGACAGACAGCATCAGGCATTCACAAGACGCGCAAGAACGGGGTCGCCCCCAAATGTCTGATGCTGCACGCAGGCATACGTATGGTATCCGTTTGTCGTATTCTGGAAGAGAGAGATGCCACTGATCTGGCATCGCCGGCCGGCCCTCTTCAGGAGGCATGCATACATGACCTGACACCGCCGCGTCAGACCGTCAGGTAGGAGTACTACACACATAGTATGTGTCTCACGGACGGGCAAGGTACGAATGTGTCAGGAAGAACCATCCGTCCCTAAGAATATGCAACCGCCAACAGTACAGACGTATCGTACCAGTCAAGTAGATGCTGTTGGTCCAGAACCCGCCGCAAATTTGATACCCTTCCCCTCGGCACGTCTTATTGCAGCTGCTGCTGTAGCCCAGCTTTGTGGCGTAGTCCAGATTGGTAGCGTAGCCGCCAAAGCAGCCATAGCCGTCCTGGACCGAGAAGAGTGTAAAACCTGCGTGCGTGCAAGCAAGCGAGTAGTGGGAAGCAAGCGCATGCATGTGATGTGCAGCTGCGCTACGCTTGATCGATAGTACATACACTGCCGGCGTCGCGAAGCAAGTCCGGCAATGGTTATTAGGAGGCGAGTCATCAGAGTATTCGTGGCTTTTTGTATTTTTATGTTTTACGATTAAATAGGCACGGCTAGATGGGGCACATGCAGGCGCACGTCATCAGGACCTCGGCTGCTGCTGCGTACGTGGTGAAAATGCTTGCATCGCTCGATTGACGTGAGGGTGTTGCGTGCACGTCCCACTGCTGATTTTATGGGTGTGACCGCATGCCTCCACGCCTGGCAGCTCAGCAGGCCTACCTCGGCTTCGCGCCCGGTCCCTGCAGATTTGTGGCGTCATAAACCTGTCCAGCCTTCCGTCGTACATAGGCGCTTGTACCATCCGAGTTGCACTGCTGTCCGCATAACATCCAAGGTAGTCGCCTGTACGTATGTATGTTGACACAAAGATACATAGCGAAAAGTAAGGCAGGGAACGAAGAATGACGGAAAGGATTAAGTTCCACAACGATGCAAGATTGCGCGCCCACATACAGCAGTAGATATAAACCTAGCAGCGCACGTTGAGACCTTCTCTGTGACCAATCATCGCGCAGCATTACTTTGTTTCCAGCAACGAACGCACGCGCAGGACTGCAACGGATAACTTCCAGCTTCGCTTCGCGCACGCAGGCTGCCCTTCGTTTGACACAATCATGCGTCGCGTCAAGTACGTAAGCGGCCTCAACATGTGCCCCTGCCTGAGTCTGGAATGCGAAGGGGACAGTTTTGGTTTGCCTAAGGATGAACCAGCTAACGGAACCCCTACAGGCGGGTCGGCACGGCATTGCACGGCCCGCATGTACGACCGGGTTTGCGCGGGGGCCTCGTTGGGGCTTGGGGGCATATAGACACGATTTCTGAAAGGAGCATGCATGCATGCAGGGCCCATGGCAATTACTTATTGGGCGGGCTTACTGAGGGAGTAGACGTTGGCGAATCCCGTTCCGCCGCACATCTTGGTCGCATCACCAGTGCACGGTGTGGTGCAGTTCGGTCGGGCGCCGTTGCCGCCGAAGGCAACCATACGACGCACATCCGTGCCGGCAAAACACATACTGCCAAATTGGACACCGTACAGCGTGTGCCCTGCGGGTTGCAGCGCAGCGCAAGTGCACCGCATTACTGGTTATGGTGCTGTAAGCGAGTGGACGATGTTCATTAATGTTGGTTGTATTGCTTGCCAACATTAGCTAGCACGCACACTAGCCACTGCACCGACCCGTTTACGGAATGAATGAATGCCTCATCACGGCAGCATATGCGCAGGTACAGCGGCGACAGTGGCGACGACCAACGTTCATTCGTACGTACCGGCAGCACGTGCGAGTGACGCGCAGAGCCTTGGCGTCATGTCGGCTCGGGTGGCCAGGAGTGCTGGCAAGATCCCCCCCGCCGTTGCAAGACTGTTGGTGAAGCACCCGATATAGCGGCCAGCGTCATAGCCTGCATGTATCATTTGCGTGATCGATGTGAGGCGAATCACACATCCGGATCCGCCACGCCCGGGTTATAAGTCGTGTCCTTGTTTGGCATCTCCGTCCCGCCCTGCGCTGCTGCTGGTGGCTCACCACGCACCACCAGCAGCTATGCTAGCTGCAGTCTATGGCCCTTTCCCTCGGTAGGTCCGGCCCTCATCACTACTCGCTCATTCCGTCAGCCGATCAGTGACCACTCGCTCATTCATCTGGCCACATATCCTGTCGGATGACAGGAGGGGTATGTACGATTGCATTTCTGCAATGCCCTCCAATTCGTGATAAATGGTGCATAAGGGAGGGAGGGAGCTAACGTACGTACGTACGCACCATCGCATGTAGGTCCCTGCACGCCGAGCAGGGTCCTTGTGGTGCGGTACATGTAGCTGGGACACGCCCCACAGGACCAGGTGTTGCCCAGGTTGGTACACGGCGCACCGCGGCATGGGTCCGCGGAGCAGAAGTCCACTGCATTGATGATGAAAGGCAAAGAGGCCACCAGACACCAGTGGCGCTTTCAGCAACTAACCGAAGCAATGATGAGAACTAACGCGGATTTACCTCTCCCCGCTTACTCGCTTGATGAGTGTCACGCTTTGTTACGTACCTTCACAGGAGGGCCCCTGCGCTCCGAACAGGGTCGTGGTGTTGGAATACATGCCGCCGGCGCACATCCCGCACGACCAAGTGGTGACCAGGTTTGTGCAGTTCGCTCCTCGGCAAGGGTTCGCAGCGCAGAAGTCATCTACAGAAGGATAGGTTCAGCGAGTGCGTGGGAGCTAGTTATGAGAATTCTGATCGTATTTTACCTCCATCTTAAGCTATGTAACACATACACTTATACCACATAACCGACTAGCTACCCTCCCTAGTACCTACTATCCGCCCTCGGGACCCAGCAGGCACCTGCCTCACGCACCCGAGCGACTCGGAAGGTGCCTGGGTGGCCCGTAGGTACGTATCCAGGCGAACTCCCCGGAGTCAAGGAGGTTTTGATTTGCGCGCATACACGCATGGACCGATATACTATTATTACGAGGCATGTATGTGTAGTTGTGTACATACATACGATACGTACATTCGCAGGCGGGTCCCTGAAATCCGAGCACTGTCTTCGTAGTGGAGTACGTGTTGCCGGCGCAAGCCCCACAGGACCAGGTGTTGCCCAGGTTGGTACACGGCGCGCCGCGGCATGGGTCCGCGGAGCAGAAGTCCACTGCAACGGTGGGTGAAGAAGGGCAGCAGCAAACGAAGGCCCGCCCAGAAACGAATTAAAGACAGGGGCTTCTCGGACAGCGTTTTAGCAATCAATAGCGAAGTTCGTCGTTCTGCTATGTGAATATATAGCCCTATTCACGCAGCAGTCCGTACTAAAATGTCATACATCCCCTCATATCATGGGACTGAGAGCGTGCCCGCCGCCCGTACGTACCGTATGGGACTCCGAAGACCTGGAGCTCCGTAAGCTGCAGCGAGTAATCCAGGTTGAGAGCCGTTGGGTTTCTGTTCTGGAGCGTTACCCAACGACCAACCTTGGGCGTGTCGAACATGACGATCTCGGCCGCGCACATCCCCAGTTGCTTGTTCTGCGTCCAAACTAGCGGGTTGCTTGAGATACTGTCCCCAGGCACCGTGATGCTGGCATTGCCAATTCGGAGCTCCGCGTTTTGCAGATTCCTCCAGTAAAAGTCGCAGCGGTTCCAGATGACAATGCTGAGGATGACGGTGGGCGCAGCTAGGTCCACTGAAATCCAGGGCGACCTGTCGTTGGCTGCGGAAGCGAAGACTTGAGGGTTGGTCTCGTTAAGGCCGGTGAAGTATTGTACGACACCATCCACCGCCTTGGCAGGAAGGTAAGCAACCGCCGCAGTGGTGTACACCGATGATGCGTACGCTGGGCGTGCTAGCGCGAGATTGGGCAGTCTGTCCAGGACATCACCTGTGCGTGAAACAACACATACGTACGGGCTTACAGACAGACAGCATCAGGCATTCACAAGACGCGCAAGAACGGGGTCGCCCCCAAATGTCTGATGCTGCACGCAGGCATACGTATGGTATCCGTTTGTCGTATTCTGGAAGAGAGAGATGCCACTGATCTGGCATCGCCGGCCGGCCCTCTTCAGGAGGCATGCATACATGACCTGACACCGCCGCGTCAGACCGTCAGGTAGGAGTACTACACACATAGTATGTGTCTCACGGACGGGCAAGGTACGAATGTGTCAGGAAGAACCATCCGTCCCTAAGAATATGCAACCGCCAACAGTACAGACGTATCGTACCAGTCAAGTAGATGCTGTTGGTCCAGAACCCGCCGCAAATTTGATACCCTTCCCCTCGGCACGTCTTATTGCAGCTGCTGCTGTAGCCCAGCTTTGTGGCGTAGTCCAGATTGGTAGCGTAGCCGCCAAAGCAGCCATAGCCGTCCTGGACCGAGAAGAGTGTAAAACCTGCGTGCGTGCAAGCAAGCGAGTAGTGGGAAGCAAGCGCATGCATGTGATGTGCAGCTGCGCTACGCTTGATCGATAGTACATACACTGCCGGCGTCGCGAAGCAAGTCCGGCAATGGTTATTAGGAGGCGAGTCATCAGAGTATTCGTGGCTTTTTGTATTTTTATGTTTTACGATTAAATAGGCACGGCTAGATGGGGCACATGCAGGCGCACGTCATCAGGACCTCGGCTGCTGCTGCGTACGTGGTGAAAATGCTTGCATCGCTCGATTGACGTGAGGGTGTTGCGTGCACGTCCCACTGCTGATTTTATGGGTGTGACCGCATGCCTCCACGCCTGGCAGCTCAGCAGGCCTACCTCGGCTTCGCGCCCGGTCCCTGCAGATTTGTGGCGTCATAAACCTGTCCAGCCTTCCGTCGTACATAGGCGCTTGTACCATCCGAGTTGCACTGCTGTCCGCATAACATCCAAGGTAGTCGCCTGTACGTATGTATGTTGACACAAAGATACATAGCGAAAAGTAAGGCAGGGAACGAAGAATGACGGAAAGGATTAAGTTCCACAACGATGCAAGATTGCGCGCCCACATACAGCAGTAGATATAAACCTAGCAGCGCACGTTGAGACCTTCTCTGTGACCAATCATCGCGCAGCATTACTTTGTTTCCAGCAACGAACGCACGCGCAGGACTGCAACGGATAACTTCCAGCTTCGCTTCGCGCACGCAGGCTGCCCTTCGTTTGACACAATCATGCGTCGCGTCAAGTACGTAAGCGGCCTCAACATGTGCCCCTGCCTGAGTCTGGAATGCGAAGGGGACAGTTTTGGTTTGCCTAAGGATGAACCAGCTAACGGAACCCCTACAGGCGGGTCGGCACGGCATTGCACGGCCCGCATGTACGACCGGGTTTGCGCGGGGGCCTCGTTGGGGCTTGGGGGCATATAGACACGATTTCTGAAAGGAGCATGCATGCATGCAGGGCCCATGGCAATTACTTATTGGGCGGGCTTACTGAGGGAGTAGACGTTGGCGAATCCCGTTCCGCCGCACATCTTGGTCGCATCACCAGTGCACGGTGTGGTGCAGTTCGGTCGGGCGCCGTTGCCGCCGAAGGCAACCATACGACGCACATCCGTGCCGGCAAAACACATACTGCCAAATTGGACACCGTACAGCGTGTGCCCTGCGGGTTGCAGCGCAGCGCAAGTGCACCGCATTACTGGTTATGGTGCTGTAAGCGAGTGGACGATGTTCATTAATGTTGGTTGTATTGCTTGCCAACATTAGCTAGCACGCACACTAGCCACTGCACCGACCCGTTTACGGAATGAATGAATGCCTCATCACGGCAGCATATGCGCAGGTACAGCGGCGACAGTGGCGACGACCAACGTTCATTCGTACGTACCGGCAGCACGTGCGAGTGACGCGCAGAGCCTTGGCGTCATGTCGGCTCGGGTGGCCAGGAGTGCTGGCAAGATCCCCCCCGCCGTTGCAAGACTGTTGGTGAAGCACCCGATATAGCGGCCAGCGTCATAGCCTGCATGTATCATTTGCGTGATCGATGTGAGGCGAATCACACATCCGGATCCGCCACGCCCGGGTTATAAGTCGTGTCCTTGTTTGGCATCTCCGTCCCGCCCTGCGCTGCTGCTGGTGGCTCACCACGCACCACCAGCAGCTATGCTAGCTGCAGTCTATGGCCCTTTCCCTCGGTAGGTCCGGCCCTCATCACTACTCGCTCATTCCGTCAGCCGATCAGTGACCACTCGCTCATTCATCTGGCCACATATCCTGTCGGATGACAGGAGGGGTATGTACGATTGCATTTCTGCAATGCCCTCCAATTCGTGATAAATGGTGCATAAGGGAGGGAGGGAGCTAACGTACGTACGTACGCACCATCGCATGTAGGTCCCTGCACGCCGAGCAGGGTCCTTGTGGTGCGGTACATGTAGCTGGGACACGCCCCACAGGACCAGGTGTTGCCCAGGTTGGTACACGGCGCACCGCGGCATGGGTCCGCGGAGCAGAAGTCCACTGCATTGATGATGAAAGGCAAAGAGGCCACCAGACACCAGTGGCGCTTTCAGCAACTAACCGAAGCAATGATGAGAACTAACGCGGATTTACCTCTCCCCGCTTACTCGCTTGATGAGTGTCACGCTTTGTTACGTACCTTCACAGGAGGGCCCCTGCGCTCCGAACAGGGTCGTGGTGTTGGAATACATGCCGCCGGCGCACATCCCGCACGACCAAGTGGTGACCAGGTTTGTGCAGTTCGCTCCTCGGCAAGGGTTCGCAGCGCAGAAGTCATCTACAGAAGGATAGGTTCAGCGAGTGCGTGGGAGCTAGTTATGAGAATTCTGATCGTATTTTACCTCCATCTTAAGCTATGTAACACATACACTTATACCACATAACCGACTAGCTACCCTCCCTAGTACCTACTATCCGCCCTCGGGACCCAGCAGGCACCTGCCTCACGCACCCGAGCGACTCGGAAGGTGCCTGGGTGGCCCGTAGGTACGTATCCAGGCGAACTCCCCGGAGTCAAGGAGGTTTTGAAATGCGCGCATACACGCATGGACCGATATACTATTATTACGAGGCATGTATGTGTAGTTGTGTACATACATACGATACGTACATTCGCAGGCGGGTCCCTGAAATCCAAGCACTGTCTTCGTAGTGGAGTACGTGTTGCCGGCGCAAGCCCCACAGGACCAGGTGTTGCCCAGGTTGGTACACGGCGCGCCGCGGCATGGGTCCGCGGAGCAGAAGTCCACTGCAACGGTGGGTGAAGAAGGGCAGCAGCAAACGAAGGCCCGCCCAGAAACGAATTAAAGACAGGGGCTTCTCGGACAGTGTTTTAGCAATCAATAGCGAAGTTCGTCGTTCTGCTATGTGAATAGCCCTATTCACGCAGCAGTCCGTACTAAAATGTCATACATCCGCTCATATCATGGGACTGAGAGCGTGCCCGCCGCCCGTACGTACCGTATGGGACTCCGAAGACCTGGAGCTCCGTAAGCTGCAGCGAGTAATCCAGGTTGAGAGCCGTTGGGTTTCTGTTCTGGAGCGTTACCCAACGACCAACCTTGGGCGTGTCGAACATGACGATCTCGGCCGCGCACATCCCCAGTTGCTTGTTCTGCGTCCAAACTAGCGGGTTGCTTGAGATACTGTCCCCAGGCACCGTGATGCTGGCATTGCCAATTCGGAGCTCCGCGTTTTGCAGATTCCTCCAGTAAAAGTCGCAGCGGTTCCAGATGACAATGCTGAGGATGACGGTGGGCGCAGCTAGGTCCACTGAAATCCAGGGCGACCTGTCGTTGGCTGCGGAAGCGAAGACTTGAGGGTTGGTCTCGTTAAGGCCGGTGAAGTATTGTACGACACCATCCACCGCCTTGGCAGGAAGGTAAGCAACCGCCGCAGTGGTGTACACCGATGATGCGTACGCTGGGCGTGCTAGCGCGAGATTCGGAGCACTGATTATGGCGTCACCTGTACATCGGTGCGTGCGACAAACAAGCACGCAAGGAATTAACGTACATTACGTGCATGCACGCATGGCGGAACGCGCGCACGCACACATGCGCATGAATGTATGAACGAGCGAGTGTCGTCGATCGGCGGGGATGCAAGCAGCCGCGTCGATAGCTAGATAGATAGGGTCGGGAGCTCATAGATAGATAGATCGGATAGATAGGGAGCACAAAACGTTCGTTGGAGCTCGACTAGCTAGCCAAAACACAAAGGTGGCTGCGCGTCACAGACTTACCAGTCAAGTAGATGCTGTTGGTCCAGAACCCGCCGCAAATTTGGTACCCTTCCCCTCGGCACGTCTTATTGCAGCTGCTGCTGTAGCCCAGCTTTGTGGCGTAGTCCAGATTGGTAGCGTAGCCGCCAAAGCAGCCATAGCCGTCCTGGACCGAGAAGAGGGTAAAACCTGCGTGCGTGCAAGCAAGCGAGTAATAGGAAGCAAGCAAGCGCACGCGATTCTCAGCTGCACTTGATCGTTGCGCTGCACATGCCGCCGGCAGTCGGCAAGTCCCACCCAAGGTACCCCGGACGGGCTTATATATCCGCGCGCGCAATCACACACGCACGCAGTGCCAGTGTGGTCGGGTGGACAGCCAGAGTGTTGCTTGTGTATTTATTGCGAGTGTAAGCGGCGCACTGATGGGGCACAGGCGCACGTCCAGACTACACACGAACTGCCGCTGGTGCTTGTGCAACCAGGTGCAACAACACGGATGGCAGTTGAGCGAGTGTTGGCTATAGGGTGTGCTCAACACTCATACATGCACGCGTACAGATAATCAAACGGGTGCAGATAGATAGGAAAACGCGTACATGCATACATGCTATATGTATGTTCACTGTAATTATGTCAGCTGCTGAGCACAGGTGAGCACGTACAAACGTGCTGTATGTACATACTGCCCTACCTCGGCTTCGCGCCCGGTCCCTGCAGATTTGTGGTGTCATAAATCGGTCCACTCTTCCATCGTACATTGGCGCTTGTACCATCCGAGTTGCACTACTGTCCGCATAACATCCAAGGTAGTCGCCTGGAAATAATTGAGCAGGATGAAGCGCGCGAAGGAACACATACATACGAAAGGCGGATTGAGTCGGACAGGGGCGGTATTATTATTGCTTGCAAGGTTAGTTACACGCCCACGGTGTTAACCCGCGTCGGGGCACACGTTCTTGAACTGGTACGGCGGGAAGTACTGGTCTATCAATTTTCCCCACGCCAGCAGCCATCCACCCAGCCATACGTAAGATATATATTCATGGGCCATGCTCTACCGAACGAAAGGTATGTACATAAACCACGCAGCAATCACCTATGCTATTGGGCTTACTGAGGGAGTAAACGTTGGTGAATCCCGTTCCGCCGCACATCTTGGTCGCATCACCAGAGCACGGTGTGGTGCAGTACGGTCGTGCGCCGTTGCCGAAGGCGATCACACGCCGCACATCCGTGCCGGCAAAACATTTTTTGCCAGACTGCACGCCGTACAAAGTGTAGCCTGCGGATTGTCGATACACCCAGGTTCAGTACAAAATGCTTAGATCGCGTGCATGTATTGAGTGATGATAAATATTCCTGACACGCCGCCAGCTAGTAATAACTGGCGCGCGGGAGGGACCGGCGGATGGCTGGATGGTTGGTCCCTTCCGATCGAAGGCATAAATCGGACGGATATTGCATGCACTGCTCTTGGCTGGCTGGCTGGTGCGGGAGCGCGAACCTGCTGCTGGCTAGGCACCTTACTAAGAATCGGAGCTCATAGATCCAGTAATGCATGTGCGTGTAGCTGGACCTAATGAAATGATCAAATTTCTAATTCTCATACATAAAACAGCGCATCTCCGAACTAGGTGTGTGTCCCCCTTGCTTCCATCTAGCTATATATAAACCCTAAATAAATGCGCGAGCCGCTCGCCCGCACGCGTGTCTCAATAATTGACGCACACACATACCAGCAGCACGCGCCATTGCTGCACAGATCCTTGGTGTCATATCGTCCCGGGTAGCCAGTAAAGCGGGGAGAATGCCAGCGCCCCCATCGGCGAAGCACCCGATATAGTAGCCCGCATTATGCCCTGCACACATAAAATCGGCAAACGAAGGAGCACGCACGTAGTGGTAATGTGAAACGCTGTCTACATGAAATCCCTAATAAGATGCAGCGCGCTCGTTCGGTCGCCTAGCTATCTATCCGATCTTCTCCGTCCGAGGATTAGTGGTGTAAACGTGATCCATGCATATGCATGGTGAAAGCAGCAGCAGCCAGTGCCACACCTCACGCATATTTATACGCACGAGCGTACATATGTAGCACACTATACTGTACGTAACTGGCGAACACGCGTCGCAAATGAATATCCATGGGCGCGTACGTACGTACGTAAGCAGTACGTCTGTGCGCATACTTGCCGTCGCATGTGTGTCCCCGCACTCCATCAACGGTTTTGGTAGTGGGGTACATGTAGTTGGGGCAGGGCCCGCACGACCAGGTGTTGCCCAGGTCGGTGCAGGTCGCTCCGAAGCACGGGTCCGAAGAGCAGAAGTCCGCTGGTTGGGAGCATCGATTTAATAAACGCGCGGTGATGTAACACCATGTGCATATTGGCATAATTGGTGTAGGCAAGTACATATATATGCAAGGCTGTATGTATATATGTTCCCCAAACGAGCACTTCATATTACAATTTCATTCCGCATAGCACGGGTGCGTCCGTAAAAGCCATGGCTGGACCCTGCTGGACCCTGACGGTTCATCTATCGGCTGGGTAAATTCGCTTCTATCCTTCCGCGCCCTGCTGCCACTTACGTAATAACGAGCACACATCTATCTACATACCTAGACAGGCCTAGACTGGACCGCCGACAACTTACTTGCCGCAGAAGCCGTCAGCAGAAGGCATGTGGCCAGTATCGCATCCAGGGCCAAAGAAAGGCCGCCCACGCCCGCAGCAGAGCGACGACGTGCCATGTATCGATCGCCGGTTGGTATCGTCGTATCCTGCGCTGCAATGTTAGGGCCGGATGATTAACCGCTCCGGACGGACGGAGAAAGCAGCAGGCGGCGGCTGTCAGTAACAAAGACTTATTATGCATGCTCGCGCAATACCGACCGATGTCTGCTGATAGTGTTAAATGGAAACAAGTTGGTAATAGAAGTATTTCAACGCCCCAGTTTATCTATAGAGTCAACTTACGGCGTTAGCGCGTCCGTTTGTTCGTGCGTACTGCTGTTCGGTTGCACCATCCAACCACCAAGCAAGCAAGCCTCGCTCGGCTAGCTAGTTGTAATGCCATTCAGTGTGTGCTTCCACTTTCATACAATTTTGGCATTGAGTTGTGTGATGCAGATACATGCACGTATATCTCTGCATTATATTATTACGACTAACCGCGATGTACATGCACGTGTACTGCTGTACCAAGCAAGCAACGAGCGTCAGTTCACTAGCACGGGTACCGATTCGTGTCAGGGAATCGAAAATGGCACACGTATTCGACGACATTCATTACCCAGCGCGGGATCCCTTTCCAATGAGGCGATTTTGCCGGCGGTGAACTGGTTGCTTGCTTGCAAAGCGGCACGTCATGTGCCGAAGAACGTTTATTATCAAACATGCATACAAGTATTTTAATCGCTGTTTGGGATTCCTGTCTGAATCAGGCCGAGCCCGCCGCCAGATCAGCTTACCTTCGTTCCGGTACGTAGCACGAAGTCCAAGTGGCCAGTTGTCCGTGCCGCTGGTAGGTAGTGCTGTGCGCGCCGACAAGGATGTGCGCGCGCCCGAGCAACGTACGGGACAGCAGCAACAGGCGATGGAATATAATGCATTTAAGGAGCAAGTAGACGGAGCAAGCTGTTCGTTCGTGCTCGAAAGATGTATGCCGGCTGGACGCTCTATCTACCCTGTTGCGGCAAACAGTTTTATATGTGTCGCCAATATGTAATTCGTTGTTTGAGTACGTACCCGTCGCAGCTGCAGGGCGGGTGGTTCTTTCTTGTAAGCTAGCGGTTGATGATGATGTTGCGGGCGGGGGGGTACTTACAAGGAACGCAACTTAAACAGAAACTGGCTATAAAACAAAACGGCTATAAAAGAAACCAAGGGTTGGGAGAGCACTGATGAGTCGATACACTTGTTTGATAGAGGTGTTCAGGGCTTCTGTGGAGGACGCCCTCGCTCAAGTACTTGTTTGTTTTGCAAACAGTCAAGGGACGGAACCTGGTGGTACGTATGGTACATGATGACGTGGAATGTACCACACAAACTATCCGTTGCGTGAAGGTTACACCATCACGAGAAGTGCCGGAAGGTGGATTGAAGTTTGGCTGCGAAAGAACCCTTGCGCAAAGCCTCGCAAGGCGCCTTCCGAACCAGTTTCGCCTACCTCGGCGCTTCCCTAAAATGAGGCCAATGAATATGCAGTAAACGGCTATTCCACAATTCGGCATTTTTGCAAAACACGACATACGCGCGCTTGTCATTAGCTAGCTACGTAGTCCGTAGCTGCCGGCTGGCGTGCGTCTATTGATGGCGCGCAGAATCAAACCGTTGAGTTGTGCACGCAACCCTCTCCGTCAGCCCATAACGCGAAATGCACCGAAGGCTGCGGCGAAAATGCCGAGCCTGGCGGGCGGGCGTTAGCAAGTTCCAACTGCTCCGTAGGTAGGTACCGTACATACGTACACAGAGTGCGCTTCGGGAGCGGTTGGGCAAGCGAACGAAGGCGAGCAGTGCGTGGTACTCAATCTAAAATATACAAGCCTGCTACGTATCTCTATACGTATCCCTTTCCCACACAATGCGTTCTAGTCGCAGAACCGCTCAACTTCATCCCACCCCGTGCATAGCAACGGGAAAACCACGCAGACGCACAGCTTGGTGTTTCTGGCGAAAGTAAGGCAACCTCGCATTCATGCTAGCTGTGGTGCCACCTCGGAGCGACGATGGTGACGCAGCGCGCGCGCTGGGTGCCCCTGCCTGCCTAACTGCAGCTTGAACGGCAGAGCAACAAACGGGAGATTGGTTGCTCTGCGTGTTTGTTGCAGGAGGCTCCGGATCCTTACACGGGCTTACAAGAGCCAGCAGCGGGGTAGCGGGCCGTGCATTGACTGCATCGGAAGGGCGACAGAAGAGCGCACCCAGACCAGGCAGCACAAGTGACCCACGCAGACAAGAACGAGCAAAGCTGGAGGCAAGGCTCAAAAACCCGCAGGCCTCGCGAGGGAATTGGCCATGAGCCTCTTCAAGCGGCGGCGGGCCCCACGAATAGCTCCCCCGCCCCGCGCGATTAGGCGACACCTGCATGGGCCCCGTGCCCTAGACGCCCCACATGCACATCTGGAGGAAACATGTCATTGTCATCAGCTCATCACTGGCTTTGGGTGGGAGGACGCACACTTGAGCTTAAGGGGTGAGGTGGCTGTCCGGTCGGTTGGCAGCAGCAGCAGCGGGATCTCTCTGGCTGGTTCTCTCTGGCCGTAGGGCGCGATGGAGCCATCCATGAGCAGACGCAGTACACTTCTTTACGTGTGTAACCAAACCGTTCAGGGCACGGGCCGTTCAAAATCCAAAACCCCGCGAATCTTGTCAGTCATTAAATATTCAATGCCTATAACCCCAACCGCAGCACCGCCGCACGCCGCATCCGTCCGTTGTTGATCTGCGACCGCCGCCCCCGTCGTCGCCATCCGTGTGCGTACGGCAGATCCATGAACGCCCTGTACGATTCGTTCCACATGTAGGATAAAAACAACCAGCCCAAAGCAGCCCGCCTCGAGCCAGCGCCGCCAGGCTAGGCGTGAAAGAAACGCCCCAAACGCAGCGGCCGCCGGATTCGAGGACCCTTCCACAACGAAAGATTTCCTCCATGGACGACTGGCAAGTGATGACGAGGCGCCTGATGACAAGGGTCAGGCAGCCATTCGCTCAGCCGGCTGGCCTCTGTCTGCTTCGCTCCTCAAACCCCCTAAAACCCTCATTACCCTGTTGTTGCCGATGGCGGGGGGCCATCCACATCGCGAAGGCCGCCAATAGGGAGCCCACCCGCCCTCCCCCCCAATCCCACCAACTGACAGCCCCTGCTCTCCCGCCGCGTCCGATTAGGTTACTACCCCTCGCCCCCACCCTGCTTTTATCAGTCCTCCTCCTCCTCCTTGTCCTTGTACCCCTGCGGCAAAAAGAGCCCCTGCGGCGGGGTCAGCGAGTGCCTGGGTGGATGTATGGCCGATTGCAAAGGCGCGAGCTGACGGCAGCGGTCCGTCAGCCGGTCAGAAACAAAACCGCAAAAACAGGGGAAACAAGCGGAGTGTGAAGCCAACCAGTGCCAGCCAGCCAGACAGACATACAGACAGCGACATGCAGGGGCCGGTGACCGCGAATCATATGTGGGACGACGTTCGGTGCCCAGCGCGAAGGTGGGCAGCACCCGACGACCAGCCAGCTGCTGCCGAGACTGCGGCTTTGCTCATGCATGGAGGCAAAAGATACCGGCGGACTGATCACTTTCCACGCCAAGATCTCCCACTGGGATGCCTGCTGAGCTGCGCCCCCGAGTCCGAGTCCGCCCCCTCTTGCTGATTCGGCAAGTGCCGCGGACGTGTGCAAAGCCCCAATTACGTAACACAACCCACTAGGCATACGCTCAGCCGCCCCTCGCTAGAAGTGCCCAACCGGCCCTTTGCTTGCTCCCAAGCGGGCAACGAAGTGCGGTCATGAAACCAACACTCCAGCCGCCGCCCCGCCCCCCCCCCGCCCGTCATTCCCTCCGCCCCTTGCCTTTGGCACGTCCGCCTCGTCCGGAGTGAGCCGCCTCAGCAGCTGCTCGTCCGGGAAGGAGTACACATCGATGTAATAGAATCGGTCATGAGCCTACGGGGCGCAGGGCGGAGAAGGGAGGGAAGACAGCCTTAGGGCGGCAGGAAGACAGAATGACATGGGGGCCTGCTTCGTGGCTGAATCAGCACGAATCTACCGTATCGCGGCATAAGAGGTGCGCAGCTTGACGTGACGACGCATGGAGCCCTGGAGCGGGGTGAGTCGTATGACAGGGCACTCGTGTTTGGGCCAACATCTCGACATACATACGGTACGACAAGCCGCATGAGGTAATGTTTGCCAATGCTGGGGCGGTTTCCTGCTGCCTTCCTTCCCCTCCCTCCTCCCCCTTCCCTCCCTCACCGTGAATGTGGCTACGGGTCGGTTCCAGGGGAGGGGCCTCACGTCATCCACATGGAACGAGTGCCACCTGGAGAAACACAGCCAAGGGAAGGGAAGAGACGAGAAGGGAAGGGAAGGGAGGGGCATGGCAGGGTAGCGGACGGAAGGGCCAGAGGCCATACCTGTGTCCTCCCAGCGCTGCCCCGCGGCCCTTCAGCCCCGCGGCCCTTCCTGCCATCCCTGGTGAGCCATCCCAGCGCAGGACACGCACCACAGCACCCGCACCCGCACCCGCTCCGAACTACCTGCTGGTCCACCCCCCTCCAACCCGGCAGCCTCGTTCCCAAGCAGCAGGAGCGGAGCGGACCCCCCCCCAAGCGGTCCCGAGTCGCCCCGAGCCTCCCCTCCCAGCGGTAACTGCGTTGCGTTCCCTCGCCCCGGGCCGTTCTTCTTAGCCCTCCCAGCTCGCTCGCCCTCTCCCCCCTCCCCCCGACATAACACATCTATCCCAGCCCGACCCATCCAACCCAGCCAAAGTCCCCAATCCCATGAACCCAATCTACCAATCTGGGCGTTCAGCTGCCAGTCAACTGCCAGTAGCAGTAGAGCCCCAGGCGCTCTCCAACTTAAAATCCCAGTTCGCATGTCCCCAGTCGTCCCCAGACGTCCCCCACCTGGAGTTCCCCAGCAGGGTGGTGGTCCGCACTTGGATGAGACCGGTGGAGGAGGTGTAGCGCAGCTCGTGGACGTAGGGGTTGGCCACCCAGTGGAGCGCACCTTGATTGGGGGGAGGAGGGGGGGGACAGGCCAGGTAGGATGAGCGTGGCTCCCAACGAGAGGCCCATACAACGAGGGGTCTTGCGGCGACATGGCGCACAGGGCCTAACCCACGGCCCAGCCCCACGGGCCTGCACTGCCGCCTCCCCTGCAGCGCTTCACACATCAGTATCCCGTCGGCAAAGGGCGGGGTTCGGTCGAGAGCCGGGAGCTGGGCGAGGTGGCGTGGGGTGTGGGTTGGGATGGGTGTGGGCTGGGATGGGTCCAGGGTTGGGAAGCAACCGGTTTGGAGTGAGTATTAGTTGGGTTCAGCTGCCGCACACACACACACACAGCCACACAGCCACACCCACCCAGCCACGCCCCCGTGGGTGGGTGGCCAGGTGACGCACCGGTGGTCGCCAGGCCGAAGAACACCAGCGAGGCCGCCAGTCCGTAGCGGCTGATCAGGGAGATGTTGTCGGCGAAGGCCACAATGGCGGGGGCGGCGAAGGCGGCCACCACTGTGTTGGAGATACTGATGCGCTGAGGGTGCGGAAGGGTGGGGGGGTGGGGGGGTCGGCAGGGACGGGGGAGGCAGTGGCAGCAGGGGCAGGGGAGGCAGAGGCAGCGGAAGCAGCAGGGGAGGGAAAGATGAGTGGAGGGGCGGGGACTCGGGAGAGAGGTGCAAGCAGCGGCACCTCTTCAGCCACGGTAGGAAGCAGCCGCAGCAAGGAACAGCCCGGCTTTATGCCCAGAGCCCGCCGCAACCCCAACCCCATGCACCACCCGTGCCAGCCTGCTTGCTTCCTTGCTTGCTCCACAACCCGCCGCACCTACCGTACCTTGAGCAGTTTGTGCTGCTGCGATAGCGGCCCCAAGTAGACCACATCGTGCGGAGGATGCTGCGGAGGGTGGGGCGCCTGCCCCTGAGACTGCCCCTGAGACTGCCCCTGAGACTGCCCCTGAGGCTGCTGCTGCTGCTCGTCGGTGGGTGGGGGCTGAGGAGCGGCCTGGGAGGCGAAGGTGCGGATGGATGGCCAGGGCGCGCTGCTGCTGCTGCTGCTGCTTGCCCCCCCTGCAGCAGGATCAGGGCGAGCCGGGACGGGGCGGGCACGTGGTTGTTGTCAGGTCGATGCGTTGCCATCTGGACGACGCGTTGTAACTAAAAACACAACGCAACGCATGGACTGGAAGCAGGAGGGGGTTGGGCAAACGCAGCGTAAGGTATTCGCCGCTCTGTGTGCGCAACGCTACTGGTCAACAAATGATTCCGTTTAACGCGGCTGGCATACCGGTAGTGACTCAGGCGGCGAACCCGGCGGCGTATATAAAGAAAGGAGGGTGCAACTAGTCGCCTATACGACAGGGTACGACAAGGGCCTTTCGGAGATGCTGAGGGTGTTCGACATCGAGAGAACTTCGACCGCGGTGATGAGCGAGCCGTAGCGAGCCCCCGGGGAGTAACAAAAGAGTTAGCCTTTGGGGTGCGCTGTACGAAGCCGCTCACCGTCGACCTTCCCGTCACGTAAACTTAATGGCTGTGTGTGATGGCGATTGGAGCGAATGTGAAGTCCGCTGGAAGCGCACAGACGCGTTGATATTGGTGACGACGTCGAGGGCGCCGAAGACTCCTCCCGGCGCTGATCGCGACAGGCAGCTGGAAGCAAGACATCGCCGCTTATCGCGGCACTCCAAGAGGACAACGCCGCGGCGCCGTGCAGTCGTGCAACACACGTCGATAATCGTCGCGCGAGAGGGATTACGGAAGCAGTTGTCATGCTAAATCGGGTCGCAAAATGTCTTAGTGTCAGATCTCAACAGAAGAAAAAGTTGTTGATAATACGCTTTACCAAAAAGGTGGTTCTGCCACGGGTGGTTCTGTGTTACGTAACAGGCGTTGCAATATCAGTCTAAGAGAAATTGTGAGTTATGTTCCATCAGATGAACAGGTAACGCAATCAGCTGAAGCCATATGCACACATACAGCGGACCAACGGCCGCTCGTAGCCAGATGGGGCCTATGACTGTTACCGATCAAAAGCCTCTTCCGTCCTGATGAAGGGGACGATGGATAACTCTTGACTCCAAGGAAAATGCAACAATCCGTAATATGTGACCACAATTTTTGACTGTCTTTACTTTTACGTGCAAGGGGCATGCTGACGGGACCAGCATTAATAGCAACTTAACGCCCGTCATCACGGCGCGCACATTCATGTATTCTTTATGACCTGAAGATCTGAACAGACCTTAACGGACAGGCTAACAGACCCTTCGACTGACAAATGAAGCCCGTTCGTCATCGAAGCGAGACGGAGAAGCTTTCCGCAGCGGACTCGTTGCCCAAGCGTGCATCGGTGCTACCTGAAGCGACACAAAGCGGCGAGGTGGGAGGGCTCGCACCGACGACCTCGAGGGAAATCCGCCTCGGCAACGTTCGGGCGAAACTCAAAGCTTTGAGGTGAGTGTACACTTATATTGGTAAAATGATTTTATGATATTCCTGCATGCATGGCATCCAACCGAGCCGTGCACCGGCAAAAAAGCATGGGCTCTCCGGACACATGGCACACCGTGCTATGAAGACAGGTCCCAAACCCGCTTTCAGATGCATCCAGTATTCTTACAACCTCTTGAATTCTGCTGGTTCTGAGCCCAAAATGTTACCCCGCGGATGGGCGATTGGTGGCTTTGCGTATGTAGTTTGTTAGGGTTGAGGTAGGCATATCCGTTTCTGGCTGAGTACGCTCTCCATATAGGGGCGCGGCGCCTATTCCAGACTCAGCCAGTCGGGGCGCGGTTCCTAGCTTTGCAAGACGCGTGCGCGCCCTAACGCTCGCTGCCGGGTTCAGCCCAGGAGCTCCTCCAGGCACTCCCAAAACAGGGACCCGTCAGATGCGGGTGGGCAGCAATATCAATCTCAATCCTGCTTGTACCGTCTTGGGGGCGATTGCGACGGCCCGGATCTTCCGCCCAGGGAGGGGCGCGGGAACAGGTCCTACAGCCCTCCATCCCCGGCCCCCGCAGTGCACTCCGGGAGAGAGAAGGTTGCGCACCTTGCCCCCCACCCCTAAGCATGTCCTTACGCCTGCGACTGTAATTCGTCCGCGGCACCACCCTCCGTGCAGTGCTGCTTACGCTGCATGCGTGCGTTTTCCAGAACTGCATACCTGGGCCCACGCCTGCCGGCGGACACAACGGCACACGTAACTGTTACCATATTCCCACGTGTGTGTGTGAGTGTGTGTGTGTGTGTGTGTGTGCCAACGGAGGTAGTTGCACCACTGACACTTGCTCTCCCTGCCTGCCGCCTGCCGCCTGCCATTTGGGTGTTGTCCTGTCAGCTCCAGTGGCAAGAGCCTGAGGGCCTTCGATGCCTTCACCGACCTCATTGCGGAGTAAGCGGCAGCGGCAGTGGTGTATGGCGGGATGGTGGGATGGCGGATTGGGGGGTGGGAGGGAAAGCAGGCGAGCGCAAGGCAGCGGCAGCGTCAATCAACGAATGGCAGCTGCGGCGGCGGTGGCAGCAGCGGCAGCGTGTTCTTGCTCGAGCTCGGTACGCCTTACTGCAGGGCAGGGCGATTGGCTCTCAGCGAGACAGGAGATGGTGTGGAGTCCAGCACGTGGTGACACCACCAGCACCAGCACCAGCACCAGCACCAGCACCAGCACCAGCACCAGCACCAGCACCAGCACCACACACGCCACCATGAGTGGGGGCGCAGGGGCGGGCGGGGGTAGGCCGGGCTGCGAGTCGAGTGGCTCCCCGGCACGGCAGGGCGGGGCACGGAGGAGCGGGGCGGGGCGGGCTGGGTCAGGCCAGGGAGGGCCATCACGGCGTGTGCGGCTGGGGGGGCTTCGCAGCCGCGTGCAGGCAGCCGTGTGCAGGGCTGTGCGGGGCAGCGCCGTAGGAAGCAGCTACTGGACGAAGGGAGGCGGAGAGCGGCGACAGCCCCGCTGCGGGCCACTGACGGGCCGAGTTAACCCACCGGCCGCCAAGGGTGGTCGGTCTCAGGGGGGTCGAGACTGGGGGTGCGGGCGCCATCTCGGGTGCAGCCTCGGGGCCGCTTCCCCTGCAGTGGCAGATGCGGGATCAGATGCGGGGTCAGCCACCCGTGTGGGTCCGTCACCCGTGTGGGTCCGTCGAGACCATCGGCGACACGTTGATCACACTGCACCTACCTGCCGTACTGTCGTACTGTGTGTGCGCAGGGCCAGCCTCAACAAGGCCAGTCTGTTGGATGCTCGGCGGGTGAGGACCGGGGACCGGGGACTGGGAGCTGGGGTGTGCACCTGCACGTGTGTATGTGTGTGTTGGGGATGGGTTGGGGTATCGCGGGCCGACCCCCGCGGCCCTGGGATGTTGCATGACCCACGGGTCTGTCGGGATCGCTACGCAGGCGGCAGGTCTAATGACGTGTCCCATGGGTCGATGCGTGGGCTCCGCTTGGGTTTAGGCCGGTCCCCTGTCGAGAGGTGAAATGCCCCATGATGACCAGCCATGGCCTCTTGAGACGATGCATGTACGACATGAAACACACACGCCCACGGCCGCCAGGCACCCCCACCGCCGATGCTGTTGGCGCCTCTCGCCCCATTGATTCGCTGACCACTCTCGTCTGTTTCGTTCCGTTCCGTCCCCCCCTTTCCCATCCAAACCTCCCGCCCCTTTCTCCCGCCCCTTTCTGGTTCCTGTCGCCATCTGCCAGGCTCCCTCCGAGCTGGTCAAGCTGCTGTCGCTCCCCACCGGGCAGCGCCGTGCAGTCACATATCGGTGAGCCGGAAGGGGCTGGGCGGGGGGCCGGGGGGGAGGAGGTGACTAGGCCGGGAGGGGAGGGGCACGGCTGGGAGGATCTGGGTCGGGAGAAGCTGGGAGGTCAGAGGTTGTGAGGCGCAGCGGAAGGAAGGGAGGGGAGGGACAGGGCTGGGCTGAGAGGGGTAGAGCTGGGCTGGGTTGGTAGGGCCTGGGTTGGTCGGGGCTGGGAGGGCGGGCGTATGGCTTGCAGGGAATGCAGGGTCGTCTCTTTCGGGAGTATCCTCCGGACGCATCGGCGCGAACCTCCTCCGTAACCCGCCTCACTGCCCCCACTCCGCTGCGCCAACCCCTATCCTCCAGCTCCTCCAGCTCTTTCCCTCCCTGACGCAAGTTGCTCTCATCCCCCTACCCCCCCCCCACTGTCCCCCCCCCCCTCCCCGCTCCTCCCCCCAGCGACCTGTGCGAGCTGGGTCGCCACCTGCACCTGCCCTCCTGGCACGGTTCCGAGCGGCGGCACATGTACGTGTGGTACCACTGCCTGGCTCGACTGCGGCTGACGGAGGTGGAGGCGGGGGCCCAGCTGATGGGGCAGGGGGAGCAGGGGGAGAACTGCTACTGGCTGCTCACAGGTGGGGGGGGGCACCGCGGAGGGGGGAGGGGGAGGGGGTGCTGGTGCTGGTGATGGGGGGCGGGGGGTTTGAAGGAGGGACGGCGAAGGTTGCCGGCATGTGTGTGTGTGTGGGGGGGGTGGTGGTCTTGCATCCAAGACGCATTACGTCGTCATTGACGTACCGGTAATGACAACAACGCACGAGTTCCCCATCACTTGACGGCGCCCACCCGCGGCCTCCCCCCTCCCCCCTTCCCTCCTCTCCCTCCCAGGCACCATGGACGAGATCCGGATCGGGCCGCCGCCCTCGCCCCCCAAGACGCCTCTTAAGTCCAAACTGTCCACCGCCATCTCATTTCGCGATGTCGCCACCTCCACGGGTGATGGCTCGAGCTCAGTGGGGGGGCACCCCGGCACACCGCCCCCAGGCACGCCTCCGTTGGCGCCGAAGCCGCACGTCAAGAAAGTCAAGGTGCGTTCTGTGTCTGCGTGTGTTGGTGTGTTGGTGTGTGTGTCCTTTATTTCCGTGTGGCCACAGAACAAGAGCGTAAGGGAGGTTCGTCCCCTGGGCGAGAGAGGGGAGCATGGCGGCAAGGCTCCGGCAGATGCCAAACCCACCTAACCCCGCGATACAGGATTGAGCAGAAGTACAGATGCGACAGTGCGGCTGAGAGGTGTGGGAGTGCTGCCGAGGGCTGCTCCGTTGCGGGTTGGATGCCCTGGCCAGAGCACGCTCATTCACGCCACAATGTGCGTGTGTGGTTGGGTGGGTGGGGACTGGGTGAGTGCATGTGTGTGTGTGTGTGTGTAAAGGTCGACCCCCACCTCCCCCCCCCCCGAGTCGAGGGACCCCAACTTGCCTCCTCCCACCCACCCACGCCCCGCCCCCCTCCCCTCCCCCCCACCCGCAGCCTTTCGAGCGCCTGGGCCAAGAGGCGCTGCAAAACATGCCGTATACTTTAACCGCCGAGGTACGTTGCCGTACATTACGAGGTGACGCGATCGCAGGGGGTTACAGAACTAGCTAGTGCCACGAGTTGTCTGGACGTTGACCGTTGACGGTTGGAGATGGACCGTTAGCGGAGCGTGTTTCGGAGCGCTGCGGTGTCGCGCTGTTATCTATGGGCTGGGCGACGTCTCCCATCGTCAACGTCAATGTCGCCGACACCGTCACCACCACATCACATCACATCACATCACCTGAACTACCACCGCCCTCGGTGAACCGCCGCCCCCCCCCACACCGTTGGCGGACAGCGGTACTGCTCAAGACCCACCCAACACGCACCCTCCGGCCACGCCACATCACGCCACGCCGCGCTACGCCACCGCTGCAACTGCCGCACAAGCCACACCGCACCGCCGCTGCCACCCCCGGGCTCCACAGCCCCCTCCCTCCCTGCCTGCCTGCCTCCCTCCCTCCCTCCCGCCCCAATGCCACCAATGTCGCATCGCATTGCAAACACCCCGCCATACCATTGTCCGTCCCCTCTCCCCTGTCCCCCCATCCCCTCTAACCCCTCTCCTTCCCCTCCCCTCACCCCCCCCCACAGGCCACCTCCCCCTGCCAGCTCGCCTGCCTCTCCCGCACCGACTACCAGGCGGTGGTGGCTCTCGCTGCCCGGGAGAGCTTCGAGGGGCTGAGGGCGATGGCCTCTCTGCTGGCAAACAAGTAAGGGGGGGGGAGGGCGGGGGAGGGGAGGGGGGGCGGTTCGGTCTCACACGGTTCGGTTTGCATTGGCCGAGGCCCGGCAGGCAGGCAGGCAGGCAGCGGGCTGGTGTGGCTTATGACCCCTCCGCCCTTGGAACCCCTGGGACCCCTGTCCCGGTAGCATTGATTCGTGCCATTCTCAAACCCCACCCTGTCCCTGTCTCAATCCCTTTGGTCCCCCTCCCTGTCCCTCTTGCCCCTCTCCCTTTTCAGCCTGTCCACACCATCGTACTCTAACCCCCCCTGCTCCTCCTCCCCCCCCCCCAGGACCAACCGGCACCCCAAGGCCCTCTCCGATCTGTCCTCCCTGCTCTCCGTGACTGAGATGTTTCGCTCCATGGACCCCGAGTTCGCCTCAGAGCTGTGCGGACTGCTGGAGTTCCTGGCGCTGCCGGAGGGTGAGGGGGCGGGGAAGGGGCGGGGTGGTTGGGGTGGTTGGGGTGGTTGTGAAGGGGCCTCTCCGGGGCGACTCCCCGGGGATCAGTTGCGTGCTCCCCACACCCAAGTTCAGCTTGTCAGCCTGCCAGCTTGTCAGTCGATTTGGTCGGTTTAGTTCTACTTCGAGAACCCACTCACACTCCCACTCCCTCACGATTGCTCCCGCACACCTTGCCTTTACACACACACCCTCGCGGCCGCCCCCCCACCCCTTCCCCTTGCAGGCACGACTGTGTTTGAGGAGGGAGACAAGGTGGACTTCACCTACCTCATCCTGAAGGTCCGTACATAGCTCGTACTTCCGTACATTCAAAGGAATAGACGAGCGTTGCTGGGTGGCAGAGTGCAGCAGTGCTACTGCAGCTGTTACTGCGGCTCCTACTGTTAACAGCTTATTCCCAACCACTTCCCAACTGTCATGTTCGCTGCCTGTCCCTCCACCTGCCCCCTGCCCCAGGGCGAGGTGGTCCTCAGCCGCTACATCGAGTCCCGGAACATGTCGGAGGACTTCGCAGTCAAGATCACCGGACAGCAATTCGGATCGCTGAGTGCGCTGCAGGTCGGGGCGGCGGCAGCGGCGGCGGCGGGGGGGGGCGGCGCCGGAGCGGTGGCGGCGGCGGCGAGCGGCAGCGCGGCTGACAAGAAGCGCAACTTCTCCGCGCGATGCACGCAGGTGGGTGGGTGGGTGGGGGGGGGGGTGGGGGGGGGGGGTGGGTGGGGTGGGGGGGTGCGACGATGCACCTGTGGCCGTTGGCTTTGCGGCTGTGGCCCTTTCTCCCGACACTCCCTCTCCCAGCTCCCTCCCTCCCCACCTGCCCAACCACCATGTCTGTCCTACATTGCTCCATCGCCCACTCCCCCCTCGTGTATGGGCTCCGGCCATTACGTGGACAACCCGGGACCCCGGCTCCCTGCCCCCCCCCCCCCGTGGCCTTCGTCCCACCGCTGCGGTCTCATCTCCAGTAACCCCCTGGGCCCTCCACCCCACCCCCCGGGTCCTTGTTCTCCCTGCCCCTCCCCCCCTTCCCCCCTCCACGTCCCCCCCACTCACCCCACCCCCACCCTCCAGCTGACCGAGTTCGCCATCGTGACCAAGGTGGCTTACACCCGCCTGCTCCGGAACCAGCTGCAGAAGAGCCTCAACACCCGCCTGAAGCTGCTGCAGGTAGCGCGGAAGACAGGGGGAGGGGGAGAGAGGGGGAGGGGCAGGGGGAAGGGGCGGTGGAGTGGGGGTTGCGGCCGCCTGGTTGGTGTGTTTTGGTCGTGTGCTACACATCTGTTGCGTTGCATTGGGTTGGGTTGGGTTGGGTTGGGTTGCGCCTCTGCGGAGTGCTGGCGCGGGGCGGATTCACGTCCACCGGTGCTCGTTGAACGGCCGTATTCTGGCCGTACAGATTCTGCCTGCCGTACTGTACCTTGCACATGCAGGGTATGGCCATCATGTCGCATTCGGCCAACCAGAGCGCCCTCACCCGCATCGCGATCAACTGTCAGGTGGGTACGGCCAAACGAAATCGGTTGGATTGATTGAGTTCGTTGGTGAGTCGTTCGGTTAGTTGCGCCATTCCCGATTTCCACGGGCTCCGAAGCCCCGGGGCTGCGCGGTTTAAAGATTTGTTATAATTTTGGCACAGGTTTGCTGTCACTCTGTGCATTCCCAAAGAACATCCTGCACTTTTGCATCAGAGCTAAGCGAGCGACCGAACCAGCTGGGAGCCAGAGGGGACCGCAAAGAGGGAGGCTACGAAGGGCACTAGGAAGCAAGCTAAGAGCGGGGAAAAGGGGCAAAAGAGCTCTCAAACCGCACCTCACCGCACCTCACCGTACCCACGCACACCGAACCCAACCACACACACACCGATAACCCCCCCCCAGGACGAGACGTTCAGCGCCGGCAGTGTGTTGGTGGACCCGGCCTGTCCCCCCACTCGGCTGTTCTTCATTGTGGAGGGACAGGCCAAGATGCTGTGGGTGGCGGACTCGCTGGGCCAGGTGCGGGTGTGTGTGCGTGTGTTGGGATGTGTGTGTGTGTGTGTTGGGATGTGCGTGTTTTTGTGGGTGTGGAGGGTTCGTTGTGAGCAGATCACGGAGGCGGCCCCACCCTCCCAGCTTCGGCGCCCCCGAAGGAGGGGCACCACCAGGACGAGGACGGGTACGGGTACGGGTGCAGGGGACGAGGAGGGTTGCGATTCCCATGTTCCCGTTCCCGTTCCTGGTCCCCGGCGGTCGTCATCCATCAATGGCTTCACCAGCCCCAACAAAACCCACCTACACACGAAACACACACACACGCCCACAGGCGCCCCCCTCCTCCGACCGGCCCATGGACGCCCCGTACGGCGGCTCCGGATCCATGTCGGGAGCCGCCAGCTCGATTGCCGCCGACGGCAACGGCATGGCGGCACTGACACGGGACGGACGGAGCATCAAGCGGAGACAGCAGCCGTACGTGTACGAGGTACGGCACCACGCGCGTGTCTGTCGTGCAGTGCAACAGACATCGTTCTGTCCCGCCAGAGCGTGAAGTCGCCTTGAGGGGAGTTTCAGCCCCGAGGAGTGGGAATGGGGGGATCAGAAGAGTCGATTGACGGTGGGCTCCGAGGATCTGATTTGCCGTCTTTGCTGTTTACTATCAGTCATGCTTTCACTTTCTTATTTGTATGTACCTCCTCTCGATTCTCGGTTCGTTTCGAACCTCAACCCCAACGTCGCCTCGGTTCCTTAGCTGCGGCTCGTACTCCTTACGCCTTAACTGTTTCTCTCTGAACCTCCCACCCCTGTTTGGGTCGTGTCACTCTACCCCCCCCCCCAACCCCTCCCCCCTCCCCCCCTCCCAGCTGGCTCTGCTCTCCCGCGGCGATGTGGTCAACGGTATGGTCCTCCACGGCAAGACCACACACTTCACTGCAGTGGCGGCAACCAACCTCAAAGTGGGTTTGGAGTCGGTTGCCGTTGCCTGTTGTCATTGCCAGTTGTCGTTGCCTGTTGTCGTTGCCTGTTGTTGGGTCAACGGCGTCCCTCCCTGTCCGGCCCGCCGCCCCGTCCTGCCCTCAGGTGATGTCTCTCGAGGTGGCGGGTGGTCATGTGGCTCTGGAGCACCTGTTTGGAAAGGAGCAGGCGGCAATGCTGAGAGAGCTGGTGCTGCTGCAGGTGGGGGGGTAGGGGGGGAGGGGGAAGGCCATGGGGAGGAGGGGGAGGCTAGGGAGGAGAGAAAGGCTAGGGGGAGGGAGGAAGAGTGTTGGAATTTAGGACACGGGCTGGCGGAGCAATAGGGTAAGACCTGCGATACCGCGGCTATGGGCGGAGGGGAAGGGGAGGTGGCTAAAAGCGCAATGCGTCATGGTGGGGATGGTTGCAGCAACCATCCCCACCAGATAACCAGCAAGTCATGGGGAAGGGGAGGAGAAACGAAAGTCCGGGCTGGATGGCCGCGGGAGCCTGTCCGGCGGTCCGCAGATGAAGGGGCTTCCTACCTTGACGAAATGCCGTTCGTTGAAGGGAAGGGGCGGCCGAGGGTGTTCCCGCGCGGAGAGCTTGCTCTTGAAAGCCTCAGTGCGTATGGAGTCGAGGGGGACTGATAAGGTCCTCCTGGTCTATCCAGTAGGGAGGAGTAAAATTGCGAAAGAGCCCGAATGTCCCTTGTTCATATTTCATACAGGATGGAAGAGCTAACTAAAATGCGGGGTTGGGTTATTTGTTTCAGGATCCGACTGGAAGCCGTGCCGGCGTAGTTTCCCACCGCTTTCCCGCCAACATACGGCGATCGAACGAGCAGAGACGATTGCGGCTTGATTGCTTACCCTCTGCAAGTGATCAGTCCGTCAGGTTGCTCAGCTTTCAAGAAAACTCTAGGTAGAAACTGCGCGCAAGTAGATTGTCCTCGATAACCAGTTTGACCAGTTAAGAGTTAGCCTTCGCAACGGCCTTAGATTCGCAAGCTCGTAGTATTACCCGGTAATTTGATTGTGTTCTGGCTTTAGTGTTTTTAGGTTTGGCTTGAGTAGACGATGCCCGCAGAAGTTTTGGGGGAAGGCAACTTGAGACGTGTAAAACGCTTGCCGGCTCTGGTAGGTGAGGGGCCAATCTGGGCGCTGGGCCATGCTGCCTGCTCCTCAACCATTGCATCATGGTATCGCCGGGCTATCTGTGTGGCACTTTTACTCGCTCACTCGCTCATTACGTTCCGACATGGTGGCTGCCATCGCGCTAGGACGACACCGTTGATTGACGGATTGCATTCGACATATTTATACTTTGCATATTTGCGCCTAGGCCAGTTGTGTCAGCTTAATGGTTGGCAGCGGCGCAGACTTGGCGCAGCGGCCCCACTTCCGATGCGAAGTGGCTCCTCCCAGGCGATGGACTGCATAACCCCCTTAAGATAAGCATGTCACATGGATGCATTCGACTGAGTCCTGAACCGGGAAAAACCCTGTGCCGACCCGCGGAACCCGCATCCCATTGGCCTCCGAGAACGTCCGGTTCACCGACGTGGAAGTGCATCCGCATGTGGGTACAATAATGGATGGGCGTGATAAGAAAATACCTTTCGAGGGGGGACAGGGTTGAAACCGTTTTTTCGGCAAGGGTAATGGCCCTTCGGCCCGTGGGTATTCAACACAGCGGGAAAATCCAGCGGACTGCCCGGCCCCCCGTCGGGTCTTTTTTTAAGACGCCGTATGCGAAGAGTGTGTATGTGTGTGTCGGGACTAGTAACGTGACCGGCCTCCTGCAACTCCCGGTGAAGTGACCACCCACGTGCCCCTTGGGCGAATTGCAGCCCAAGCCCAATACCCGACGCGCGTCCAGGAGGACGAGCGCGATTTAAGCCAAGTTGCGCGCCGTAACGCGCTTCAGCTCGGCACCTCCTGTTTGACACTGCGGCGCGCGTCCTGCAGTCAGCGTGCTCTTGTACCACCGCCACCACTCGTCCGCCTACCCCAAACGTCGACTGCCAGCCGTCCGCAGCGAAACCATGTGCAAACCCCGCGTAGGCAGATATAACGATAAAACGGACATGTACGTAAGGAAGGCGAAATCTTTCTTTGCGTCCTCTCTTTCTTGTCCCCTCCCGCCTCCATCGCCACTCGGGGATCCCTGCTGAATGGCATTCGCCTCCGTTTGCCAGCCTGTCAGCTTGGCAATCGGACTGATGCACCTCCCCCCCCCGCGCTTCCCCCGACTCGCCCCCTCCACGTAGGCTGAGGTGCATCGTGAACGCGCGGCGCACATGGTGGCTGTACGACAAGTGAGTAAGGCTGCCGTACCCTGCGCGCTCCTGCGCGGTCGCGCGCCCTCTGATTTCACGTCCCTCATATCACACGGGGTTTCCCATATAAGCTCAGGTCAGGTCAAGTCAGGTTAGGTCAGGTCAGGGGTGTACACTCCCCACCTCCCGCCGCCCACCTCCCGCCCCCCACTCATGCCCCCAACCCCCTCCCCGCCCTTCCCCGCCCCCCACCCGCCTCCCTCTCCCCCTCTCCCAGAGCTCCGTAGCACTGATGGACCACCGAGTGGGCAGCTCCCTCACTGCAGCCGCCGCCTCGCCCCACGCGGCGGAGAGCGCCACCTTCCTGCAGCACTATGTGCCCAAGACACCGGGACTGGAGGCGTCGTCCGCCGCACCGCACCTGCCGGGTGAGCCTGTCTGTTGAGTCTTTGACCGATAGTCGTTGCTGTTGAAGGCGGTTGGTCGTTGGCCTGGCGCGTCGATGGTTGGTCGTCTTATGGTGGTGGTGGTGGTGATGGTCGTGATGTATCACCCGCTGGCTGGGGCCGGGAGTGCGAAGTCGCGTCATCCGGACATCGCCGCCTCATTTGCTGGAATCGGACTTGTCAATGGTTGGGCACCAGTCTCCCTCCCTTCCCTCCCCTCCCCTCACCTATGCCGTTGCTGTGCTGTCGCGCGTATTTGTCGGGCTGGGTTGGTCCGGCGGCAACGCGATCGCCCCTCATGCGCTATTGCCAAAATTACAGATGTATATGTTTGGTGAGTCTTGGTGGATTGGTCGTTGCCTCGTCGCCTCGTTTCCTTTGGTTGGGTCATTGGGGTGTTTTCCGCCTCTCTGCACCCTGGGTGCGCCTTTGAGATGCCGTTGAGGGAGATCTGATACCCACCCGCCCCACCCGCCCGGCCACGCACCACCGCCACAGCCTACGCCGCCCTCCTCTCGCGGCCATCCCTGTTCGTACCGGGTGCCGTACAGCACGGCGACGTCATGAAACTGGTGGCGGCGGCGGGAAAGACCGTACTCGACAACCTTGCGCCGCCGCCGGCGGGCGCGACGGTTCCGCCGCCGCTTCGCCGCGGCGGCGGCGGCGGCGGCACCTCCTCCGCCAGCGCCGCCTCCTTGTCCTCCCCCTCGCCGCCCTCGAAACAGAGCTCCCGTGACCGCCCCGGCGCACGCGACCCACAACAGCAGCACCAGCAGCAGCACCATCCACAACAACAACAGGGCCCTGCCGGCCTTTCCGTCAACCAACAGCCGTTGCAGCAGCAGCAGCAGCAGGCGGCGGTGCAGGCTCCGGGTCGAGGTCCGATGCTGCTGGACATGGCGGCGGCGACGGCGATACCGGCGGCGGCGGCGGCGGCGGCGGCGCCCCAGCATGTGACGACGGTGGTGGCTCAGCCGGTGGCAGTGCCCCGCACACGCATGCGGGTGCCCTCCCCGGGAATGGCCCGGGAGCTCGGACTGGATGTTCCACCGCCGCTGCAGCCCATGACACTGCAGGTGGGGGTGGGTGGGTGGGTGGGTGCCTGGGTGGGTGGGTGCCTGGGTGGGTGGGTGCCTGGGTGGGTGGGTGAGCCAGCGGCGCGGGTCGGGGCGTCGGCGCCGCCCAGTGTGTGTGAGTGAACCCCGCAGTTCGCAACACGGGCGTTCGGCTGCACCCGGGCCGAGCGCTGCTGCCATGTGTGTGTGTGTGGGGAAAGAGGGAGGCAGGACCAGCCAGCGCGCGCCAGCAACACATGCTCCGCCACTCTTGCGTTTTGCTGCTGGCCTCTGCCCACCTCCTGTTCCCGTTGCCGACCGGCCGCAGCGGCTCACCGCTGCCCGCCTGCTGTCTTCCGACCTACGCTGTCCGCTGTCTCCCACAATCCCCCACCCGCCCTTCCCCCACCCGCCCTTCCTCCACCTGCCCTTCCCCAGTCCAACTCCTCTCCCAACCTCAGCCTGGGCGGGGGCCCCAGCCTGATGGGCTTTGGCGACTGGGGCCTGGACCGCGTTTCGTCGCTGGGTCAGCTGCCCGACCCTGCGGGGGCCAAGAGCCGCAACGGCCGCCCCCGCGCACCGCAGCGCACTCAGCTGGGACTGCCCTTCGCGGGCAATGTGGCGATGCTGGTGCTGGAGAACCACTCGGACCTGGTCAAGGTGGGTGTTGGGGGGACATCGGGGACATTTGGGGGGAGGCGACCCACGGGTCGGTGGGTGTTGCGGCGATCCTGGGCCGATGGGCCGGTGCGCCAACCCGTGGGTCACTGGGTGCAGCGTCGACCCGTGGGTCGGTTATGTGGTTTGTGGTTCATTCGGTGGGGACGTGGTGGGTCGACGGGCGGAGTGAGGGTCGGCTTGCACCTTCCCGGCTGGCGAATACCGAGTGGGTCGCGGTGGGTCCATTCTGCGCTGTGGCCGCCGCAGCCAACGCTTCATGTGGCTTGCCAGTCTCCCGTCTTGGCGGTTGTCCTCCTCAAGCGTCGATCGGATACGCAGCCGTTGACCCCCACCCGCTAATCCACCGACCCATGGGTCACGTGACGGCACTGTGCAGGTCGTCACGCCATCGGCCAGCAGCCTCAACTGCGTCGCGACGCTGCGCCACGTGCCCACCAACATGTCGTACTGCGACGACGACGGCCAGCTCGAGGACGAGTCGTACGACATTGGGCCCAGCGACGGGTCGTACGACAGCGCGGGTCACAGCGTGACGGTCTTCTCCGCTGAGCCAGCCATGGCACGGTCGCCTCCTCGGACCACCTCGGTCCCCGCTTCGTCCCCCTCCTTGCACTTGTCCTCCGCTGCCGTCTCCGTGCCCCAGACGCCGCTGCTGGGGCAAAACCTGCCGTACGCTCGCGGCGGCCCCATCAGCCCCAGACCCGGCGCTCTGCCCCCCGCCCCCGCTGGCGAGTGGTCAGCGTCGTCGTCGTCGTCGAGGCGTACGGCAGGTCGTACCGACGGCGCCGCTGAAGACCGGGAAGGCGGCCCTAGGACGCCCTTTTCATCGATGCCGATGGCGCTGGTGGCGATTGACTCGGACCTGTACGTCAGCCACAGCCGCGGCGGCGGCGGCAGCGGCTTGTACGGCACCAGCAGCGGCAGCAGCGGTGACCAGGAACCCGGCAATCACACTAGCACTGGCAGCGCCGCCACCAGCGGCGTAGCGGGCGGCGGCAGCGCCGGCGACGGCGAGCCGCCGTTGCGGGCGCCGTACGACGCCATACCCATGTCACAGTCGTCATACACACTTAGTCAGACTGGCGGAGGACGTCCGTACGTTGCGCCGCTGACGATGGCGGCGTCGCAGTCAGCCCTACAGCTGGGGCAGTCGGCGTCGTCATCGCTGGCGGCTGGCGGCGGCGGCGCGGCGGCGGCGGCGCCGTCGCAGGCGACGATGCCGTCGGCTCGTGCTGCGGCGGCGATGCTAGGCACCTCCGCCATCCCGCTGGCTGCCGGACAGGTTCACGTGCCTTTGGCGAGTGTGTATCGGCGAATGGCGCCGGCGCCGGGCGCGAGCGGCACGGCGGGCGCGATGCCGACGCCCGTGCTCGCTGCAACGGCTGTCGTACAGGTAGGTAACCCGCCCCACGCCGCGGCACGCAGGGATTGGAGCCGTGTCCCTCTGTTGGCACCAGTTGCTTACCTGGTTTGTATATCCGGCTCAAGACCGTCTTTACATGGCTTCCACATGGACATCCCTAAAATCTGAAGGTTTTCTGAGTGAAACGAAGAAAACCAAGGTTTTCTGTGTATTTGCCGAGAGCGTTCTCGGCTGTTCGTTGGTGGTACGGCCTGGCCGTACCGGTGAGAGCGAAGTGCAAGTCGCGCTGAGCGCAACGGAAAGAGCAATTTCGCGAGTTCATATAGTCAGTACTGACAGGTTTCCGCTGCGTCTTCTGCCCATTACACCGCCCCGCGGCAGATAGCGCAGTCGGTTACCAGGCTCGCCTCCTCCCACGGAAGCAAGCATACTCTTCTGCTCGCAGGTACCCGACTCCATCCCCGTCTTCAAGCGGTAAGGCAACTACTCATGAAAACCTAAAACCAACCCTAAAAACCCTAAAACCCAACCCTACGACAACCCTAAAACCAACCCTACAATCGCACCCCCTTCTGTCTTCGCTCGCCTCGCAGCCGGCCGTCTCCGCCGAGACCGCCAAACTGTGTTCCAGCCGCCTGACTACGATCATGTCGACGGGTCCGCTGGCGTCCGCACCCGCCGGCAACGCAACCGAGGCCGCCGCCGCAGCGGCCAACGCCGCCGTGGCGGCGGCCGGAGCCGCGGCCGTACCGCCAACATCTGCGTCACCGCCGCCGTCGACGTCCTCGTCGTACACCCGCGACTACGGCAACCAGATGATGCGGTTGGACCGTTCGGGGAGCTATGTCGTACATTACGTTGGCAGCAGCGGTGGCGGCGATAGAGACACCTCGCCGCCGGCGTCGCTGTCGGTGGCGGCCGCGGCCCCCGACAGCGTCGTCATAATGCCGCGGATGGTGGCGTACGAGAGCGCACTTCTAAACGCCACCGTTGGCGGCGGCGGCGGTGGCGGCCGGTTAGGCTCGCCGCAAGGCGGGGCTGTTCGGCTGGCGTCGCTCGGCCCCGCGGCGGCTTCTGCAGCTGCCGCCGCCGCCGCTGCCTCCGCAATGGTACGTTTGTGGGGGTGGGTGCTGCGGGTCGCTGGGTCGGCCGGGCTCATTCTCGAGAGAGACACACTTTGTGAACGCCACTTGTCCGATTCTCACGCCTGGCCCCTAAAACCCCCCAAACCCCCAAAACCCGCAACCCATTGCTCCACAGGTCTCCGCCACCCCAGGCGCGCACGCGACCTATGTCTTGCCAGCCCTAACCGCCACATCCGCCAGCGGCGGTTCCGAGGCGACGGGCGGCGCCTTCGTCACCGGACACGGCGGCGCCCCCCCGTCTGATGCGCACTCCCGACTGAGGCCGCCGCCGCGGATGATCCGGTCATTGGATACGGCGGTGCCGTACGGCACGCAGTACGGCAACGGCGGGACCTCCCGGGAGCTGCTTGGGTATTTCTCGTCCAACCCGCGGATGGCGACGGACAGCGAGGACGGCGGCATGGTCTTGTTCCCGGGCGGTATTGGCGGCCGTCCCGTACGGTACGGCAGCGGCGGTCCCGGGGGACCGCGGCGGCAGGGCGGCGGCGGCGGCGGCGGCGGCACGCCGCGCCTCGGCGGTGTGTCTCTCCGGGACCTCGCGGGCGTCAATGGTGTCCCGAGGGACGGAGCCGCCCGGGGCGCCAATGCGCGGGGCGCGCCGGCGCAGAAGGCCCCGGAGGGTCCGGACCTACCGCTTGAGGTGTGGCTTAGTAGCGGTGGGGTTGATTTGCGTTTGTTGGTGGGGTTTTGCTTTTGGGTTTGTGGGTGGCTGTGCTATTGGGGGGTCATTTCAGGCCGGTTAGCTCCCCTTCTGTCCGCTATCCTCCTCTGCTCTCCTATTCCCTGTTGCTTGGGCCTTATACGGCTCCGAGTGCTGATGGATGCGGCTTCAGCAGCAGCAGCAGGTCCTCATCATGTACCGGTCATCCGTTTGGGTCCGCTGTGAAGTGGTTCAGTCAGTTGGTCGATCCAATGGAGGCCTTATGCCGCCTTGAGTCTATGGCAGGCCGTGGCCCCCTGCCCTCCACGTTCGCTTTTCCCTTGCCCCTGCCCCTGCCGCGGCTCCTCCACCACCACCACCACCACCACCACCACCCTCCTCGCCCGGGCATATAGCTCTGCCCCTTTCCTTTCATGCCCCGTTACCCGCCGCCGTTTCTGATCTGGATCTGGTTTCTGGATTCTGGGCCTGTATATCGCAGTTGGACACGGAGGCGCCCCCGCTCCAGAACCGGAAGCTGTCGGAGCCCTCCCTGGACGACCTCAAGTACATCTTGACGCGCTGGTCCAAAAAGTGGGTTCAGTACGGGGTACAGTACCGTAGTGGCGGGTGTTTGGTGCCCCGCTATCATGCACCGCACCGCACCGCGCCGCACAAGACTGGACTGGACTGGACTGGACTGGACAGGGCAGGACGGGACCTCCGTATCTGCTTCCTTCCGTCCGTAGTTCATCTCTAGGGGACTGTGCACAGCAGGCGTGGGAAGTGCAACTCTCCCGCGCGAGCGAGGGGACATGCTCCCCGCGTGTACCGTATGTGGCCCCCCTTGTCATCCGTTTTCATCGTGCTCACGTTGCCTCCGCCCGTTGACTGCTACACGCATGTGCGACATGTACGACATGTGCGGCACGTGGTTACTGCCGGCGTGCAGGTGGTCTCAAGAGCGCAACGTGGCGCCTTCCAGAGGCGGAGAAGGCGTCTTGGCGCGGGGAAACCCGCTGGCCGCGTCGTACCCGATGCCGTACCCGGTTTCGGAGCCCGGCACGCCCATGGAACTCTCCCGGTACGGCTACACTTCGGACGATCTGTACCGCATTGCGAAGGAGCAGGCGGAGGCGGCCGGGGTGGGCGCGTTCAAACGGCCACTGACTCAATTGGACCTTTTCGGACTGCCGTATATCGGCGGCACGCCGCGGACGAATGTGGCAACGCCGGCGGGCGGCGGAGGAGGCGCCGACGGCGGCGGCGGAGGCGGAGGCGGCCAGGAGGCGGCCAACCGCAGCCAACGGCGCGGCGGTTGACTCGTTGCTGTGCGGACGTTGGTTGGTTGTTGCGGTTGGCCTATGGAGTTGTCAGTTGCGTTTCGTGCTTGTCGATCGACTGTCGAACCGATTGACGACGCGGCAGCAGCTTGATCGCTTTCAACGCTTGAGGGGACGGGGGAGCTGTTGTACGGCACGTGGGATATACCGGGAAAGGAAGAATCCTCACTCAACCAACGATCCAGCCAAAAGGCGACCCACGTAGACTCATACTCTCGTACGGGGCGCTGGTGCGCGACAACAGTGCGTAGCCACTGTTAGTTGAAAAGTTGGCAGTTGCGTTTACGTCATCATCAGTTGACCGTTGACTGTCTGCTTTCCCTTAGCATGCCAACCGTTGTTGCTGCAGGGTTTTTTCTCGCCGTTGGCGCGGCTATGGTGCGTGGTCGCCACGCCGCTTTGCCGTACATGTGCTCCAGCGCATGAGTAAGGCCATTGGGGGACTATCAACATGCGCTTCGTTGTCATGTGCCTTTATTTTGCCCCAAGACGGTATTTATGGCCATCAGCTATGTGTCTCTGGAGCCCATTGCCGTATCCAGTAGCAACCACCAACCACCAACCAACTGGGGCGGTTGTATGAGTCCTCCACAGTAATTCTATTTCTCTCTCCGGGCGTGCGAAGGTGTGCCTACTGACGGTGTTTCTCTGCAGCCTGCAGGCAGGAGGACGGAAGGTGTGAACGTGTGTATGTGTGAGTGCCGTACGTGCGGGTCTGCGCTGCTGGCGTGCGCATGCGTTTTGTACTAGAGAACAATGCACCGATGCATGCGTCATGCGTCGTACGTTTCCAATTATATGCAGCAGCATCGATCGATGCACGGCTGTGCCACCCACCCAGCAGCAGCACCGGCAGTGCCGCCCACGTCTCATTTTTGTACCCTCGACGGAGGGCGGCGGGGCGATTGACGCGCGCGATAGATGCCGTACCATTGCATCTACCTGCCACTGCGACTGCGGCCGCGCCCTACCTATCTTTGCCTGACTAAGCGACTGATTGTCGTATCCACGATCGACACGTGACGGGTTATCGCCCTTTATTTGCATGCGCGGGTGAGGGGCTTCCCGGATGGTACCTACCATACATACCGTGACTCCCGCTGCGTGTCCTGTGTGCACCATACACATCGATTTGCGAGTGGGGGATGGAGCGTTTCCGGGGGGGCCGGGGTTATACACGTACGTGTGTGTGTATGTGTCCTTCCTCCGCCGCTTTGACGACGACGAAGATCAAGTGGCCCATCCACGACCCACCCGAGACTCGGGGGCACTCCCCCTCCATTCAGGCCCCATGCCCAGCCGGACACATGCACGAGTTACTGCGACTGTATCGTATCGGATGTCCCTTTATACCGCCCCTGCTGTTGAGGCCGAGCGAGCGACGTCAGAGGTCGCTGTGTGCGTGCGCGCGTGTGCGTGATGAGTTGCATGGAGTATGGGTTGGTGAGTCGTCGATGAAATGAAAGCTTCGCCTGAGGCCGCCGCAAGGGGCTGGAAGGAAGTCGAGCCGTGATGATGAGTGGCATGGAGAATTTCCTCGTACCGTCGTTGATTCCGTGTACGGGTTGTCGTACGTGCATGCAAGCGTTCTTTCACGGCGTATACACATACATCGACCCGGCCCGGCCCGGCCCGGCCGGGTTCAGACCCCACATTGAATAGAAGCTATGCGAATGGAGAGGGCTCCCTCTGATGGATTGCTAATGAAAAATGAATGTACTGCGGTTGTACTGCATCACTTTGTACGGCGATGGTGGGCCCTGAGCATCTCGAGGCCCATCATTTGGCGCGCGGGGGGTTATACTTCTCGCTACCCACCTTCAGCCCCTTGGGAGGCCATTCATCCCTCCGTACTACTCTTGTGTTCTGATGACCTCGCTCTCTGTGGCGCGTTGTGCTTCCGTCCTCCGGGTGGCCGCTGCCCGGAGTTTGCGTGCGGGCGGACACGCAGCGCTTGAGCGAATTTCGGGCAAGCAATGGACATGTGTTTGGATGGGGTTCATGCTGATCTTGCGTGAGGGCGGGTTCAGGCGGGCGGGGTCTGTAACGCCGAGGTTACAGGTGCCGTACATTCGGCTAGCATAAAGCCTAAGAAAGGCGTCACACAGCATCTCGAGTAGCCCTTGCTCCGCCCAAGCACTACATTGGTATCGAGACCTGTACTGTCGTACAGTCTCTCAGAGATCGTCAGTTCGATCCCTGGTTGTCGCGGAAAGGCTTCCACTCCAGAAAACCTTGCAAATTAAGGCTAGAGGCATGTATGCCGCGGCATGACCTGACTTGGGAAGTTGTCCACCCCAATGCCGAAGACCTGGCTAAGACCCCAGGTACGCAAAGGTGGTGAAAGGCGGAGTGGACTGTGCACAGACACTGCGAGGACGCAGTGAGGACCGAGGACGTTCCCTTCAGAGGGGGGGGAATGTAACGCTGAGGTTACAGGTGCCGTACAATCGGCTAGCATAAAGCCTAAGAAAGGCGTCGCACAGCATCTCGAGTAGCCTTTGCTCCGCCCAAGCACTACAGGGTCGGAGGTGGACGGAGGTGGAGACGCCACTCCGTACGTAGCGTGTGGACGGTGGACCGGCCAACCCCGCTATGCATGCATGCACGCAAATGGATTAATTATACCGCGGCCAAGGAGTGCCTTGGTGCGTGGCGCACCCGCCCTGCCTGTGTGTGTGGCTGCAAGCCGGTGTTGGCAACCTATCCCAATCACTCACATACATGCGTGGCGAAGGGTCCAATGGCCCCATGAAGTTGACCCATGGGTCGGCTTGCGTGACGGCCCACCACGCCCGTCACAACGGGTCGAAGATGGTGACGACTTCATATCGCATGTAGGGCCCGGACCCTTCCAACGGTGTAAGCAAGTGAACCATGCATGCAAGGGATCCGCTGTTGCTGAGTGCTGCCGCGAGCCAGTCAGCGGCCAGTCCGCGCCACACCTGGCTCCGTTGCAACGCTCGCTGTGTCCCTGGCTGGCTCCCTGCTTGTCTGCCTATCTATTGCACATGTGTTATGCCGCGATAGATGTGGTGAGTGGTGTTTAGTGCGTGGCGCGCGGTAAGGTGCGTATACGCACGCGTATACGCAAACATGCATGCATGCGCCTGCGGTACAATTTTGGACACATGCGTGTACCGGACTACCGGTGCATGCATGCATGCAGCAGGGCGGCGTGGCGGGGAGGGAGGAGCGAGGGAATCGCTTTCGGGCTGCTGTGCCGTTGCGATGACAGCTCGCTGGCGAACCGCGAGGCAACTGCACCGATGCTATGCCGCCGTCGCGGTAAACAGCTAGATAGCAAAAGGCGTCGCGACCGACCTCGCCTTTCATTAGTTTAGTTAGCTAGGGGGCAAGTAACGAGCTGCTGTTGCGTCCTGGTAGGCGTTTTTGGCAACGTCCAGGACAACATGTCCGTACATCCCAATTTACAGTATCCGATTGAGGTCACTTTAGTTGGGAGGGTACCCGCCGTCAACATCCGCCAACCTCGCCATCCGCCAACCAGCTGTGTGTCGTACCATCTGCACGCCGCCGACAGCATTTGTACGTTGCCACCACTACTTGCGTTGTTGTCCTCATCGAAGTTCCGGCGAAAGCAGCAGTTTATCACGCACCCGTACACCGAGCGGGAGTTGATGCCGCAAATAAAGCCGTGCAAAATGGGATGTACAACACGGCATTCCATCCAACAAGCGGAGGTACGACGGAAATAAAGGTACGGTAATGCACGCATGATAGATTGCAGCACCAGCGCAGCAGCACGTACGCCCTCCTTGAAGGAAGAGATGTGATCCATCCTCCGTGCGCGTCTGATGAACTACTGCCTGAGCCAGCTGCAGCCAGCTGCTAATGACGTAAGCAACCGTGAACGAACGGTCTATTTGAACCTAAAAGCCTCGCTCAGGAACCGCCTTAGACCTGCCACCTACGGTAGCTAGCTATCTCTATACGATACCATAAATCTTATTCCATATTCAACTTCAGGGCCGCGATCCAGTCAAAACGCTGTGAGTCCGCCCAGAAGTTCCGGAGTTGTCCTGCGTGCTGCCCGGAGGCGATTCCTCCCAACCGCCGTCCCGCCGAACTGTGGCTGATTGCCGCCGATGAGCGCCCAGGGCGCCGCTCCCATGCAGAGTAAACGATGAAGGCAAACGTACGAAGCATACCCGGGTGCCGTGGCAATGAAAGCCATCAGCCACGCGCCATTTGATTGGGTGCAAGAAACACAACCAGCCAAGCTTGCTTTACGTGACCGACCAAGAGGTGCGCGCACAGAATGCCGTGAAAATTGCTAGAAGGAAAAAAGAAAACGAACACGTTCTGCCATCCCGAAAGCGCGCGGGAACAATCGAGATATCTGTAATGCGTATTCGTGACGTAATGTGCTAGCCTAGATAGCAGCACAATTGAATGCAATCGAGTACAACGGAAATGCAAAACGCCAGAAACAGAACTTCCGGAATTTTCCGGGACATGTCCCTCGCAGCAAACCCTAATCTGAACACATCTGAACTTCAAAGTGACAGCCTGCAGCAGCGGCCTGCACGCATGTGGAGCAGGTTCCAATTAGCGAGCAGCACCACCTACAGGACGAACTGGACAAACTTGACCTGCTGACCTGACCTGTCGGTTTGCCTATCAAGCTATCTAGCTGATTATTGACTCAGCTAACAAGGCGCTACACACCCACCACAACTATCGCATCGTGTACCTCATGCATGCATCGCCCAAAATCCAGCACGCACCCTGCACACAACATCATCACGCCCGTACGACATACGAGGCGTTGCAATTAATCTCACACGGTTCACTCTCGTCCGCTCACCAGCTCTCACAATCTCTCTTGGCGGGTGAGCACGCGGTCCTCTGTGCTCACCCCTGCTACGTAGCTCTAAACTGCTATGCTCGTATGACCTACGTGCTCTCACACTCACTCTCCAGGTAACCAGCACTAGCTAAGGTTTGCAGCAGCATGCCGCCAAACCATTGAAGCACAACTATCTCGGAGCCACACGCACCACCATCCTACCCCGGCAGCGGTGTCTTGTTTCGCACCCTTCCCCCCCGGCAGCAACACCTGCCTTAGGCCTGCGTCTGTTCTAGTCGAATCACGCAAACCAAATAAGCAACCATTTCGGGCCTCCGTCGCTGTCCATTATTGCGCCTGCCCTTCGCTGCACCCTACCTGGCAAGTAAGTGCCCCCGCCAGCGTCAACAGCCGAAACAACAGGACAAACTTAGGGATGGCAAATCCACCGCCCCAGAATGCGCCAACGAGACGGAAGCAGACACCGGCTGTTGCTGCCATGCCGCGCACAACGCTGCGTGCAGGCGCAAGGTGCACCGAAGCACACATGTCTAAACCATTCCCAATAAAATCTCACACCGCCCCATTGTCATTCCAGCATCCATGCAGTCCCGCCTTTCCTCCGTCATGAGGGGCGCACGTGCGGCATCACGCGTGCCTTGCCATGCATGCGTGGTGCCAAAATCAGCCAGAGCCATGCAAAAGGTGCCGGCATGTAATCACACGCACGATGACGGCGGTGGAGCGCCGGGAGCGCTGCGACGGCGGCCGTTGGTAGGTCGGGGCCGAACAGACAGACAGTGCCAATCTGGCACTCTTCCGCACAGCCCGAGGACGCCCCTAGCGAGGCGCGTGCGTTTGACACACGCACGCACGCGCGCACGTGGCCGCCGGTCGCACACAGATCGATTTGGGCGCCGGCCGCATTCGTCCGCCGCCACCGCCACCAGCTTCCATGAGTGCATGCATGCGCAGGACCACAGACACCACCGTTCCGTTCAACCAACCCGTTCGATCGTCGGACCGGGCGGATCGGGAGAATGGATACGAGCGCCGTCCTGCTGCGTGCCTGTTCGGGTCGAGGCTTCGTTCCCCGCACAGAGAGCAAGGCGAGCCAGCCGAAAAAATCAACCCATCCAAGACAATCAAGGAGATCTGCACACACAGCAGGGGAGCGAGCTGCACTATGTGGGTGGACCCCGGCTAGCATTCCTCGCTCAGACGTAAGGGAGCGTGCGCGTACGCGCACTCCCACACACGCACGCTTGAGCACAATGCGTATGTATTTATGTATACCGACGAACACCCACGACACGCGCTTTGAGACTCGCCCCTGCCCATTCGACTTCGAAGCAGAGCTATTGACTAGCTAGGCTTGTCGCCGACATTACCCCAAGCAAAAACTTCATCAGAAAAGCCCATCGAGCCATCCAGCAGCAAAGAAAGGGACCCAACCCTGCACCCGATGCATGGGCGCGCGGCTCACCAGAGGCACCTGGCAGCTGGATACCTACCTGGGGCAATCGGCCCCTGGGAAGCCAGCCATAGCCCCGAGTGAACGAACGAACATTCCGTGCGGACCGTGCGTGCCACAAACCAATGGTGGGTCGGTCCCCTTGCAAGTTGCTCTGCAAACCGAGCACCTACAGCGACACGACGACCGATCGACCTGCATTCGTTCGCAGCAGGCCACGAGAGAATGAAGCCCCCGCGGATTTCAAATCCCCACATTTATCCTGATCGATAATGATAATAAATCCCCCGCACGGCCGCACCACAACGTACGAGCGTGTGCCAAACCTCTGACGTCACTTCCCGTTCAGAGCGCTCTCCGCTGAGCTGGCCCGCCCGGCTGAAACACGCGGGCGGGCGGGCGGACGGACGGTGTGGCTGCGCCTTGCGACCGACCTGGGGCGCGGAGTGGCGCCCCCAAAGGATCGGATCACGGACAGTGTTCGAATTGCCCTCATCGTGTTGTTATCGAATCTAAGCGTTGCTCCTGCCCACCCCTATCTGAACACTGAACACTTGATTTCTTCCAGGGTGGGGCAGAGACGCGCGGCATGCGTTGGGCGAATGAGCTCCCCCGAAGGCGGAGCCATGTCAGGGAATAAATATGTCCCTTTGACGGACAGGAAAGCAGGCTGACCCAGAACCGCAAACGTAACGCCGATCCCATTCAGTGTGATGACGGCCCCATCAAACCAACATCCACAACCGTAACCGTAACCGCACCCGCAAACCACCAACCGACTAGAACCTCCGAAGGAGCGGCGTATCCGTTGTAAGTTTGCTGACGGCAGCGGGGGCTGGCATGAGCGAGTGTGATGTTGCCGTGGGCTGCTGCTCGATCGCCGCGTGTTGGAGATCTGGGGCGAACACGGCGCGGCGAACTGGCAAGTCCGTAGAAGCTAAATCGATGGTCTGCCGGCTCCACGCCTCAGTCAACACGCGGGCATGAACTTTCGTATGTGGCCTGGACTGGCAACGTCCGTCCGGCGTGTCCATGACCGAGAAATTTCGCATGACTCATTTTCATCCTGTGACCACAGCTGCCGCACAGAGCCGTAATGTCAGGCAGCATGCCGCCCGAGTCCCTTAAATGCCGGCTCCGGCGAGCGTGGAAGGATGGCAAGGGCCGCCTTGGCATTTGAACACCTGCGCAAGCGATGTATGTCGTCAGACAATCTGATCGGCGACCCAAGGCCCAGCCTACAGTGCTGTCGGTGATGACGTCAAATCATTTCGCCTTCTTGTGCACCAATAGTTACACAACCGCCTGGGCCAGCAAGCGAGTAGGGAATGTTGCGTCCAAAACATAGTCCGGTTCTGGCGGCTATACGGTATGGCGGTATCAGCTAAGGAAACATTATCGTTAAGTCATGAATGCTACGTACCGATCGATGGCGGCGTGCCACTGGACAGCGGTGAGGTCTGGCACGATCGGCACCATATTGAACGGCACTGCGGGTTCAAATACAACGATTGTCACAATCTTTTTAATGCAATTGTTATAAGTCAATTCTGACATCTGACGATGTAACCTGTTGCGAAACTCGGACAGGTTCCAGCCTGCTCCCCAGCCAACCGACCGAACACAGCAACTTGCGACAAGGCACGAGGTTAAGAACTCACCATCTTTGATCTCAGGGAGACTGATGTCGTTCAAGAATTCAAGGCCTCGCTCTTGCCAAAATTCGTCCCGCCGCGTGCACAGCGGTTCGGAAGCGGCCTTGGTCTCCATCCGGCCGCTGTTGGAATTCATACCAATAATATATACGTTACTTCAGGAGGTGCAAATTAATATTGGTGGATTAGAATTTGTCAATTCGAAAATGTGAACGCAGTTTAACGGCCAAGCAATTAAGATATGCTAGCTGCTAAACCTCCTTGCATAGTTCATATATCTCTTTTTATAAAGCACGTCACCTTTTAAGTCCTGGGCGATTGCACCAGGAACTTCCTGGCCAGACTGCCGTATACTTCGTGGCACGCGTACAGTACGTGAAGGAGCCCTAGCTCTTGAGTGCGCTGTCTGCAACTTCATCCCATGTATATGCGTGACCTATAAATATTATGGCGCCGGTGCTATGAAGGACAACACGATTTTATGTCATTGTTTCCTAACGAAGTTCTGACGTACGGCCAAAACGGCGACAGTCAGCTGCGACACATGATGATCTGGAGTCTCCTCCACGATATGCGATAACACACCGTGAATATGTGTTGCAATATATACGTGTATGCTAACGACAAGTATAGCGTTCCTCGTTCGCAGGGCCTCGCGCCCTTTCGTAAAACCGTTTGTGCCTGTTTGAGTCCACGCGCGACGGACGAACTACGTTATCACTCAAAAATTCATAGTTTATATTTGCAATTTAATTACATGCACCGGCTGCACATGCTGTGCTCATCTGGTGCAAGGTCTTTTGAGTTCATGTACGGGCGATACGCCTGCAGTCCTGATACAAGCAAAGTCGGCGCAACTCCAACCATGATTCCACACGTACGAAGCCATGTATTCATCAGCAGCCATATATGCATGCGTTCCCAGAGCTCCTCTGATGGCTAAATCAGCGCCCCTGCCTGCGGACCTGCCCGGCAGCTAGACGGGCTCCCAGTCAACCCCCGTCAGGCAAGCAACGCCTGGTTCGGAAAATTACCCAACGGCGGTCAATTCGTTTTCTGTAAACCGGACGTAACATCGTAATTGTCGTGTTGGCC
Source organism: Pleodorina starrii (assembly GCA_030267565.1). Classification (NCBI taxonomy): domain Eukaryota; kingdom Viridiplantae; phylum Chlorophyta; class Chlorophyceae; order Chlamydomonadales; family Volvocaceae; genus Pleodorina; species Pleodorina starrii. The sequence goes on from BRXU01000017.1 coordinate 65,118, forward strand.
CAGTCTGACATTCATGTTGGTTTTGCAGGGGCAATGAGAACGGTTGCAGCGGTGTGAAGACGCAACCACCGAAACGAGTCGGAACTCGCGTCCGGCTTCAGACCCCGAAATCACAAGAATCACACGAGCACAGCCTCAGCGGCTGGCGGTGCAATGCAGCTCGCTGCATCTAGCAAGGGCCCCCCTCCCATCGACGCCCGTCCGGCGGCGGCCTTCATGACTCTCTACGACTCCTGTTGTTTGGCGGCATGCTTCCGCCGTTAAGGACGGAGAGAGCTGCCTCGCCTGCCTGCCTGCCTGCCTCGTGTTGTGTTAAGTTGCTTCCGCCGCATGCATGTATCCGCTGCATAGTCAGCTCGCGCAGCAACTGATGCTCTTCCATGCATCCACAATTCCACAGACCGACCCTGGAAGAACGAAGTGCAAGCTGGAGAAGCTCGGCTAGCGAGCTCCCAGGATACCGGTACCGGTAGTGATCGCACTGAGAAGGACGGACAGCGCTGCGGCCTGCGGTGGCCGCCTTCCGTTCGTTAGTTGCTTCCACGCACCGCATGCTTCTTAGCGCATAGCCCGCGCAAGAAGCAATCCTCCGAAGTTACAAGACTTTTACTTTTCATCTTCACCCTGCATGGAAGTCCGGCCAGCCGACCCTGACGAGCAGGCAAGCAAGCGGGTGCTTACAAAAGGAAGGAAGGAATACAATCGGAAGCAATTGTGCTAATAGTCATCGGCCCCTTACCGCCTTGCGCTGAGCGATGTCGGGTGCCCGACATAGCCTCCAAACCGGTTTGGAGGCGAGAGTCCAGGTCCAGGGGCCCCTATCTAGCACCGCGCTGCCAGGTTCACAACTGCCGGTGCAGCGCAGTGGCGGCCAGCAGGCACTGGCGCTGTGACGCTGCTGGCCGCACCGGCTGCAAACTGCCAGACCGGCCACCCACCGAAACCACCACAAGCAACCACAGCTGCACAGCTGCCAAGGCGGACGCGTCATTTCGGCGCTTCCGCAGCTCTTCCCCTCACGGTAGTCGAACGGCCCGGAGCCCCGGATGGACATGTCCCGCCTCGTCGCCCCACCTCGCCTCGCCTCCCTTCGCCTACTTCCCCTGCCCCGCCCCATTGCCCCGCCCCATGGCCCCGTCTCAACACAACGGGCATCACAGCATCAAGGAGCAGTACGGCACACAGCACCAAGGAGCAGTACGGCACACAGCACCAAGGAGCAGTACGGCACACAGCACCAAGGAGCAGTACGGCACACAGCACCAGGCAGCGGACGGAGCAGCGGAGTGGTGCCAAATATATACATATGAGGTACATACAGTGCCCGGCCACCCCGCCCCACATGGCCGCACACGACTCAAGTATTGTACAGCGCGACGAACACGAAACCTACCCCCCTCTTTTTGGTTGCCCAGTTGGGTCGGTGGAAGGGTTGGAACGCATCCGTTGCCGCAGTTGCCGCACCAACCCGCCACCACCGCCACCGCAACATCCGCCGCTTCAAATAAAAATACACCCTCCAGCGCCAAGGAGCCGTCCGCAGCAAATCGTACATCAACCGCAAATCTTACATCGTACATCTATCGTACATCGTGGCCCGCTCTCCAAGCCACCAGCACTGCCGCTGCTGCCGCTGCCACGCCCCTATCTACTGCACCGGCACGTCCGGCGGGCAGATGGTGGGGTGGCGTCTCACGAAGTCCAGGGTCTGGGCGCTCTGAGCCGCTAGGTGGGGCGGCAGGGAGGCGTAGACGTCGGTGAAGAGGGTGGAGAGGGGCGGCTTGGCCACCCGGGAGGCAGCGTCCAGAGCCTCGAGAACCTGGGCGTGTGTGCGTGCGTGTGCGTGTGTGTGTGTGTGTGTGTGTGCGTGCGTGTGTGTGTGCGTGCGTGTGCGTGTGTGCAGCGGGACATCGGAAAGGGAGGGGAAGGGAATGAAGAAATGAAGGGAATGAGGGTACCCCGGCGGCGGCGGCGGCGGCGCTGTCGATAGCCAACAGGCCGGCGAGACCGGGCCACCACGGGCGCAAGGGCGGGCAGCGGTGGTGGCGGTGGCGGTGGCATACATCATCCGCTGACACAGTTCGCTACACAACAGCGTGCATGCGTGCGCCAGCGGGCGGACCAACACGTATGGCGCACTCTCTGGCTGGCCCCCCTAACCGCCCGACATGCGGTAGGTGCCCGGTGCTCACCTGCTCAACATACAGCTGCCCGATGTATCGTATGCCAACAGTCTCAGCACTTGTTAACAACCCCCCCTGCCTGTCTGCGGCACTCGCCGCCCCAGGGAGGGCTGCCCGTACCCGGGCCCCAACCGACCTCTACCCGTACGACACTCTCATCATCCTGACGGGTCGCGAACGGGTCAGCTGCCCCTCAGCCGGCCGCGCCCCTCAGCTCTGCTGACCTTGCACGGCAATACGTCCCCATACATCCGCCGTACATACCTGCACTCGTGTCGTACGCCGCAGGACCGCCTCCTGCGCCTCGTCCCACCAGCCGCGACGCACCAGCCAGGTACGGAAGCGGGCCACCGGATCACGAGCCCGCCACGCGCGCATCTCATCGCTCGTACGATACCTGAGGAGCATACCAACCAACCGCGTACGGCGTCGAGAATCAGATCAGGCGTTCTGTACCGTACTACGGAACACGATCGATTACCAACGCCGTGAGCCCAAGGGAGGGAGGGAGGGAGGGCGGGGGGGAGGGCACAGAACGTCACAGGAACTTCGGCACGCTGGGGCCGCGGGGACCCAACCCAACCCACCGGGTGGAGTCGTCCGATGTGGAGTGGTGGCCGCACCGATAACTCATGCACTCGATCAGAACCGGACCCGGCGCGCCACCGCCGCCGCTGCTGCCCTCGGGGGATCCAGATCCAGATCCGGATCCCAGTCCCAGCGCCCGGGCCCGCGCCGCCACGACGGCGTTGTACACCGCGCGCACGTCGCCGCCGTCGACCCGGATCGTCGGGATGCCGTACATGGGCCCGCGGCCGGCGATGCCGTCACCTGAGGCGGCGACGGGTGCAGACCGCCGTCGGCCGATAGATGTGGTGATGAGGGCGTGGATGCGGTGAGGGTGGGAAGGAAAGCGAAAGTAGTTGATGAGGCCGATGGACCCTCGATACCGGTTCGAAGGAACGCGCCGCCCGCGCCTCCAGCCCACCCGGGCCTAGTCCCCTGCAGAGAACGCACGCATACGCACGCGCACATGCATGCATGCACACACACGCACATGCATGCATGCGCGCACGCGCACATGCATACAAGCATATATACGCATGCATGCATGCATGCATGCACGCATACGCGCGCACATGCATGCACACACACACACGAAAACACACTTGATCACGCCCGCCCACGCACACACGCCCAAAACACGTGCCCACCCTTGTACTGCTCGTGCGCCGGCGTTGAGATGGCGTATCCGTTGTTGCGGCACACGAACAGGGTGGGCGCCCCCAGCACCGCCGCGAAGTTGAAGGCCGCGTGCGCGTCGCCCTCCGAAGACGCGCCGTCGCCAAAATAGGCAACAGACACCTGGGGCAACCGGTCCATCTGCCGTGCACAGGTACGGCGCCGTGCACGCCGCCGTACACGGACATGTACGCGTACGCACGCCCGCCGGCGGCCGGAGGCAGCAGGTCAGCATGGCATTCAGCAGGACCTACCGGACCGACCGACGGCAGCAGAACGACAACAACAACAGCCGCAGCAGCAGCAACAACAATAGCAGCAACAATAGCAGCAGCAGCATGTATTTCGGCCGCCGCACTCGTCCTCCATCAGTTCGAGTGGGTACCGCGCAAGGACGGACCAGGCGGCCCGAACGTGGTGGCACTAAACGGAGCAAGTCGCCCGCCCCGCCTCGCCCCGTGCACCCGGCCGGCACCGCCCACCAGCCCCCCGCCCCCCGCCCCGACCCCCCTCGGCCGCAACCCACCCACTCACCTTGTACGCGTATGCCGCCCCCACCGCGTGCGGCATCTGCGTTGCCAGCGGTGAGCTGATGGTCTGATAGGCGAGCTCCGGGGAGCCGTAGTGGATGGGCATCTGCCGCCCCTTGCCCGGCTCCTGGGCGTTACCCAGCAGCTGAGGAGGAGGAGGAGGATGATGATGAGGGAGGGAGGGAGGGAGGGAGGGAGGGAGGGCGGGAGGGAGGGAGGGAGGGAGGGAGGGAGGGAGGGAGGGAGGGAGGGAGGGAGGGAGGGAGGGAGGGAGGGAGGGAGGGGGATCAAGTGCCGGGCGAGGAGAAGGGCGATGGGGGTTGAGAAAATGGGTCCGATAGGGGCGTCTGGAGCGAGGTGAGCGTTTGGGGGGAACCCCGCTGGTCCCAGCATCCGAACGTTCCCGAACCACCCTCCGACCCGCCGACTTGCCTGGTTAGCGAACTGGTCCAGAGTGTAACCCCGCCACAGCAGCACACCTTGCTCCCGGTACTGAGCAAACACCTGCGGGGGGGGAGGCAGGGCGGGCTCCCAAGGGCGGGGCGGGGCGGGGCGGGGCGGGGCGGGGCGGGGCGGGGCGGCGCGGGGCGAGGGTCTGTGAGAGTGCAATGTGAAATCGGTTCTGCGGACTTGTAGCGACCACGCACCTGACGCAGGCAGGGGGAGGTGCGCAGCCCGGGGTGGGTGCACGGGGCGAGAAACATTCGGTGGCTTCAGGGGGCTTTCGATGTGTGTGTGTGTGTTGTCATCCATCCTGTGGTGGCAATACACAGGACACAACCCTTCCGATGTGCGGTGTGTATTGTGTGTGTGTACGGCATTCCCCCGGCTTATGGGGGTGGGGGGGGTGACCCCCGCATCCCCGCCCAACCAACCCCTGGTGAGCTCACCCCCCCCTCTCTCACTCATTCTCACACACTCAACAGGGACGCATGCAAGCACACCAACACACACACGCATGACTCGCCTCGGGCCCTGCCCTCCTGCCGTACTGACCCTCCTGTGGTACTCGTCCCAGCCCGTATGTCGTACCCACCATATCCTTGTCATCCAGTCCCGCTGCCGAGCCGATGTTGGTGGCCTCCTCGCCCTGACACGTCAGATAGAAGGAGAAGCGGCCCTGCAGCAGCAGCAGCAGCAGGGTGAGGAGGAGGAGGAGGAGGAGGAGGGCGGGCGGATGCACGAGGCGGGAGGGCGGACGAGCGATAGAAAAGTCGAAATGGAGGACGGAAGGGAGTAAGGGAGGGAAGGGGGAGGGCGCATGCGGCAGAGGCAACGGAGGTCCGGCCGGCCTTTCCGACGTCACCCCGTGCCCCAGGCCCGTGAACGTGAACCTCCCCAAGTGCCACCCGTCCCATCCCATCCCGCCACATTACTCTGAGCGCGAATGAGGACGAGACCAGCTGTGACGCGCACCCACCACCTCTTTCCCCACCGCACCCACCACCTCTTTCCCCACCGCACCCACCACCTCTTTCCCCACCGCACCCACCGCCTCTTCCCCCACCTCTTCCCCCACCTCTTTCCCCACCGCACCCACCACCTCTTTCCCCACCGCACCCACCACCTCTTTCCCCACCGCACCCACCGCCTCTTTCCCCACCTCTTCCCCCACCTCTTTCCCCACCGCACCCACCACCTCTTTCCCCACCGCACCCACCGCCTCTTTCCCCACCTCTTCCCCCACCTCTTTCCCCACCGCACCCACCACCTCTTTCCCCACCGCACCCACCGCCTCTTTCCCCACCTTTTCCCCCACCTCTTTCCCCACCGCACCCACCACCTCTTTCCCCACCGCACCCACCGCCTCTTTCCCCACCTCTTCCCCCACCTCTTTCCCCACCGCACCCACCACCTCCTCCCCCACCGCACCCACCACCTCTTCCCCCCCATCCACCCACCTGGCGCTGCGCCTCGTAGAAGAGTGTGTCCATGGTCTGCAGTCGGGCCATGCACGTGTACATGCGGAGAGCCAGATCCTGCGGGTGCGGGTGGGAAGGGTCGGCACGGGGCGGGGCAGCACCACCAGCACCAGCAGCAAGAGGTAGGGCGCACAGCAGCATACAGCAGGTAAGGGACACGCGGGGCATACATACACACATACATACATACATATCAGGTAGGAACAGGAACAGAGGCAGCGGCCGCAAGTGGGCGCACACAGGGAGGGAGGGAGGGAGGGAGGGACATGGGCACATCTCGGGCGGAGGGTAGCGAGGCAGAGGGGTGGGAAACCGATATGGCGGTAGAGACACATACACACACACCAAGAACGGTGCGATGCGCTGCGATGCGGAGCCTCGTTGCCGCGTGCGCACGCTCGCTAGCTAGCGATGGGGAACTTCTGGCACCTTCCCTCGCTCCTACCTGGCCGAGGGGGTACGGCACCTGCGCATCGGGTACGTCCTGGCCCGCCGAGTCGATTGTACGGTAGCAGGGGATGGTGGGTGCGGGGCTGTCGGAGCCTCCCACAAACTGGATCGCCGAGGTGAAGGGCAGCTTGCCCCCCGGGACCTCAAGGAAAGCGTCGCCCGGGGAGGGGCAGGTGGGTGTGGTGGTGGTGGTGTTGGCCTCCGCCGCTGCGCTCGGGCTCGTGTGCAAACGCCGCAACGTCCCCTGTGGGCTGCTGCTGCTGCTGCCCGAGTGGAGCGCGGCGAGCGCGCTAGATTCGGCATTGCCGAGGGCACGGGCAGCACGCGCCAGAAGCTTGCAGCCGCGAGGCCGCATTTCTCACCCAGCAACAGGCGTGAGTGTCCAAGAGCGAGACACGGTTTTTGCGAGCTGGATGGTTGGAGAGTGGTGTCACAGGCGCACCGAATGAAGGGCAACCGCGGACGATTTTTGGGACCAAGGCGCTCCGCTGTGTTGTTGGCGGTTACGATCGTAATAGTGAATGCAAAACAATCAGGTAGCACACTCTGAACAGCCGGACCTAGGATAGAGCCAACGCAGCTGCACGTCAGCGCGCGAAAGGCGCGCAGCAATCAGCCGGACAACAAGAACGCGATATGTTTTTATAAGTAAAATATGCTGTTGACCGTCAAGGACAGACCTCGTTTGCTGCCTCGCGCAAAGGTCGCTGCAAGTTCTGCTGCGAGAAAGTGGAAACATCCAAGGTTATATTTGTGGCTAGTCGGATGCGCGCCTTGCCGATGCATGGAAAGCTCATGTGCACAATGTGACGCCATCTCTGGCTTGCCACCAGGGCAGAGGGCAGGCGCACTCCAGCTGTACGGCACCCCAACGGTCGCATTTCAGCGAGGTTTGGGTCGCTGGGGCCATGAGGAGAACCGAACTCAGATTAGGCATTAAGCGGAACTAACACGCCTAAAAGCATGACAATAAAAAGCCGCGCATGCAGGATAAGAGAACACTAGCGGCCAAAGGGGAAAATTAAGTTCCGGTGGGCCCTTGTGGGCCCAGATGCGCTCAAGCATCCTCGCCAAACCAGGGGGATCCCAGTTCAACACTTCCTCTATACCCTCAAATGGGGGGAACCCTTCATCCGCGCGGATGCTACCATAAGCAGAGCACTCCATTAGGACGTGCTTCTCGCCCTCTATTTGACCATCCGCAACGCAGCAGGGGCATTTTCGCTCAATCCTGGTGACATGAACTCTGCCCACGCATGACCTGTTGGCCGCAAGCAACCGCCCAACAGCACAACCGAAACTGCAAGCAGTGCTTATACTTCGCCTTGCATGTGCAACGGCCACAGACTCGGCCCATTATTGTAGTGAACCTCCGTAATATGGAGTGGCTATTCTCCGGAAAGTAACCGGACTTTACGGAGGGTGTTTCTCCGTAAAGTGACCCCGTCATCTAGCCACCGCGTTTATAAGGAATCTACGGAGTGTCTTTTACGGAATATAAACCGAATTATATTACGGAGGAGAGGGACGGCAACCCAAAAACACCGTAAACTGCACCGCCGCGGATCCAGACCCCGAGAGGTGATAACTAGTACGATGGTAGTGAAAACCACCGATTACGTAATTGATAGGATTCTCTCAAGTGGCTTCTGGGGTACATAGGAGGCAAAGGTTTTCAGTGGCAAGATACCTTTTCACTTAGTCCCCTAGCTAGGGATTGGGCTTGGCTATAGTTCAGGCCGGTCTGGGCCAGACGCCTGGTTCAGCCTGGCCTGGTTCAGCCCGCTGCAGCCCCGTCCATACACAGGGCAACAGCAGGCCGGACTGGGCCAGACGGGTAGAGATAGATGGTCAGGGCCAACAGGCCTGCAACCCTGCACAGGCAGCATTTATGGTCGCTCGCCACGGCTCGCCTTAGCGCATCTCCCTTGGGTTTGCTCATTCCTGTCTGGGTGGCTCGTGCTGTCTGGGCTGATGGGTCAGCTACAGGTCTGGTGTGTCAGCTACAGTGCACGGCCAGCTGATCCGCTGGCTCTCCCGTTTTTGGGTCTGAGCTGGTCTGAGGCCCAGCTTACAGTACCTGTACGGAGGAACGTCTTTCGTGTTTCCCAGACTGTTACATACCCTCTCTATACCGTTTCTGTTTCGGTTGATTTTCCCTTACTTTCTGTTTCTTTTGCTTGACTGAGGCGGTTCATTCGGGTTCGTTTGAGCCGTACGAGCTCACTGAAGCTTGTAACATCAACAGCATACCCCAAGAGCGGGATGCCGAAGGCTCTTACTTATCTTTATTTTTGAAGTTTTTTTAAAGAATAAGTTAAATAAATCTATTACAGAGGAGCTAGAAAACAGCTACATAGTGCGATTCCTTGCGATCGCACGAGTCTGTGGGCCCAATGTCCAATAGGACATCTAGAGCAGACCATTAACCGATTCGCCGGTGAAACACCGAAGAAGGTGCACAACTGTCTCCTCGGACGCCGGTGACGAGCTCGTAGATGTACGGGAAATGCCGGGTCTTCGACGACCAGGGCAGAGGCCGAAGTGCGCCTGCCCTCTGCCCTGTCGACGACGTACCAGTACGTTCGTAGCAAGAGGGAAAACTGGACTTCACTGCAAGCTGCGGACTGGCCAACAGCTGTGTCTTACCTTGCCTTGTGGACAAGGCATTCGCGCAATTCTGTCCTAACGATGCGCCTTCCATTGAAACGGTATTTCACGCAGAGCAGCGCATCGAGAATCATATCTTCTTACAACGATTCAAGGTACCAGTACACTGATCTTGACTTGCACTTATGGCCGTGCCAAGGAGTGGAGGGCGCGACGGCCCGACTAGATAGGTCTCGTTTCGCTGCCATCCTCAAATTGGTATTTTTAACATGAAATCATCCCGTAGGTAAACCCTTATACGGCAAGCTATGGCCGCCCGGGTGAGCTGCGCAGCTGGAGCCGCTGGTACCTCCCGCAACTGCCGTCTTTGCTGCTCCTTCACACTTTCTAAGCCAGAAATCAGCAACCACATTAATTTTATGGCGTTTCCGCCAGCGCCGTAGCGGCGTCGGCGTGGAGCCGCGAGCCGGGATGCCCGCGCCGGATTGTCATCCATCGGCCCCTAAAGCGCAGCGACAGCGACAGACACGTCTGTCGCTACAGACGCAGCTGCTGCTGTCGCTCCTCATAGCACTTTCGGTGGCGCGCCCCGCGTCGGCGACGCACCTGCGCCTCGAGCTGCAATGCGGCGCCGTTGCCGCCGGCCAGTGCGTCGCAGCGGCGTACTCTCTGCCACGGAGTGGCAGTACCGCCGCTACTGCCACCAACGGCAGCTCCGGTCCTGGCTGGGTCGTCGCCATCTCACCAGGATCCTCCAGCGGTGAGGACAACGCGGGCCGAGCGCAACTGGCCGTCGACGGCACCGATGTTGTCGTCCGCAGCGGGTTGCTGCAGCCACCGCTGGGTCGGCAACATGCGGGTTACAACCAGCTGGCGGCGGCGCCACAGCCATGGCTGCCGGACGAGGGGTCCTTGCCGTTCGCCACCGGCGGCGGCGTCGGCGGCGGCGGTGGCTTCAGGGTGGCCCTGGCGCCCAGCCAAGCCGGCTCCCCGGCGGAGTGGCAGCAGGTGGTTGTGGTGGTTGTGGTGGTTCGGGCCGTGGCGGCGGGAGGGCCGGTGGGGAAGTCGTGGAATTTGCACATGGCGCATCGTCACGCCAGGATTGGTGACATACGGGCCCTGTGAGAGCCGCCCGTTCGCCCATGTGTCCGCCCGTGTGCCTGGCTCTTGTTCTCTTAACAGCTTCACTGCTACAGCCCCTCTAGACAAAGGGCTGCTGCTTCACCTTAATGTACGACTGTCTTGACGTATTGCCGTACCATGTACGACAGGTATCACCCGGAGGTGCGTGGCCGCAGCAGCAGCCGCGCCGCGCGCTGCTCCCGACGGCGATCTCCGGCGGCGCATCCCCGCCGGCGGACGGCTCCCCACAGAGGTACGACTTCCTGGAGTACAGCTACTACGACACAGCGGCGGCGCAGGCGGCGGCGGCGGACGTCTGCGCCGCCGCCGGCGGCAGCCTCTTCTTGCCTTACTCTGAGGCCGAAGCGGCGGCCGTACAGCAGGCATTGGTCTTGCCGTACCGGCGGGTTTGGATGGGCCTTCGCCTCGTAAACGCCTCCGCCGCCAGCGGCGGCGGTGCCGGCGGCGCCGGCGCCAACAGCAGCAGTACAAACCTGTCCAGAGGCAGCAACCAGCTGCAGAACAAGTTATCGTACAGATGGAGCGGCGGCGCGGCCGGGGACTTCCAGGCGTTCGCCGCCGGGACTTCGGAGACCGCGGCGGCCGCGGCGGGGTTGGACTGTGTGCAGTACGACATGGTAACGGCGACATGGCATCCAGCACCCTGCCGCGGCGACGCCGCCGGCGGCGTCGCAGGCTTCGCCTGTGAAGCCCGCGCCGCCGCCGCGGAGGACCTCCAATGGACGGGACCGTACGGCAGCCACCGCTACAGCCACGTGACGCCGCCACCGTCGTACATGGCGGCCGCCGCCAGCAACCCTGCAGAGCTGTGCACGTCGCACGCCATGACGCTGGCGCCGTTGTACGACACTATGACGCAGGCTGCCGTACTGCGGGGCCTTGCCGCAGCCAGCGCCTACTGGCTTGGGTACGCGGTCAACGCCACGGCCAGCGGCGGCGCGACACCACCGGCGTCGTGGACCGACGGTTCTACGATGTCGTACTTTCAGGAACCGCAAAACCTGGCGGCGGCGGCGGCAGCGGCCGCCATCGCCGGCAGCGGCAACGACAGTGCGCTGCTCTGCGGGGCCCTGGTTCCCACGGCGTTGCCGCCACCGTCGACGGACGCAAACGGGACTACCGGCAACGCGACCAACAGCACAAATGCCACCAGCACCACTAACACCACCAGCACCACCGGCACATCCGGAGGCAATGCAACAGCTGGCGGCGCCTGGTTTGTTTCGCCGTGCAACGCCGCCGCGGCGTCGCCGCTGTGCGCCGCCAGCGCTCTCGGCACGGCCGTCGTCGCGCCGGGGATCATCACCGTCACCGTCACCGCCGCCGCCGCATCGCCTTCCGGCAACGCCAGTACTTCCGCAAGTGGCACCGGCACCGCCGCCGCCGCCGGTGCAGGAGGCGACGTCAACGAGACCGCAATGACCGGCAGCGGCGCGACGGCGGTTTCCAAGCAGGTGTTGTACGTGTTCGCAGGCTCGGGCTCGGTGAACGTGGCGGCCAATTTCTCGGCGGCGCGGGCCCGTTGCCGGCAGCTGGGCGGCTCGTTGGCGGTGCTGGACGGCGGCGGCGGCGGCGGCGCTGGCGGCCTGGCGGCGGCACTGGCGGCGTGGCAGGCGGCGGCGCTGGGCTCCGTGTGGCTGGGCCTCAGGCACGAGATGGGGGTTGTGCTGCCGGGTTGGGGTTCGGGGTCGGGTTCGGGCTAGGAGGTCTAGGACTGATAGGTGGTCTAGGACTGATAGGAGGGCTAGTAAGTCTAGGAGGTTCATCATTGAGGATCTTGAGGGGTCGATGCGCGATTGGCTGTCAGAGAAACCCCGGCGATGGCCCGAGGGTAGTGAAACTGCCGCCGCTGCCGCCGCCGCAGCAGAATGCGGTGCAGACTTGCGCTGAGCTGCCGCTGAGCCCCTACCCCTCGTTCTCACTTTCCCACACTGTGTCGCCGTCGACGCAAACCCAGCACGGACACATGACCGGTTGCGGTTGCCCCGCGCGGCTCCACCCGCAGGCTCCCTTCTTCCACCTGGGCCGACGGTACGAGCATGTCGTACAGCCAGTGGGCCGGCAGCGTGGCGCCAGGTAGTGCACGTGACGAGCGACAGTGGGGCCCTATCCTACCCTATGTGTTGACGTCCAAGAGCCGCGCCCGGGGTTTGGCGGGGGGAGGGGTTTGTCGACGCGCGGCAACAAGTGGGCTCCTTGAACAACAAGATGTCGGGGGCTACACGGAGTGTGAACCGAAAAGGAAAAGAAACGTCTCCACCACAATCTCAACCCCCATCTCCATCTCCATACCCCACATTCCGCGCAGGCGACCACAATGGGACGTGTGCAGTGCTGGCACTGCTAGCACAAACCACCACCACCAGCAACAGCAGTAGCAGTAGCACCAACGACAGCAAGAGTATCAGCACCAGCAGCGGCCCAATGAAGCGGGGCGATTGGGGCTCTGCGCCTTGCGAGTCGCTGCTGCCTGTGGTGTGTGAGGCACCGCTAGGCAGCGGGCCGTCGGCCTCGAACCCGCAGAACGATGACGACGACGACGACGGGAGCGGACTACAGCCCTCTCTGGACCCCTCCCGGCGGCCCCGCTCGAAACACGTATCGTACGGCAACAGCTCGTACTATCTGTACGACGGTGTGCGCCTGACCTGGGACGACGCGCAGGCCTTCTGCGGCGCGCGCCACGCCGGTGGCGCGCTGCCGTCGCTGGCGTCGGCGGCGGAGGCAGATGCCGTACTGTCTTTGCTTGGTGGGCTGTCGTACTGGGTGGGCCTGAGCGACGCCGCGACGGAGGGCGTCTTCGTTTGGGACGATGGCTCGTCCGGTCGGACCCTGCCCTGGAGCTCCGGAACCGTGCCGTACGGTCAGTCGGCGGTCAACGACTGTGTCGCGACGAGCTTCGGTGATCCAGCTGACATCTCCAGCAACGCCAGCTTTGTTGTACTGCCTTGTGACGCCGAGTTGCCGTACATTTGCTCTGTGTCGGACGTGGACGACGACGGCGGCGGCGGCGGCGGGGTGACGGCGGAGGCGGCGGAGCGGCACCCGGTGGTACTGCGCCGCCAGGGCAGCGCAACGTACGGGATGTACGAATACCTCTTTTACCGTACGAGGCAGTATGACAATGACGCCGCGGAGCGGGTAGGTGGTGTGTTCCGTAACGGTATAATGCATAGTGGGCCGGGCAGCCTGTCAACCCAACCCCACGTACACGTGCACGGTTGCACATACTCACAAATAAGCAGTAGCAGACGAAGCGCGAATATGGCCTTGGCCTTGGCCGTGCTGGTGCTGCTTGTGTTGGTGGTCCCGGGAGGCCTTCCCTGGATCGACGTGAATCATTTCTGGCGGCTGCATCTCGGATTCCTGTACCCCTGTACGAACAGGTCTGCCAGGCTGGCGGCGGACACCTGTTCAGTCCGGTCGAGGTTTCGGAGCTGTCCTGGCTGGCGGCGGCGGCGGTACGGCTGCTGCAACCACCACCAACCGCCCCGGACACCGCGGCGGGCGGCGTTGGCGGCAGCGGCGTTGGCGGCAACAGTACCAGCAGCGGCAACACCACCAGCACCACCACCACCTCCGTGGTGGCCGCGATGGGTGCGATGCACCTCGGACTTCGGCTCATCCCCAACATCTCCTCCAACGCCACCACCACCACCTCCTCCTCAGCGGCTGTGAGCTCCGGTGCCGGGCCCTGGCTTTTGGCGCGGGACGGCCTGGGGACCTGGCTACCAGACGGCGTGGCCGCAGCGGCGGCAGCGGCAGTGACGACGAACGGCCCCGCCACCGCCGGCGCCGTCTGCCCTCAACTCCTTGTCGTCAACGGCGGGTGGGCTCCCGACGGAAGCTGCACCGACCAACTGCCCTTCGTGTGCAAGCGGCTGGCAGGCCTGCCAGCCCGACGGCCGGCGGCGCTCCGCGCCGTCGCCGCCGCGGCGGCGGCGGCGGCGTCATCGCCAGGTGGCGGCGCCGCCGCCTCCCCACGAACGGACGCGGCACGGCAGCCGCCGCACCCGCTGGCGGCTCGCGGTGGCGGCGCCGCGGCGCTGCTGGCGTACTTGGGTAAACGCGTTGGCAACGGCAGCATCAGTGACGGCGGCAGCGGCAGCGGCAGCGGCGGCAGTGGCGGGGGCGGTTTTGCGGACGCGGCGGCGCTCTGTGCGGACGTGGGCGGGGCGCCGGCGCAGTTGCAGACGCTGGACGACTGGGAGGAGCTGCGGCAGCTCATGGTGGGCGGTTGGTTGTTGACAGTTGGCGGTTTGCTGAGGTTCTGTTGGGAAAGCTAGTAGGGGTTTGAAGTTGGAATTGGTTGCCTCTCCGAATCCGGGAGGCGGAATGCAAAGGGGTAATAAGTTCCGCGGGCGAGGTCGGGTCAGCCTTACATGTAGGCTAGCCACACGCTGATCACAAACTTACGATGCGATCCCGCAGAGCGCAGCACAGCACAGCACGACAGCGCAACGTGCCTGCCAGTGCCGTCTGTGGGCCAGGTTTTGTCGGTGGTGATTTGTTCTCGACCATCTCGTCTGCCCCTTGCCCCCGACTCCTCCCCCGTGCCCTCCCTCCAGGCGGCCGCCGTACTGCCGCCGCACTTGCTGCCGCGAAGTACGGCCGCTGCCGTGTCGTACATGTTCTTCCTAGGCGCCTCCCGGGCCTTACCCGCCGTGGAGGCCGGGTTTCGCAACCTGGACGGCAGCCGGGTTGTGACCCGCGGGTCGGTTGGGGTCTGGCGGCCGCTGCAGCCGGATGGCAGGACGGCAGGTGAGGGCTGAGGGGTGTGCAGCACTGACCTGAACTGGACCGTGCAGCTGTCCTCCTACCGATCCGGGGAAGTGGAAGCCCAGGGCGGCACGGTACCGTACCGCAATGCCCGAGTCCAAAGCCAGCCCGGGTGTGAGGTTCTTCTAAGCCCCGACGAGTCCCTGGCGGCTTCTGTGTTAAGTAGTGCTGCTTCTGGCGGTGCAGGCGGGGCGCCTATCAGTGGCTCGCGGGCGTGCCTGGCTCTGGAGGTTGATTTCGGGGCCGACGGCAGATTGACCGATATGGCGCTACAGGTGGGTGGGTGGGTGGGTCGATGCTCGGTGGGTCGGTGGGTCGGTGGGTCGGTCGGGCGGCCCTCGGCGCCTGCTGTCCGCGCCTGCCCGTTTCGGGTGATCGGGTGGGAAGGTGGCATGCTGCCGCTGCTACTGCTGCTGCTGCTGCCGCTTCATTCTGAAGCCGCATTTCAGATACCGGTAGTACGTCCGCTCCCGTATCCGTGTCATTGTGCGTGTTGGTACCGCACTTGTGCAAGTGCAAGTGCCAACGCCAGCCCCGCCACCCCCCTTGCGGTGCAGGATGAGGACTGCAGCAGCAGCAGCAGCGAGTCGGACATCGGCGTGATCTGCCGGGGTGAGGCCTCGGGGGCTGCCGGGACGCAAGGGCGCCGAAGGGCGGTCCTAACCCACTAGTGCCTTCCGCCGACCCTTGAACGTTCAAACGTGCAGAAAGAAAGCCATTCGCCGGCGTCTAGGGACATTCGCGCGATGCAGCAATATCCATCCGCCAGAACGCCCAAGAACACATACCCATGGGTCGCGGCCCCAGACCTCACCCTCACTCTCTCTCACTGCCTGGATCAGTTGGCCAACGTCGCCCCGGTTCCTTCGCTGCGGTGCTCAATCATTTCCCCGCTCCCACCCTCACACCCCGCGGATCCTAGATCTTACCCTAGGACCTCACCCTAGGACCTCACCCTAAGACCTCAACCTAAGACCTCAACCTAGACCACACTTTCTCCGGGCCGCCCCGCAGTGGTCGATCCGGCGGTGCAGCTGCTGCCCGGCGGCCTCTCGCCGCTGGTCGGAAGCAACACCGCCGGACCCGCGCGCGGCGCCCAGGCGCGCGACGACACGCGCACCTTTATGACCCACGGGCCGCTTTACGCGGTCAACGCCCGCGGCGGCGCCGTACTTGACCAGCTGACGCTGCTGTACGGCAGACCTGGCGGCCTGCAGGCCAAGGTGAGAGACGCGTCACACCAGCGACCAGCTGCTGCCGCCGTGCCCCGCCCCGCCCCGCCCCGCCCCACTCCTCTCGGGTTGCCCCTTTTGGTACCGTACTTCTGACCCTCCCAGCCATGCCTCCTGTCTCCGGCCCTCGACCCCCGCAGCTCATCCTCCTATCCTCCGCTCCCCCACCCGCAATCCGCACCCTCTTGACGCACTTCCCTCCCACCCGCACTCTCTTGATGCCACTGCTTCTTTCCCAACCCTGCCCGCCAAGCTCAACACACGCCCTCCTGAGTCCTGACCCTCCCCACTCCCCGCGTGGGTCCGTTCTCCCCGGGGTCCGTTCGGCTCGGTTCCTTCGCTGCGCTTTGTACTGTTATTGCCCTCCCTCGCTCCCTCGCTCCCTCCGCCGCACTTGTATTTCCCACTGCACACATCCACTTCGCTGCTGTCCTCCAATAGCAGCCTCCCCACCACCACCACCACCACCACCACCACGTGTATGAAGCTATGAACACCCGCGTTGTGCACCCGCTTGTCTGTTTCCAGGTCCGACACGGCGGCTCGGGCTCGGTTTCGGGCCAGTACCCGCCCGGTCAGGCACCGTGGGTGGTGGGGGAGGGCGACGCGGTGGTGGCGCTACGGGGCTGCATCACAGCGCCTCCACCGGGCGGTGGCGGCGGTGGCGGCGATGATGGTGGCGGTGGCGATAGTGGCAACGGCTCCAGGGTGCTACAGGGGCTGCAGTTCATCACCCGGAGAGGTCGGGCGGGGCGGGGCGGGGTGGGGGGTATCGAAAGATGAAACCGCAGCGATGGAACGGCGGCGCCATCGGTACTCACCATAACTGCCTGTTACCGTATCGGTACTAAAAGAGCTGCGACGGCCGTTGGAGGGGCGGCTGTTGGAGATGCGGCGGGAGGCACGACACATGATCTGTGTCGGTGCGCCGGAAGCGACGTCCCCCCCTCCCCCTCCCCCTGCTGCTGCTGCTGCTGCTGTTTGCCCTGCTCGCGCCGTGGCTGCCGCCATGCCCTCCTCAGTCCTCACACTGTACCGCAGCGGCCGCAGTGAACACAGTGACCGCTGATCGATCAACGACCCGGGCGCGCCGCCGCTGCAACCGACGGCTTCGGCCCTTCACGTCCCTTCACTTCGCGCACAAGCCTCCTCCTCCTTTGGTTGCCCTTCGTTGCCCTGAACTACCTGTGCAGGCCGCGTCTCGCCCTGGCTCGGCGCCGCCTGCTCGCCCTCCAACGACTCCGCTCCTTCCTCCTCCACCTCCTCCTCATCATTATCATCATCATCATCTTCCTCTTCCTCCGCCTCTGCCTGGTCGGTCTTCAGCCTGACGGCACCCGCCCCTGGAGCGTACCTGGCGGGACTGCGGTCCGTTGGCTCACCGTACATTAACCAACTGTCGGCCGTGTGGGCGCTAGGTGAGGAGAGGGGATGTGGCTCAGGGTGCGTGTGTTTGGGGTTTTGTCTTCAATCTGCCTGTGCCACCTGACGCGCCTGCCACCTGCCACCTGCCACCTGACGCGCCTGTCCTCCCTCCCCGGGCCTGGAAGCCCGTTGGCACAACTCAACACCCACTCACAACTCACCAACAACTCACCCTGCTGCGATCACTTCCTGCTCACGAACGAGACCCGAGGCGGCGCTCTGTTTGCCCATTTTGGCGAACGAACCGCTGAACCTAATCAGTCTCTGTGGTCATCGTGTGAGCGCCTACGGCGGTTAAGGGCTGGCATGCCGGTCTGTACTGCTGGCCGTACAAGCAGCGGGGCCACTGGTTTCGCAGCAACTTAGGGTATCCTTCCACCCTTCGACCCCGGCTCCCAACACCCGCCCACCCTAACGTCACGCGCTGACCACATTTAAACAGCTCCTGTCCGCAGCCTTATCCGCAACCCAACCCCAAGGCGACCCATACCGCTTCCATCGCCGCACTACCGTATTCTGTCGTGTTCCGGCCGCATCGTTCTGTCGTACATTCAGGTGGCGACTCGGACCCCGCCGCCACCTCGCCTCCACAATTCGGATGGGTTGGCGGCGGTATACGGCACTGGCCGTACCCCGGACTTAAGCTCAGCTGGTACGACGCCAGCGCCTGGTGCTCGCGTCGCCACGGCGGCCAGCTCGCCTCCGTCGGCAGCGCCGCCGCCAACGCCGCCGCCGCCGCCAGGCTGGCGCCGACGCCGGCGTTCGGTCTCCGGCGGCGACCCACGGGTCATAACAACACGACCGCCGCCGCCACCAACGAAACCGCGACCGCGACGGCCAACATCACGACAGCTGCCTCCAACAGCACTAACAGCAGCGGCAACGCAATCGGTGGCGGAAATAGCAGTAGTAGTAGCGGCGGCGGCGGCGGCAGCGGTGGGGTCTTGGGGTCGTTCTTCTGGGTTGATCGCGACGGCAGCGACGGCGGCGCCGTCGCGTCGGACGACCCCCGCCTACCCACTGTCAGTGACGGCTGGCCGGCAAATGCGTCCTGCGGCGTCTGGTTCACGCACAACAACACGTGGGGCCTGGCGGAGTGCCAAGGCGGCGCCGACGCCGCTGACGTCAGCGCTGACCTGAAGCTGTACGACAGCGATGCCGTCACGCCGCTGTCCGCCGCGCCGGCGCGCGGCGGCGCCCTCTGCCGTGCCGCGGACCCGGCGCTGACGTCGCCGGCGGCGTCACCGCCGCTGCTGCCGTACAGCTTGACCTTCCGCGGCGTCGAGCTCCTGGTCTTTCCGTACGGCGCCGCGGCGTCAACTGCGCCCGATCCGGAGCGGCCGAATGTGTACGGCACGGCGCTGTCGACGTGCGCGTCGTACGGCGCGGAGCTCCTGCGCGTGCCGTCGGCACTGCTGTCCCCGTTTGGCGTTGACGGTGGTGGCGGCGGCGGTGGCGCTATGGCGTCCAGCAGCGGCGACGGCGGCGGCGCCGCCGTCGGTGAGGCCGTACACCTGGTCTCGACGCTGGCGGCGGCGCTTCAGCGGCTGCCGCTGGGCTCCCAGATCTCATCCGCTGGCATTCTTGTGGAGCTCCAGGTGGGTACGACATGTCCGTACATTTGCTCAACTGATCGGTGACAACGCATTTTGCTGCATATTTGACACCGTTTGTGATTTGGCCTTTGTTGCTTTTGTTGCATCCCCCGACCACCGCACTTGAGAAAATGCACCGAGACGCCGACTGACCGACCGACCAAAGCCCGTTCTGGAGGCCTGTGAGGGGCTGTGCTTCGGACGTTGCCCTGCGCCATGCCTGCTCGCAGCCCGGTTTGCAACCCTGCTGCCGCCTATCGGCGCTTGCCATACGGTACTCACCGCCTCCTTCCCTTCCCTTCCCTTCCCTCCCTGGATTCCTCTTCATTTGCGGCCACAGGTCGACGACAGCGGCGCAGCGAACAGCAGCGACTCGGCGGCAGCGCCCACGCAGTGCGGGGTCCTGAGTCCGCTGCCGCGGCTCGAGGTGCGGCGGTGGAGCAGGCAGAGCGAAAGAGCGGAAGAGCGGCAGCGGCGGCCTCCGGGCGAATATCCTGAAAAGAGGCTGAACAGAAAAACACCCTGACCTTACCTTGCCTGCCCAGCGGTTCGGTATACCGGATGTGCGTTGTGCTGGATGGGCGTGTTCGTGGCGGGGTTAGGGGTTGGGGCCCCTACATCTGCCTGGGAAGCAGGTCTCTGGCCTACGCAGCCGTTCCCATGCATGCCATTCCAGCCAAGCACAACCCCTTCGCGCCTCGTTTCGTTTCTTTCGCCGAAATTCGCCTCAGTGACGGTGGGCATGATAGTGACGGTTGGAATGCGACCGTGAAACAAAACGTACGACTGCGAAAAGTTGAACCATGCCCGCCCGCCCGCCTGCCCATGTATTAAAACACTGCCTCCCCCAGATGGCCTCAAGCTCTGCGTCACCGCCGTCGCCGTCGCCAGGCCCTCCCACCTCGGGTGCCTCCAACTCCTCCTCCTCCACGCCAACACATGGCGGCTGGACGTTGAGGGATGGCACCGCCACTGCCAGCACCGCCGCCGCCGCCTGCACCTCATTCGGGCCGGGGCATTCGTTTGCATGCGCTCGTGGCTCCGGGCTCCGCTCGGTAGGGCTCCTGATGCAGGTGGGTCGGTGGGTCGGTGGGTCGGTGGGTCGGTGGGTCGGTGGGTCGGTAGGTCGGTGGGTCACTTGGCTCCCTTCTGCTCCCTTTGACCAGTGGCCCAAGGTAGCTGATCGCACACATCTTCGTCTGTGCTCTCCCTTTGCCCTCCAGCAGACACTCCCCTCCGTGACTGGCGCGTCAACCTCGGCATCCGGTGCCACCATCCTCGCCGTCACCCCGTCCTCCTCCACCTCCTCCACCTCCTCCACCCCCACCAACTCTACCGACAACCCGGACACCGCCGCCGCCGCCGACACCCCTGCCTCCTCCCGCGCCGGCGCGTCCTTCCCGGGCGCTGCTGCTGCCTGCGGCGCCCTGGGCGGCGAGTTGCTGGCCCCCTCCAGCCGCCTTACGATGGAGGACCTGGCGGCGGCAGTGGCGGAGGCGGCAGCAGGAAGTGCGGCCTCGGCAGGCGGCCCCACGGCGGAGGCGGCGGCGGAGGGCTCCCTCTGGTTGGGACTACACGATTTGCTGCGGCCGGGGCTGCTTCAGGCGGTGGGCGAGGAGGAGGCGGGCGGAGGAGGCCTGGAAGCGACCGGTGGGTTCGTGCTTAGCGACGACTGACTGTGGCTCGGATGGGCTCGGATGGGTTCGGATGGGTTCGGATGGGTTCGGATGGAGAGGGCCGAACGGCACCGAAGCTAACCGGGCGAACCGGGCCGACGGAGGACAGGGGCACGGGTCAAATAGAGTTGGATCTGAAAGCGTTACATGGCTGCTGACCGCGGCCGTTTCGCACACACGGGGGACGGGGGTGGGGGTGGGGCACGAGTGAGATTTTCATGCCTGGGGTTGGGGAGGGAGTGGCCCCGGCCCCGTGTCCTCCCATCTTGCTACCGGTAAGATGCCTACCTTTTCGATTGATGTTGAGGGTGCCGAGGGTCCTGGTCACTTGGAGCTTGCGCCACCGCCGCCGGCGCTACTGCCGCTGATGCTGATGAAGCCGCCGCCTGGCCGTCTGCTTCCGGCCCTGCCCCGTGAAGCGTTGCAGTGGCACCCGCACCCGGGTGCATGGGAGCTTCGGGTTTGACACCCCAAACAACCATTCGCTGTCCCACACCTGGACGACGCGGTTGCAGTCTCCTGTGTTCCGAGCTTCAGACATACGGCCCTGCCCCGGCGGCAGCGCACACCAACCCGGTTTCGGGCAACACACACCGAACGCCTCTCCTCTCCTCTCCCGGCCTCGCAGGTTTCAGCGATCTGTTGGCCCAGCTGCTGCCGCTGCTGCTGCCCGGCGGGAACGACACGCACAGTGCCCCGGCTGACGGAGGCGAGGACCGCTGCTTTGCGCTGCGATTCCACAAGGCCTGGAACGTCCCACTGCCACCGCTGCCACCGCTGCCACCACTGCCACCACTGCCTCCATCTCAGCCCCAGGGATCATCGCAGCCGACGCCACAGCCCACTTCCGCACTGCTGCCCCCATCACCGCGGCCCCCCCGCCCGGCACCTCTCAGCCCCTACCAGCCACCGCCTCGCCCACCCAGCCCGCCACAACCCGGTCCGCTACTGCAGAGCCCGTTTCCGACCTCGACACCGCCGTCGAGCCCTCCGCCGCCATCGCTTCTCCCTCCGATCGCCCGTCCGCCCTCACCGCGCCACCCCAGCCCTATGCCGCCGAGCCTCCACCCTCCCAGCTCGGCTCCACCGCTTCCCATCCCGCCCGCGCCCGGAGATCCTAGCCTTCCTACGCACACACCTCCACACCTTTCTTTACCTGTGCCTCCCAGCCCACCTTCACTCTCTCCTCCCCGCCCAGACTCCCCACCTACACCTCCTTTCTTTCTGCCTCCACCGTCTCCTCCCGCGCACCTCTCACCGCCGCCTCCTTCGCCGCTACCTCCCTCGTCTGGGCCTCTTCCACCCCATCCCCTTTTACCAGTACCGCCGTCGCCGCCGTCCCCTCTCCCGCCCCAGCCCCCCTCACCGTCACCGCCGTCGCCGCCGTCCCCTCTCCCGCCCCAGCCCCCCTCACCGTCACCGCCGTCGCCGCCGTCCCCTCTCCCGCCCCAGCCCCCCTCACCGTCACCGCCGTCGCCGCCGTCCCCTCTCCCGCCCCAGCCCCCCTCACCGTCACCGCCGTCGCCGCCATCCCCTCTCCCGCCCCAGCCCCCCTCACCGGCACCGCCGTCGCCGCCGTCCCCTCTCCCCCCCCAGCCCCCCTCACCGTCACCGCCGTCGCCGCCGTCCCCTCTCCCGCCCCAGCCCCCCTCACCGGCACCGCCGTCGCCGCCGTCTCCTCTCCCACCCCAGCCCCCCTCACCGGCACCGCCGTCGCCGCCGTCCCCTCACCCGCCCCGGCCCCCACCACCGGCACCGCCTTCCCCTCCTCCTCGTCCGCCTCGACCACCGTCGCTGCCGCCACCAGAAATGTTAGGGCCTCAGATACCGTCTTCCGCGGCCCTCTTCCGAAACTCACGATGGCGCCGAATGGTGAGCGGAGCGGAGCGGAGCGGTGCACCCTCTCCCAAGGAACGGACACGGACGCCCCGCTGATGGTTTGCCTGCGCGGGTTGTATATGGGGGCGGGGTAACTTGTTCGCGAAACGGCTCGATTTGGCAGATTGGCATGTGAACTGTCTTCCCGATTTCCCCAACCGACTTCCCCAACTCGTACCCCGCAACACCCTCCCTGTTGTCTCCCTCCTGCCCTCCCTCCCTCCGGATCCCCGGTCCCGGCTCACAGAGCCTGGACCAGCTCCACGAAGAGAGCCCCGGTGATGACCCGTGGGTCGCAGCGCATTATCGGCTTCACCAGCAGCAGTGGGAGGATGAGGATGGACGTCAGCCGGGCGAGGCGGCAGCGGGCGAGCTTTCAATTGGGGGGGCCGCGGCGGCGGAGAGCAGGCGGGCAACCAGCGCGAGTAGCCATCTGTCACAATCTGTCGATCACCGTCAGCGG
Organism: Pleodorina starrii; assembly: GCA_030267565.1. NCBI lineage: Eukaryota > Viridiplantae > Chlorophyta > Chlorophyceae > Chlamydomonadales > Volvocaceae > Pleodorina > Pleodorina starrii. The sequence goes on from BRXU01000017.1 coordinate 88,246, forward strand.
CAGCGGCAGCGGCAGCAGCTGCGGAGCCGTCAGCTCGGCACCGCCGCCGTGCCGCCGGCGGTTCCCGCCTCCGCTACCCGCGTCACCCTCCCAGGAGCCAACTTCACGCTGTTTCTCTGGATGGAGCGGCGGCGCTGCGGGGCCAAGCTGGGTTTCATGTGCGAGCGTGAGTGTACGGCATAGCAAGCGCGTGTTTCCGTGGGTACGACGGCCGAAGTACGGCGTTTTACATTGGACGGGGTTTCGGATGGTTTGCCTGGGTCGCCTGACAAGCTGCCGTCTCCCAACACATGCGCCGATTGAGTCCCGTTCCGACCGTGATACCGCTCCCCCCCAAGCCCCAACACACGGTCGCCATTCCGATCAGATTCTTATCCCGTACGGCCGCTGGGAGTGGGTGATCCTCAATGCCAGCCTCATTACCACATATTTGACGCCGATGAAGTGGGACATGATGGCTGTAAGGGCGACTCTGGGCCCGGCCCGTCGTACCCCAGTGGACGTAGCTCGCCCCCCTTCCATCCTCCACCCACATTGCCTGGTCGCCTCCGGTGCAGCGCACGGCCAGCTGGCCCGTTGGCTCTACTCTTCACTGAGCCTGGAGCCCCCCCTGTAGCAACCACTCACACACACACACACACACACACATTGCCGCCTCCGCCTGCCTCCCCTTACCCGCCCTCGCCGCACAGTGCCAGCTGCGTCCTCGGCCTCATTGTACGGCACCGGACCCTCCCGTGCTGTTCAAGGTCCTGGCGACCGGCAGTTGTTCGTGTACGACATCCCAACTGGCATAGAAACCGCGTGCCGTACGTGTCGTCGTGTACACGCCGGTAGGTTGACCTCCGTTTCTTAAGGACTTGGGACTACTTAACTCTGCTGAATCATATGGGATCCTTCGGTGGCGAACGCGCCGTAACGCGCTCTCAGAGCCAGGGGCAACGATTGCCGTATTTGCCGTTATACTTCTTCGAGGCTGTGTCCATGGTCAGTCTCATGTGTCATAGCTGGGTTATGGTAAAGGTCTATGCGTAATGTACCTAACATTATACGAATAAAGTTACAACAGTGTACCCTCAAAGTCAAGTCAAGCTAGAATTAACAGTATGCAACAGATATCGCCAGCTGTCGCCAGCTCGCCACCACCTTCGGGGCAATGCTTGTTAATTTCTTAAAATACCTAGTCTTTTCACATTGATGTCAGGAACTGGCTCAATAAGTCCTTGCTTGGTTGTTTGCATCAGAGCGGCTCATTCTTAATGCTTCTGGTAAGTGTCGATCGCCAATCGTCGCAAGCCCTTATAAAATCTTTAGCGGTGTGAATTGCCGAAGCTGTTGTAAGGCAACTGAAACCGCTGGCATGTTCGCTGGTTTGCCGTCCCGACACCGCTGCTGCCCGTCCCGCACCCTAACAATCCCTCGCACTGCAGGCACGCTCTTCACTGCAGCCGACGCCGCTTCAGCCACTCAAACCTCCGCCGCCCTTACGCCTCAGCACTGGCTAGCAGCCACCACCACCGGCGCTACCCAGCCGCCAAACGCGACGGTCCGGCTCTTGTCCGACAGCAGCAAGAACGCCTCCCATGTTCCTTATACAGCCTGGCGTCCGGGAGAGCCCTCCGGTGCGGTGGGTCGAGGGGTTGTCTCGGTGCTCGTTGCGCCTGCCGGCAACGGCAACGGCAGCACCGACGGCATCGGTGTCAGCAACGGCACCGGGAGCTCCGGTACGACAGCGGTCGCTGCCGCGGCCGCGGCAAGTGTCTGGGAAGAGGCGTCGCCGTCGGCCAAGATGCCGTACATATGCGTGCGAGGTACGCTGACGGGGGGTGCACACACGGATGCGGGCCTTGTGCGCGCCATTGTCCTGCCTGGGTCCCTGAAGCAGCCCGGAAGACTGCTGGGGCGTTTGCGCGCGCCTACAGACACACAGCGCCCACTGGCGCCCGAATCCGGATCCGGATCCAAACGTCCTGCGCACCCGAACAACTCCCACGCGGCCCCCGCGCTCCTGTCTTTCTCGCAGTACCACCTGCGCTGGAGCTGGGGCGCGCAATCGAGGTCGGCGTGACCCAATACGTCGCCTTCTACGACGCCCTCGGGAACACGGCGGCGTACGACAGGTGTACGGCGATTGGCGGCCAGCTGGCCCGCGTCGCAGCATCTGCGTCCGACACCTCGGCCTCTGTTCGGTCGGCGCTGCTGCGGCTGGCGTCGCAGAGCGCCTGCGGCAGCAGGTTCTGGGTCGAAGGCAACTGTACGGCAATGTACGGCGGTTGGGACCTACAGGACGATGCCGTACTTCCGGGCTCGACGCAGCAGCGGCCCTGCGATGACGCGCTGCCGGTCTTGTGTCAGCGAGGTACGCCGGCAGCGACTGACTGGCGGTGACTGGTCGTTAGCTAGAACCTCCCTCGCACCTTATTAACAGGCGCATGTCGAGCAGCGTACGCCAGCACCTGAGCAGCGGCGCCGTAATGCTGCACCGCCGCCCTCCGCTTTGCACCTTCACGCACCCGGCTGCACCGCAGCTTCCCCACCACAGCATCCGCACGCACCCCTCCCTCCCGCTGCGATGGTGACGTTCTTCACACCACGTCCACTTCCGTCCCCCCTCCTGCCCGCATACAGACCTTCCGGCGCCGCTGCGCCCCACCGCGATGGCGGCAGTCGGCGCCGACCAGCTGTTGCTCTTCGCCGACGGCCTCTCCCGCGCCGCCGCCGCCGCCTCCTGCGCCGCCGCCGGCGGCTTGCTGCTCGCCGCAGCCGACCCCGCCGACCTGCGCGCCGCCGCTGCGGCGATGCGGCCCGCAGCCACCGCCACCGGCGTGCAGCAGGTCTGGCTGGGCCTTGCGAAGACGGAGGACAGCGGCGGCGGCGACCCGTGGGTCTGGGATGACCCACGGGTCGGCGGCGGGTCTTCTTGGAGCGCCTGGGACTGGGGCGAACCGGCGGCGACGGCCGCCTGCGCGGTGCTGGTGCTGCGCAGCGCGGCGTGGCGGGCGGTGTCGTGCGATGCAGTACAACCGTATATTTGCAGGAGAGGTGAGTCTGCGCGGTGGAACGGGGCCGGGCCGGGCCGAGCCGTGGACGCGGTACTTGGCCGTGTATGGGTGTGTCATACTCTCGGCGTTGTCAAGGTGGCGTGGGCCTGCCTTGCAAGTTCAAGCTTGATGATTTTGACACTGATGGATTGGGAGCTTGCAGGGAGCTGAGGGTCTGATCCACGAAACCACACTGGGTGCAAGGGCGGCACCGACACCGCGAAACGTCCTGTGAACGCTCTTTGTGCCTCATCACCACCTTGCAAATTGAACCTCCTTATGGAATGTCGGCTGCTGTACTATCGTAACGCCATACGCCGTACGGTGCTGTATTGCTGCAGGTGGCGGCGCCTTCACCGACACGATCGTCCGCGTTCCGCCGCCACCGCCGTCACCGCCACCAAGCCCGGCGCCACCGCTGCCGCCCAGCCCCTTGCCGCCGTCTCCTCTCCCGCCTCTCCCGCCGTCGCCGCTGCCGCCGTCGCCCTCTCCTCCCTCGCCACAACCGCCGAGACCGCGCCCGCCGCCGCCGCAGCCCTCCCCCATGCCGCCCTCGCCATCACCGTCAAAGTACCCGTTCCCGCCGTACAACCCGCCGTCGCCGCCTGTGGTAGAGATACCCGCGGTGGGCGGCGAGATTGGCTCCAACGAGACGCGTCAGCTTTCCGAATTGTACGGCGTCGTACGGCTCACCAATCTGTCTGCCGCCCATTTGAACCTCACCGCCGGTCCCGGCACTGTCCTTTCTGCTCCGCTCCAGGTGTGCGACAGCCGCTGCGTGCCAGGGTCGGGTCGGGTCGGGTCCTCACAGCGGTCGCTCCCTTTCGGCATCCCTTCCCTCCCTCCCTCCCTCCCTCCCTCTCAAGTTCTGATAGAGCCGTAAAATGATGTTTGTCAAAGATGGGCTTTTGAACCAGTGCTGGCAACGGCTCCCAACGATGCCGTTGACAGCACCCTACTAATGTCAACCCGCAGTCAGCAAAGAGCAGATCGATTCCTGCTGTTTGCAATATCTTCCTTTAGTCAATGAAAGCACGGTCAGCCGCAACGCGCCGAATATTTTGCTCGACTTCACATTTCGAGTAACATTTTGCCCCGCATCCGCTCCGTCTGACCGTCTCTCCGCCTCGCGCCGCCTCTGCTCGTTTCGCGCCCCGCCCCCCCTCCCGGCCACCCCCAACCAACCAAAGGCCGCCTTCGTCTCCGCCGTGCTCGGCCAGCTTCGCCGCGCGGCCGCGGCTGCGGAGGCCGCCGGCGCGACCACGACGCGCGTCGCGGCGCTGCTGTCTGTGCGCGCACCCACCATCGCTGCGGCGCCCGGCGCTGCGAACAACCGAACCTCCAACAGCACTTACACGGGCGCGGCTCGCAACATCAGCACCACTACCAGCAGCAGCAGCAACAGTAGCAGCCCCGTGCTGCTTTACTTGCTGGTACGCATATTTGGGGGCGCGGGAGGGGAAATGGAAGTAGACCAATGGGCAAGCTGGCTGACAGGCTGGCGCAAGTGGGGGGGGTGTCATCCACGTCTAGGTCGGAGCCTGTAAATGGGGGTGGAAGGGGGTGTGGGGCTGTTGCTCCCTGGTGGGGCCGGCGGTGGGCGGACTGCCAGTATCCCTCTCGGAGTCTCGGTATGTATGCCCGGTGTGAGGTTTGCTTTTGTCTGGGGTTGACATGGCAGAGGAGAAGCGCCACCCGCGAGCCATCCGCGAGCTCCGAAACCACCACGTGCGCCCTCGGTCCGTCCGCTTACGCACGTCGCACCCTCGTTTCTACCTCTCGCTCCGGCGTGGCCTTACTCACCCGCGACTCCGCACGTGCAGGCCTCCGCCGCCTCTCCCGCGCCCTGGCTCGATTCCAGCTTCCTGGAGGACGTCATCTCGTCCCCCGAGGTGGCGGCGACGCTGCCCCGCGGTGCCGCCGCCCGGCTGGGGCCCACCCAGGCGGCCGTCCGCGACGTGCCGGTGTCGTACTTTGACGGCGGGAATGGGAACGGGAACGACACGGTGCCGCCGACGCTTGTACTGTACGGCACGGCGGAGGTGACGCTTGGCGTGCTGTCTGACGGATACGAGGTGGGGGCGGGTGCGAGGTGGTGTGAGGGCTCCCCAGCTGCCTCCCGTTTTGACGGCCCAGAGCCACCGGGGAGTGACCCATGAATCCTAGGAAGGCCTGTTCAGCCCCCGGAGGACCACCACCAGCAGCAGCTGTTGTGTTGTGGTTGTTACGGTGGGGGCTCTCGGACCTTGGGAAGGGAAGGGAAGGGAAGGGTACAGCCGGCGGGGCAGCTGGCCCTTCGTGCACTGACTGACTGCATCGGAGACGATCAGGGCAAAAGGGAAACGCCCAGGACAGGATCCAGCTGGTCTGTCTTGTCCGATTCAATCAACCCTTTCAATCCGGTGTGATGTGATCACCACCACCATCACAACCACCATCACAACCACCATCACAACCACCATCACAACCACCATCACAACCACAACCATCATCACCACCACCACGAACAGGACGATGGCGCGGCCTGCGTGGACGCTGTTGAGGGCGTGCTTCCGGACACATCGGTGCTTGTCGTGGGGCTCCCCGTAAGTACCGCCCAGGCGACGCCGCCCGGCGCGCCCGCGCTCGTCCTGTACGGCTGCGCCGACGCCGCCGGCAACGCAGCACGGCCGGTCGCACGGCGGGTGGTCGTGTACGACCCATGCCAGGAGTACGGCGAGGCGACGTGCGCGGACTCGGGGGAGTGCAGCTTTGGAGGTGCGTTGGTCCACCGCCTGTACAGAGACGGACAACCCAGACAAACGCTGCCGATTCAGACCGATCTGGAAGCTTAATACAGCGATTGCACTGCGTTGGTTGGCTTACTGCTTGGTGCGGTATTCGGCACCGGGACATGGCGCACTGGCTGCTCTCATGTCGCTGCTGACAGCACATTCTGCTGACGTGCCTTTGGCGGCTGCTGGCTGCAGGCAGCTGCGACAGCCGCATCACGGGGGCCTTCCGGGAGGCGGCGGCAGCGGGGGGCTCCTCCACGTCGCCGGGCAGCGGCGCCAAGGTGCGCACCTCGGGTGGCCGCCCTGCACTTACCCTCCCGGCTCTTGTGCCTGTGTCTGCGACCGCCCGTCGCATCGGGTTACTGTTCTTCGCTGCGGGCCATCCGCCTCCGCCCTTCCTGGTGCACCAGCGTGCCCCCAGGCTGCCCAGCGACCTCGGCAACCTCCGTCTCCGTCTTCGTCAGTTCGTTACAGCCGTATGGCTGCGCCCGAGCTGGCGTCGAACTCCAACACACTCGGCGGCCCCTCTGCGCCCCCTCTCCTGGGGCTCCTCCTCCTCGCCCCTTGCCTGCCCGCTCACAATCCCTCCCGCAACGCTCCCCCTGCCACCTCCTCACCGAACCTTATCGTCCTCAACCTCTCAAAACACCCGCAACCCTGTTCCCCTCCCTCCAGGCTCCGACCTCCCGGCCAGTCGTGGACCGCACGCCGCCGGTCATCACCCTCCTGGACCCGAAGCCCCCAAGCGACCCCACCTCGCCACCGCCCTTGCCGGGCGTGGACTACGTGGTCAAGCTGGGCGGCACCACGGTGCGCGGCCGCATCACGTACGTGCTCGCAGACACCGACTTTGATGACCCAGGCGCCACGTGAGTGCTGAGGCAGGCGTGTGGTCTGTGGAGACTGGAGAGGGGCTTACGGTTTGTGAGCTGCTCACTGGTTTTGTGACTTGGTTTTGCGACAGGGTGAGAGGCAGCACGTGCACACATTATGAGCAAGGGCCCACTGCCCACTACCCAGTACCCACGCACACTTGTGATGCCCCATCTGCACCCCACCCACCCGCCGCCCGCGTGGTTCCCCCGTCAGCGCCTGATCCCCAACAGCGTCTAAGAGGCGCGGACCACCCATCTTGCCGCCCCGTCCCTTTCCCTTCCCTTACCCGTCCCTCCCTGTACGGCACCGAAACACACACACACACACACTTACATACACGCAGCGCACACGACGCCGTGGACGGCGACGTGACGTCCTCCCTGGCACGCATATACCCTCCGGAGAGGTCCCTCAACACGCGCGTGCCGCGCAACGACTCCAACCCGTATATCATCACCTACCAAGCCACCGACTCGGCCGGCAACCGCGCCGTCGCCTTCCGCCGCGTCTACGTCCTCTGCCCCGCCTACGAGCGCATCTGCGGCGACGCCTCCGAAGCCTCCGAAGCCTCTGACGACGGCCAGCCGTACTGCAGTACGGGCGGCGGCATCTGCGTACCCAGCCTACGCAACGTCTCCACCGCCAGCGTTTTCGCCGCCGCCGCCGGGGTCAACACGCCTCCGGTGTTGCTGCTCCAGGGAGAGCCGCTCGTGGCGATTGTGGCGGGCGCCTCTGCCAGCTACGCGCCGTGCACGCGCCAGTCGAGCCTGTGGGACCTTTGTGACCCGTGGGTCGCTGCGACCGATGCGGAGGACGGCAACCTGGCGCCGCTGGTGCGCGTCTGCGGCGGCCGGTCGCTGGCGGCGTGTCGCGTGGACCCGGCCGTGGCGGGGGAGTACTATGTGAATTTCACGGTGGTGGACTCGGCGGGGGAGGGCGCTTGGGCGACGCGGCTGGTGCGGGTGTGCCCTGCCACGGAGGTGGTGTGTGAGGCGGACCTGCGCTGCTCCACAGGTGGGTCGCGGTACCACCACGGGTGCGTAGCTGGTGCGTGTGGCTGGGCTGTGTATCTGGGTTGTGCGTATGATGTGTGGGTGGTCTTAAATCGGGCTCTGGGGACGGATCAAAGTTTACAGGTGTGTGAATGGGTGAATGGGTATATGTATACTCGTTCTTCAACCGCCCGCCCTTATTGCCTGCCCTGGCCCTTGACCACAATCTGCTATCTCTTACCTCCACAGACGGCGTCTGCGGCGGGATGGACGTTCTGTCAGCCGTCGAATCCGGATCCACCTCTTTCTCCTCGTCCTCACCTCCTGGCTTCAGCTCCGGAACCACAGCCGAATCCGCGGATTCGCCGACGCTCGTGCTCAGGGAGAGCGACGCGGTCGGCGGCGCAACGGTGTTGCTGCCGCGGGGGATGTCGTACGGTCTGTGCGGGCAAGGCCCGTGGACCACCCCGGGGGTGCTCTGTGACCCGGGGGTCGATGCCACGGACCGTTGGGGCCGCAACATCACGAATCAGGTACGGCAACGAACTCGCCAAAGCCGCAAAGTCACGTAGACAGATCGCTCTTACGCCGCCCACCAACTCTCCAGAGTCATGTCAGGTTGTCGCCCCAAGGGCTTATTGGGCGTATTGGGGCTCCACACCACCCCTGGTGCCTGGTCGCTCATTCGCCAGGGCCTCCTCGCTTACGTCGCCGCGATTCCCCCTCACACTTACACACGCCGCCCGAGCTTCACACGCCCGGCCCCGGCCCCGCGAATGTCGCAAGAGGCGAATGTCGCGGCGGCTTGCCCACTACGCCTGTCAGCCTGTCAGCCTGCCTGTATTGACTGTCGTATCCTTCGTCTCCAACCTCGATCCCCGCACCGCGTGCAGGTGTTCGTGTGCCCACCGAGCAAGTGCGTGACGGACGGCATCGCCTGCTCCGGCCACGAGTTCTGGAAGAAGGGCATCGACGGCTGCCTAGACCCCAGCGCGCCGGGTAGGGCATGGAAGACGGGACGGAACGTTGCCCTGAGCTCCGCACCATCTTTATTCGGGAGTAGGGTGGAGCAAAGCAGAGCGGGGAGGGGCGGTGTTGTGGGCGGATGGGAGGGTTTCTGCGCACACCCGGTGGCGTGGCCCAAGCGGCCTTGGGTCGACCGAGGGTGGCATCCCTTTCGCCAGGGTGAGCTGTTACACATAGTAGATAGTATGTACGGTGCACTGCAGCCATGCTTTGCCCGTTTCTGACAGAACCGGGCAAAGCATGGTTCACCGTTCACCCAAAGATGATGATGATGATGATGATGCGATGTGGTGTGGAGTAATGTGCAATGACCAGCCCCAAACGGGGTAGGTCCTGTCATGAGCGGTGGGGGTGTCAAGGGTCACGACCGAGGTCCCCATGGGTCAGCCCCACGGGCAACCCCATGGGTCAGCCCCACGGGTCACCACCATGGGACAGCCCCACGGGTCAGCCGCACAGGTCAGCCCCATGGGTCAGCCCCACAGGCCTATGGGCCGGCCTATGGGTCGGCCTATGGGTAGGTGTATAGGTTGGCGTATGGGTCGGCCTGTGGGTCGGCCATTGGGTCAGCCTATGGGTCGGCCTATGGGTCGGCCTATGGGTCGGCCTATGGGTCAGCCTATGGGTCAGCCTATGGGTAGGTCTAACGGTCGGCCTACGGGCCGGTCTATGGGTCGGCCTAGGAGTCGGCCTATGGCTTGGCCTATGGGTCGGCCTACGGGTCGGCCATTGGGTCAGCCTATGGGTCGGCCTATGGGTCAGCCTATGGGTCGGCCTATGGGTCGGCCTATGGGTCAGCCTATGGGTCAGCCTATGGGTCAGCGTATGGGCCGGTCTATGGGTCGGCCTATGGGTCGACCTATGGGTCGGCCTATGGGTCGGCCTATGGGTCGGCCCATGGGTCGGCCTATGGGTCAGCCTATGGGTCGGCCTATGGGTCGGCCCATGGGTCGGCCTATGGGTCGGCCTATGGGTCAGCCTATGGGTCGGCCTATGGGTCAGCCTATGGGTCAGCCTATTGGATAGGTCTAACGGTCGGCCTACGGGCCGGTCTATGGGTCGGCCTATGGGTCAGCCTATGGGTCGGCCTATGGGTCGGCCCATGGGTCGGCCTAGGAGTCGGCCTATGGGTCAGCCTATGGGTCGGCCTATAGGTCGGCCTATGGGTCGGCCTATGGGTCAGCCTATGGGTCGGCCTATGGGTCGGCCTATGGGTCGGCCTATGGGTCAGCCTATGGGTCAGCCTATGGGTCGGCCTATGGGTCGGCCTATGGGTCAGCCTATGGTCGGCCTATGGGTCGGCCTATGGGTCGGTCACCAGGACCCAGCACCACGGCCCAGCCCCACGGGTCAGCTCCACGGCCCAGCCCCACGGGTCAGCCCCACGGGTCAGCCCCACGGGTCAGCCCCATGGGTCAGCCCCACGGGTCAGCCCCACGGGTCAGTTCCACGGCCCAGCCCCACGGGTCAGCCCCATGGGTCAGCCCCATGGGTCAGCCCCTCGGCCTAGCCCCATGGGTCAGCCCCATGGGTCAGCCCCACGGGTCAGCCCCACGGGTCAGACCCATGGGACAGTCCCATGGGTCAGCCCCACGGCCTAGCCCCATGGGTCAGCCCCACGGCCCAGCCCCACGGGTCAGCTCCACGGGTCAGCCCCACGGGTCAGACCCATGGGACAGTCCCACGGGTCAGCCCCACGGGTCAGCCCCACGGGTCAGCCCCACGGGTCAGCTCCACGGGGCGAACGTGCGTCTCTTGGCGCGCGACCTCAAAGGTCCTTTGGCTCGGAGTCGGAATCGGAACCGAAATCGGAATGGGATCAACTCGGACCGGGTTGGATCGCCTCCTGCACGTTACAAGTGTTGTCGCCGATCCTTTGTTTCCGCCGACGTGTCGCTGCTGTTGCCACTGCTGATGCTGTTGCCATTGCTGATGCGGCTCCGGTCTTCGGGTCTTTCCTGTTTCCGCCCGCTCGCTCTCCACAAACACACACGCAGTGGGCTCGCGGCAGGACATCTCGTTCGTGGTGTTCGACCGGTGGGCCCGGGTGCCTCGCGCCTTCGCCACGCGCACCCTCCTGACCGTCAGCCCCTGCAGCGAACCCGACCGGCCCCACTACTGCGAGGAAGACGGAACATGCAGCCAGGTACCCTGCGCCATGCGCCGCGCGCTGCCCGGCGCCGCCACCGCGCCGGCGGCGGCGGCACAGGCACCGGTGCTGTTGATGTTGCTGGTCGATGGCGTCGCCGCCGCCGACATCAGCCCGGCGACGGCGGCAGTGGCGGCCAACGCCAGCTCAATGGCCGAGGCGGTGGCGTTACTCGTCAACGGCACCGCGGGCGGCGGGCCCTTCTACAATGAGACGCAGGCGGTCGCACTGCAGTACGGCAAGCCGGCGCCGTACTCATTCCTGCCGTGTGCGTCCGTGCGGAACGTGTCGGCTTGTGGAGCGGTTGCGGTCAGCGCCACCGACGGGGACCTGTCGGCGTCCGTACAGGTGGGAGGGAGACGGGTGGGAGACGGGAGATGGAGGGGCGGGAGGTGGGGCACTTTCGGTGCTGTGGCCGGACACGCTCCTGGTGGGATGCGTCTTTGTTGGGTGTTGGTGTTGTGATCTTTAGACCCTCGGGGGATGAAGCCTGCGCGTCAGCTGGTACGGCGTTCGTCGTCAGCACGTGTCATGCATGTGACCCGCTCCGCACTCCTGCCCCCTTCTTCCTTGCGACTGACACTGACACTGGCACTGGTACGAGACACCGCCAGGTCGCGCCGGTGTGCGATCCATCGCCGACGTCGTCGTCGTCGTCTCCATCTGCGGCCACCCCCTGCGCCCTGTGCACCGCCGAGTCGCTAAGCGTGGGCGCCTGCGCCCCGGGGACCTACACCCTCAGGTGGGTGGGTGGGTGGGGTTGCAACTGCGATGCCGCCACACGACCACGAACACACAAACACGGAGCACGCGACGCAGGGGTCCGAGCAGCAGCAGCAGCAGGGGTCCGTGCCCGGACCTTGTCTTACATCACAACAGGGCGCGTCGGCGCAAGCCGTGTGCCGCTCCGCAGCTTCGGCCCGTGTGTGTGTGTGTGTGTGCTGCTTTGACGGCCATTCGATGGCAAGCTGCCAATGCAATTATCCGAACGCCAGCTCCTCGCCGTATTCCCCTTACTTAGTTGGACGCTTCCCGCTCCTCACTGCCGACAAGTGCTCCTCCCTCGCCCTTGTCCCTCTGGCCTGCTGGCTACGGCTCACCCGCACTCGCAACCGCACTCGCACCCGCACTCTCACTCGCACCCGCACTCGCAGGTACACCGTCACCGACGCCGCCTCCCGCAGCGCCTCACTGCTGCGGGTGGTGACGGTGGAGGAGCGCGCCGTCCTGCGCCTCTCCTTCACATTCTCGGCGTCGCTGCCCGCGCTGCCGCTGCCGCCGCCGATCGCGCCCAGCCCGCCAGCGGCCCCACCGCTGCCGCCTGGCGCCGTCGCCGTCGCCACCAACACCACCAACACGACCACCCCCGACGTCAACGCCAACGCTAACGTCAACGTCACCGCGGCGGCGTACAGCGCTGCGGCGGCGTTTGCGCGGCAGCTGGCGAGCGACACGGAGCTGCAGGGGGAGATGGCGGCGGCGTACCTGCCGGCCTTTGGCGTGGACCCGGGTGCCGTACGCTCCCTGAACCTCACGGCTGTGGAGGTAGGTGTCCAGTCCGAGCTCTGCAGGGAGTCCATGTGGATGGTCGCGCTCAATCCTGGCGCATGCTTGTTGTCTTGCCTCGGGAATTACGGTCTTTGCAGTCTGCGAGTCAGGGGCACAGGCCGAGGTTCTGAATGCTTCTGGGCTGCGCACCTCATGCCTGAGCTGCCGTTCTTCCACGGTTCCTCACTTCCCTGCGTTCTGAGCGCCACGGGTCTTCTGTCACCCCACGTCCCACAGGTCCTGCGCGCTCAGGCCGCCGCTCCGGGCCCCTACGACGAGACCGACTACCCCGTCCTGGCGTACCTGTCCGCCACACTCGGCGCCAACGTCACCCTGGAGATGGCGCTGCCGCCGGCGCCCTCCGCCGCACCACCACCACCTTCGTCCTCCTCCTCCTCTTCCTCTTCCTCTGCAGCAGCGTTGTCGGCGGCGGCGGCATCCGCGGCGCCGCGAGCCGCTACCCGGCTGGCGCTGCGTTACGGGTCCGAGGCGCCAGCAGGAGAGGCGGCTGTGGATGGGGCCGTGGATGGGGCCGTGGATGGGGTGGCGGGTGGATCGCAGGCGACCGACGGCGGCGAAGGCGGTAATGCGGCGGTTTTGGCGCTACTGCCGGGGGAGCTGCAGCAGCTTCGCCAGCACCTGTCACCGTCGTCGACGTCGCCGGCAGCCGCAGCGGCATCGCCGCCGCCGCAGCTGATGCCGGCGACGAGCGAGCCGAGTGCGAAACGGGCCGCTGACGCCGACCTCGCCGCCGCCGCCTCCTCGGAAACCGACGGTACTTCGAAGCCGGCCGCCACATCGGCCATCGCCGACGCTGCCACGAAGCCGGCCTCCTTCAGCCGGGTCCCGGTGACAGCGAATGAGCTGGCTGCGGCGGCGACGCACGCCGAATCGCGCATGGGGGAGCTTGTACGGCATCTCTCGGAGCTGCGCAGCGGCGGCGGCGGCGGCGGCGCTGCTGGCGTGGGCCCCCGTCGGCGGGGGCGCGTGCTGCTGCAGGCAGAAGCCTGCGCCGCCACCGCGGCTGTGATCGCCGCCGCTGCCAGGTCCTTAGAGGCGAGCGGCGCCTTATCAGGCTCCGCCGCCGCGGCGGCGCCGTCGGCGTCGGGCTTTGGCCCCGTGCTGTCCGTCAGCCTGCCCGCCGTAATCTGTACGACGCCGGCGCTGGACGACACGGCTGTGACGCTGGCGGCGCTGGCGGGCGCCGCCACCGCGCTGACGGAGCTCAATGAAAAGATGCTGGCGGCCGGCGAGGCATCCAGTACGGCGATCTCGCAGCTGGAGGACAAGTTTGACCAGTTTGATCAGACCGTCCTGGACGCCCACGTGAAGGTTCAGGTGCGCTGTTCCCCGACCGGCCGGCGGGGCATTAAGATTTAAGAAAGAAACCGCAGCGATGGAACGGAGGCGACGGGGGGGAACCTTCTTGTTACTACGTTGCCCCCATGCTACGTTGCCTTCACTGTTCACCGTGGTCCTACTGGGGTTGCTGTTGCTTTCCGCTGTAGCTAACGCACGTGTGGCTCGGCTCGCCCTGGATCCGCCCGCGGGGGCGCCTTCCTCTCAGCCGCCCACCTCCAAACTCCAAACCTCCCTCCGCTCCTCACCGCTGCGTTCGCCGTGGTCCCAGCTTCCGGGAGGCGACGACGGAAGATGGGGAGGCGTCCCTTTGCATGGCGCTTCCCCATCTTCCGTCGTCGCCTCCCTTATTATGCCACGGTTCGCATCTTCTTCCCTCTCGCTATTCGCCAGCTCCAACGGATGCGGAACCAATCTGACCCCGACCGGACTCGAACTCCCGACCCTGTCAGGCCCTCGCCCGCGCCGTCTCCGCCAACACCAGCGTCGACGCCCAGCGGATCGCGGGCCTTATTGCTCCTCACTGTCCGTCGGTCGTTACAGCCAGCCGTACGCGACGGCAACCGACTCCACAGCAACCCTGTAAAACCCCGCGGCGGCAACCAACATCCCGCGGCACACCGAACAGTCCCTTTGCGAAACCCCACACCATCCCCAAGACGCCCCCCCGTTTTTTAAGTTGCATTAGTGGCCGTCAGTGACGACAGTCCTGCGTATTGCACCACAAACCGGCCCCCAGAGGCCGGGTACGGCCAACCGGGGCCGGTTAACAGAAAATAAACCGTCAGAAAACCAAGTCCTGAGACCCACCTACGCGCTGCCGCAATCCTGCCACGGCCCACACAACGGGCGGGTGGGTGGGAACTAGAGGCCACAGTCCCGGCAGAGGGACACGCCTCGTCAGGATTATCGACACAACGGCAGTTAGAGAACGCGGGCGCTCGCGCGCCCGAACAGACCGGATTGGCAGCTACTGTACGGCACTCTCGTACACCCGGTCGGGAGCTGTAACTCCCACTGCCAGTTTCGTCGCAATAAGCTTCCATTTCTCCTACTCCTCGTCAGTGCTTCCTCGGAGAGATAGAAATGTTAAGCCTTATTGCTCCTCACTGTCCGTCGGTCGTTACAGCCAGCCGTACGCGACGGCAACCGACTCCACAGCAACCCTGTAAAACCCCGCGGCGGCAACCAACATCCCGCGGCACACCGAACAGTCCCTTTGCGAAACCCCACACCATCCCCAAGACGCCCCCCCGTTTTTTAAGTTGCATTAGTGGCCGTCAGTGACGACAGATTTTGAAAGCATTCTCCATGCGCGCCACTCTGCAACTACTTGGGGGGGCCCAAAATGTGGGCCGTCAGTTTCTTGTGCGCCGACACGCCGTCCTTCACGTAGTGCTTCTCGAACGTCGCCGGGCTGGCCCAGCGGCCGAGCTTTTGCACCAGCACCCGGTCTGCGCCGCTGTTAACGGCGGTAGTCGCGCCGCCCCGGCGGAACGCGTGGGTGCCGAAGTCCCGATGGATCCCCGCCGCCTGGAAAGCGGCGTTGAGTTTCTCCCGGAAGTCGCGATAGGGCATCACGGCAATCGGCGCGTCGAGCGGCGCCGTGCGCTGGGCCAGCCGTTGGGAGCCGTCGGCGCTGCGGGCAATGGGCCGCAGCAGGGGGCCGACATCCTCCACCTCCTGCAGTTTCCCCGCCACGTAGGCCTTGCGCGGCGCACGCTGGTAGCCGCCCGCGACCAGCAGGTCGTGCAGGAGCTGCACCGGGCAGTGGGCTGGGTGTAGCTCGCCCACGGCACCGATCGTAACCGTCGCTCCTTGGGCCCGCTGGTCGGTCTTGCTGCGGTAGAGGTAGATCGAGGTGTGCGAGCCGAGTTGCACGTCTAGCAGATCCTGGTGTACCAATATCTTGGCCAGGTCGTCGTAGCGCAGCAAGCCAGTGAAGCAGAGCACCACGCAGGTGACGACCATGCGGGTCTCGAGGTCGGGACCGGAGCCCTGGAGCGGGAAGTGGTATGCGAGGAGTTGCTGCATCTCCCCAGGTGACGCGTCCGCCAACACCCGCGAGTTGCTGGTCAGGGTGCGCCTTGCGGCCTCACGGACGGCACTGCACAGGGGCGCGTCGCACGGCGACGGCAGGCCCGCTGCCTGGTAGTACGCGGAGATAGCTGCGCTGGCCTTGTCCACCTTCTGATGCCCCACCCGGCGCTCCGCAGCCTCGTCCCGCACAGAGGTAAGGTAGCAAGCCACGAACGCACCGGTGCAGGCGTAAGGCGCGAAACCCCGCTGGATGCAGAACATGACAAACGCGCACCAAGCTGGGTAGTACTGCTTCCAGGTGCTGCTCGCCTTGCTGAACCGGCTGATCGCTGCCAAGCGCCCCGCCAGGCGCTGCAAGTCGGGGTGCGCTCCGGCAGCCCCCAGGCCCGCAACCACGAAGGCAACTGTGCTCGCATCTGTCGTTACAGGGGCGGAATGGGCAGACACCGCGAGTTAGCTGCGCCGAAATCTAATAGTAGCGCCATGGACTGCCACGTCGGTGGTGGGACCGGGTCCCATACGCCGAGCCTGTTCTGAAGGAACAGGCCTGGGCCCGTCGGGAAAACATGCACTGCGTGAACAAACTCCCGAAACAACGAACCGCTCGTGACCAGGCGGGGCCACCACGCGGCCCGCGGCCAAAATGGGGCCAGCAGGCACAACCGCGCTTTGCATGCCTCCGCATGTGCGAGCACTCGTCCCAGAACGGCAAAAGGTGGGTTGCACCAGGCAATGTCCGGTGCTTGCGGCCATTGGACGGCGAACGCATTCACTCCTGCGCTGGCCGGGTGAAAGTGATAGGAATAGAACGGTTGCATCTGGTAGTTGTGGGCGGACGCAAACAGATCTACTGCAAACTGGCCACCACGCCCCCACTTCGCCGCCAGGGTACCGAAAGCGCACGGGTTCAGCTTCCAGTCACACGACTCCTGGTGTTTCGACAGGTCGTCTGCGAACTGGTTCAAGTCCCGCGGCACCCATTCGACCAACAGGTCAATTCCTCTCTCGATGCAGTACCACAAAAGGGCCGAGCAAATGCCCTGGAGCCGGGGGCGCACCGAGCCACCTTTGGTAAGTATGTCCCTGGATGGCCGGCTGTCCGTGCGGACGAGGACGTGCTGGTCGTCCAGGCGCCCCGCGCCATTGAAGCTTTGCAACACGTTAAGCATCCCCGTCAACTCCAGCAACGTGGAGGAGTCCTCGTCGGTCTCCTTCTCCCATTGCCCGCTCGCGATCAGCAGCACGCCATCCTCCTTGGTCCAACCGCCCCACCCGCCGAACGAAAACTCGGACCGCCCCGCGGCGTCCGTGTAGATGACGAACGAATGCACGTGGGATGGACGCCAGATTGGTCGGAACCCGTCGTAATGCTCGAACGACTCTACCCAAAACTTCACCTCCCACGCGACGTCGGGCGTCAGCAGCCGGTACGAATCGTACGTCGTGCCCTTCTGTCGCAACTCGTCTGCGACCCACGCGGACATAAGACGTGTCATGAGGATAGAGATTTTCCCAAAAGAGTGCGACATCGACAGGAGCGAGCCTGCCAGGGATGCGACCCCCCGTATGCGGAATTCCCGCGCCCCGTCGTGCGCTTGCAAAACCTCGCGCGCCAACGCTTGGACTGCTACGCGCTTCGAGGCGGGGACGAACATGGAGCCGTGCACCGTGTCGATTTCTGCCCCTAGGTACGTTTTCCGTTGCTCCGGTTCGAGCGAGCATTTGCTCTCGCTGACCAGGAAACCTGCGCTCTCAAAATCCGTCAACACTCGGGTCCGCAACTGTGTCAACACCTGTTTGTCCTGGTGGGCGTGTATGCTGTCATCTATGTAACCCGAACACCGGTGGCCCTCGGCCCGCCAGCTCTGTTGGAGCTCCCGCGTGATTTTGGTAAACACCCAGCAGGCTGGGGCCAGACCGAAAGGCAACTGTACGAATTGGAACCATCGTCCCTTCCACTCGAAACCCAAGAACTCCCAAGCACTTTCGTGCATATCGACGTGGTGGTACCCCGACTTCAAATCGACCGTAAACATGTAATCGTCACGCTCCAGTGTGTCCCCGAGCGTTGCCAGGGATTCGTACTTAAAGCTGGGCACTTGCAAGTGCTCGTTGATGTAGCGCGCGTCGTAAATCAAACGAAACTTGGTCGTGCCTTTTTTGGGCACCACCCCTAGCGGGAGCACACAGCGCGGCTGGTGGTTCACCGTGCGGGCCGCGCCCGTCGCTATCAGCTCCTCGATCGCCGCATCGACGAACGCGGACTGCTCCGTGGCCGACGCGTGGTTCCGGAGGTGGATTGGGGCCGGCGGGCCGGTCTTTTCCAACCATCGAAGCGAAAAACCAAACAGCACCCAGTTCAGCACTAGTGCCGATCGGCAAAACGTCTGCCAGAAAGTGGCGCGCGCGCGGAGCCGGCCCCGCATTTGTGGGGGCTGCCCTTTCGCCGGCTTCACCGGCGGCGGGTGTGCCGAGCCTTCGAACTCTGCCTCCAAACCGTCAAGGTCAGCCGCACCTGGCGCGCTGACGCTCGCGGCCTCCGCTTGCTGTTGGCGGGCCCGAACTTGCGAAGTGCCGTTGGCGTCCGTGGTTCCAGGCCTCCGCGCTGAGGGTGCCGCGGGCGTCCCCGTCGGGGGGCTCTCGATCGGTGCCGAGGTGCCGGGGTTGGAGCCGGTGTCGGTGACCGCCGTGTCGCTCGCGTTCTGCTCGGAGCCGCAGGCCGTGCCTGGAATGAGAAGAACAACTGTTCTCAGTTGACCTGTTCGCAGTTGGTGCAGAAGCGAGTAGCAGTACCGCGGTATCGGTCTCTCACCGCTCAGCTTAGCGCCAGATTCGCGGTCGCGTTCTGGTTTGCCCGTGCCCATAGCTTCCTTGCGCTGGGTTCCTGAAAAACCCGAATAAGGTTCGTAAGACATTGGCAATTGCTGGGTAGCCAATTCGCCGTGGGAGCCTGGCTCACCCATTTTGGTCAGATCCGCGGGCTGTGCCGTGCCAAGAGCTTTCTTCCCCGATTGTTTGAAGTTGGGCTGCCAGTTGCTCGAGGAGCGGGGCGGCAAAGCTGTCCCAATAACCGGGTGAGCCGGTGCGATCGCGGAGGCCTGCCCGATAGAACTGCGGCGCTTTGAGCGCTCATCTATGCTCTCCTCCTCCTTGCCAGGCGCTTGACGTTTCTCGCCAAGGAGGTTCTTGGTGTTGCGTGAGGCATGTGGCTGAGCGCCATGGTTGGAGCTGTTCGAGCCTCGCGAGAAAAGACCGTTGGTCTGGAATAACATTGCAGCATCACAGTATTGCGTGTAAGCGATTGAGGAGAAATTGTGAGAGATTCGACCTCCCAACACAAACCTTTACTGGGCTTGTACGGCCTGCTATGCTCGTCCCATCTGTGTTCGTCAAACGAACTGCAACATGATTTACAGCCGTGATTACAACTCCGGTCCAGAAGAAAATACAACTGGGCCCCTGGGGCTGTGACAAAACAACCTGCCGAGGTGGTGCGCACCTCCGAACGTCGTCCATGGGTGTCTGCGACACTCTTCCCATGCCCGTACGGTTTCCCGTCGCCACGCAAAGCCAGACTCCTAATGCCCCGAAGGCCAATTCACTCTTGTCTACAGGCCTAAATGGCCACACAACTCGCTTTGACAATGTCTCTCGCTGTAACGTGCTTCTGGTGAAGCTGAACAAGAGAGAAAAGAATCTCATTAGGTGTTCTGCCCCCATGGCACGCGTAATGAAAGTACACGCCTCTCGGGCCCTTGAGTACACGCCCTGAAGGGCTAGAGAGTACATGCCCCGAGGGCCAAGCAATACAAGCCCCGAGGGCCGAAACAGTATGAGCCCCGAGGGCTGAAGGAGTACAAGCCCCGAGGGCTGTGTTGGTTTGAGCCCTAAGGCCTGAATGGTCCAAGCCCCGAGGGCTGTAACAACGTCAGAACGACCTCCAGGTGCGACCCTGCCCCCAAGATCGTGGGCCTGCAAATTGCTCTGCCCCCAGGGCAACAGTGCGGGGCCGTGTGCCCTTACAACAACCACACAGCCCTCCGGGTGTATGTCGGCAAAATAACTATCCAAAACATGACAAAACGTAGTCATGACTGCCGCGGGTGATCATGACAGGCTAGGTAGCACCCACATGGCCCGTAGATTCGCAACTAGGGTCCCTGACGGTTGGCCTAGCTGCCTGCGCTTCCGTGGAATGTGCCTATGGTTATCCCACTCAGCCCATCGGCGGGCCGCGGCCACCGCCGCGCCCGCCCTGGCCCTGGTGCATGCCTCCCCGGCCGAAACCCTGGTACCCCCCGCGCGGGTTGAACGGCATGCGGCCTCCTTGGCGCTGACCGCCACCCCCGCCGCTGCCCGAAGCACCCCCGGAGCCGGCCCCGGAGTTGGCCGGCGGCATCGGCAGCTTGCTCTCAACCTCACGCACCGTCTTATCGTGGATTTCGGTAAACTTGTTGACACCGCCCGGGCCCCACTTGCCGGTCGTCGCGCCGACCTTGGGCGTCAGGCGGCGGCAGTAGTCCGCCACGAACTCAGCCTTGGCCGTTGTGGCCGACAGGGCGGCTGCGTGAAATGCCATTAGGCGCAGGTCCAGGAGCTGCGTGTTGCGGTTGAACGTCTTCTTGAGCATCTTGAAGTCCTCGCTCCCGTCGTCGGCCGACTTCTCGATGATGTTGTTCATGACCTCCTGGTTTTTGCGGAGTTCAGAGAGGAACATGAACTGTTCACGGTGCATCAGGTTGAGGCGCAGCGGGTCCTGGCACTGCGGGAGGTTGCTGGAGCGGGCAATGGCCAGCTCGCCGGCCATGGTGTCCTGCCTCTCCCTCTGCTCCTCCAGCTGGGTCCGCAGATCCCGCTCCTTGCTGCGCTGTGCCTCCATGGCCTCCTGCGCCTTCTGCTTGTGATTCTCGATGGCCTGCTCGGCCGCCTTCTTCTGCTCGTCTAACTTCTGCTGGAACTCATCGCGTTGCTCCTTTAATTTCTGATTGAAGAAATCTTGGATGTGTTGGTCTACCATTTTCTTGCAAAAAAGGTTTTCTCGATCTATGTGTCTCTTGTGGTGCAATACTAGAGGCCACAGTCCCGGCAGAGGGACACGCCTCGTCAGGATTATCGACACAACGGCAGTTAGAGAACGCGGGCGCTCGCGCGCCCGAACAGACCGGATTGGCAGCTACTGTACGGCACTCTCGTACACCCGGTCGGGAGCTGTAACTCCCACTGCCAGTTTCGTCGCAATAAGCTTCCATTTCTCCTACTCCTCGTCAGTGCTTCCTCGGAGAGATAGAAATGTTAAGCCTTATTGCTCCTCACTGTCCGTCGGTCGTTACAGCCAGCCGTACGCGACGGCAACCGACTCCACAGCAACCCTGTAAAACCCCGCGGCGGCAACTAACATCCCGCGGCACACCGAACAGTCCCTTTGCGAAACCCCACACCATCCCCAAGACGCCCCCCAGTTTTTTAAGTTGCATTAGTGGCCGTCAGTGAAGACAGTCCTGCGTATTGCACCACAAACCGGCCCCCAGAGGCCGGGTACGGCCAACCGGGGCCGGTTAACAGAAAATAAACCGTCAGAAAACCAAGTCCTGAGACTCACCTACGCGCTGCCGCAATCCTGCCACGGCCCACACAACGGGCGGGCGGGTGGGAACTAGAGGCCACAGTCCCGGCAGAGGGACACGCCTCGTCAGGATTATCGACACAACGGCAGTTAGAGAACGCGGGCGCTCGCGCGCCCGAACAGACCGGATTGGCAGCTACTGTACGGCACTCTCGTACACCCGGTCGGGAGCTGTAACTCCCACTGCCAGTTTCGTCGCAATAAGCTTCCATTTCTCCTACTCCTCGTCAGTGCTTCCTCGGAGAGATAGAAATGTTAAGCCTTATTGCTCCTCACTGTCCGTCGGTCGTTACAGCCAGCCGTACGCGACGGCAACCGACTCCACAGCAACCCTGTAAAACCCCGCGGCGGCAACTAACATCCCGCGGCACACCGAACAGTCCCTTTGCGAAACCCCACACCATCCCCAAGACGCCCCCCAGTTTTTTAAGTTGCATTAGTGGCCGTCAGTGAAGACAGATTTTGAAAGCATTCTCCATGCGCGCCACTCTGCAACTACTTGGGGGGGCCCAAAATGTGGGCCGTCAGTTTCTTGTGTGCCGAAACGCCGTCCTTCACGTAGTGCTTCTCGAACGTCGCCGGGCTGGCCCAGCGGCCGAGCTTTTGCACCAGCGCCCGGTCTGCGCCGCTGTTAACGGCGGTAGTCGCGCCGCCCCGGCGGAACACGTGGGTGCCGAAGTCCCGATGGATCCCCGCCGCCTGGAAAGCGGCGTTGAGTTTCTCCCGGAAGTCGCGATAGGGCATCGCGGCAATCGGCGCGTCGAGCGGCGCCGTGCGCTGGGCCAGCCGTTGGGAGCCGTCGGCGCTGCGGGCAACGGGCCGCAGCAGGGGGCCGACATCCTCCACCTCCTGCAGTTTCCCCGCCACGTAGGCCTTGCGCGGCGCACGCTGGTAGCCGCCCGCGACCAGCAGGTCGTGCAGGAGCTGCACCGGGCAGTGGGCTGGGTGTAGCTCGCCCACGGCACCGATCGTAACCGTCGCTCCTTGGGCCCGCTGGTCGGTCTTGCTGCGGTAGAGGTAGATCGAGGTGTGCGAGCCGAGTTGCACGTCTAGCAGATCCTGGTGTACCAATATCTTGGCCAGGTCGTCGTAGCGCAGCAAGCCAGTGAAGCAGAGCACCACGCAGGTGACGACCATGCGGGTCTCGAGGTCGGGACCGGAGCCCTGGAGCGGGAAGTGGTATGCGAGGAGTTGCTGCATCTCCCCAGGTGACGCGTCCGCCAACACCCGCGAGTTGCTGGTCAGGGTGCGCCTTGCGGCCTCACGGACGGCACTGCACAGGGGCGCGTCGCACGGCGACGGCAGGCCCGCTGCCTGGTAGTACGCGGAGATAGCTGCGCTGGCCTTGTCCACCTTCTGATGCCCCACCCGGCGCTCCGCAGCCTCGTCCCGCACAGAGGTAAGGTAGCAAGCCACGAACGCACCGGTGCAGGCGTAAGGCGCGAAACCCCGCTGGATGCAGAACATGACAAACGCGCACCAAGCTGGGTAGTACTGCTTCCAGGTGCTGCTCGCCTTGCTGAACCGGCTGATCGCTGCCAAGCGCCCCGCCAGGCGCTGCAAGTCGGGGTGCGCTCCGGCAGCCCCCAGGCCCGCAACCACGAAGGCAACTGTGCTCGCATCTGTCGTTACAGGGGCGGAATGGGCAGACACCGCGAGTTAGCTGCGCCGAAATCTAATAGTAGCGCCATGGACTGCCACGTCGGTGGTGGGACCGGGTCCCATACGCCGAGCCTGTTCTGAAGGAACAGGCCTGGGCCCGTCGGGAAAACATGCACTGCGTGAACAAACTCCCGAAACAACGAACCGCTCGTGACCAGGCGGGGCCACCACGCGGCCCGCGGCCAAAATGGGGCCAGCAGGCACAACCGCGCTTTGCATGCCTCCGCATGTGCGAGCACTCGCCCCAGAACGGCAAAAGGTGGGTTGCACCAGGCAATGTCCGGTGCTTGCGGCCATTGGACGGCGAACGCATTCACTCCTGCGCTGGCCGGGTGAAAGTGATAGGAATAGAACGGTTGCATCTGGTAGTTGTGGGCGGACGCAAACAGATCTACTGCAAACTGGCCACCACGCCCCCACTTCGCCGCCAGGGTACCGAAAGCGCACGGGTTCAGCTTCCAGTCACACGACTCCTGGTGTTTCGACAGGTCGTCTGCGAACTGGTTCAAGTCCCGCGGCACCCATTCGACCAACAGGTCAATTCCTCTCTCGATGCAGTACCACAAAAGGGCCGAGCAAATGCCCTGGAGCCGGGGGCGCACCGAGCCACCTTTGGTAAGTATGTCCCTGGATGGCCGGCTGTCCGTGCGGACGAGGACGTGCTGGTCGTCCAGGCGCCCCGCGCCATTGAAGCTTTGCAACACGTTAAGCATCCCCGTCAACTCCAGCAACGTGGAGGAGTCCTCGTCGGTCTCCTTCTCCCATTGCCCGCTCGCGATCAGCAGCACGCCATCCTCCTTGGTCCAACCGCCCCACCCGCCGAACGAAAACTCGGACCGCCCCGCGGCGTCCGTGTAGATGACGAACGAATGCACGTGGGATGGACGCCAGATTGGTCGGAACCCGTCGTAATGCTCGAACGACTCTACCCAAAACTTCACCTCCCACGCGACGTCGGGCGTCAGCAGCCGGTACGAATCGTACGTCGTGCCCTTCTGTCGCAACTCGTCTGCGACCCACGCGGACATAAGACGTGTCATGAGGATAGAGATTTTCCCAAAAGAGTGCGACATCGACAGGAGCGAGCCTGCCAGGGATGCGACCCCCCGTATGCGGAATTCCCGCGCCCCGTCGTGCGCTTGCAAAACCTCGCGCGCCAACGCTTGGACTGCTACGCGCTTCGAGGCGGGGACGAACATGGAGCCGTGCACCGTGTCGATTTCTGCCCCTAGGTACGTTTTCCGTTGCTCCGGTTCGAGCGAGCATTTGCTCTCGCTGACCAGGAAACCTGCGCTCTCAAAATCCGTCAACACTCGGGTCCGCAACTGTGTCAACACCTGTTTGTCCTGGTGGGCGTGTATGCTGTCATCTATGTAACCCGAACACCGGTGGCCCTCGGCCCGCCAGCTCTGTTGGAGCTCCCGCGTGATTTTGGTAAACACCCAGCAGGCTGGGGCCAGACCGAAAGGCAACTGTACGAATTGGAACCATCGTCCCTTCCACTCGAAACCCAAGAACTCCCAAGCACTTTCGTGCATATCGACGTGGTGGTACCCCGACTTCAAATCGACCGTAAACATGTAATCGTCACGCTCCAGTGTGTCCCCGAGCGTTGCCAGGGATTCGTACTTAAAGCTGGGCACTTGCAAGTGCTCGTTGATGTAGCGCGCGTCGTAAATCAAACGAAACTTGGTCGTGCCTTTTTTGGGCACCACCCCTAGCGGGAGCACACAGCGCGGCTGGTGGTTCACCGCGCGGGCCGCGCCCGTCGCTATCAGCTCCTCGATCGCCGCATCGACGAACGCGGACTGCTCCGTGGCCGACGCGTGGTTCCGGAGGTGGATTGGGGCCGGCGGGCCGGTCTTTTCCAACCATCGAAGCGAAAAACCAAACAGCACCCAGTTCAGCACTAGTGCCGATCGGCAAAACGTCTGCCAGAAAGTGGCGCGCGCGCGGAGCCGGCCCCGCATTTGTGGGGGCTGCCCTTTCGCCGGCTTCACCGGCGGCGGGTGTGCCGAGCCTTCGAACTCTGCCTCCAAACCGTCAAGGTCAGCCGCACCTGGCGTGCTGACGCTCGCGGCCTCCGCTTGCTGTTGGCGGGCCCGAACTTGCGAAGTGCCGTTGGCGTCCGTGGTTCCAGGCCTCCGCGCTGAGGGTGCCGCGGGCGTCCCCGTCGGGGGGCTCTCGATCGGTGCCGAGGTGCCGGGGTTGGAGCCGGTGTCGGTGAACGCCGTGTCGCTCGCGTTCTGCTCGGAGCCGCAGGCCGTGCCTGGAATGAGAAGAACAACTGTTCTCAGTTGACCTGTTCGCAGTTGGTGCAGAAGCGAGTAGCAGTACCGCGGTATCGGTCTCTCACCGCTCAGCTTAGCGCCAGATTCGCGGTCGCGTTCTGGTTTGCCCGTGCCCATAGCTTCCTTGCGCTGGGTTCCTGAAAAACCCGAATAAGGTTCGTAAGACATTGGCAATTGCTGGGTAGCCAATTCGCCGTGGGAGCCTGGCTCACCCATTTTGGTCAGATCCGCGGGCTGTGCCGTGCCAAGAGCTTTCTTCCCCGATTGTTTGAAGTTGGGCTGCCAGTTGCTCGAGGAGCGGGGCGGCAAAGCTGTCCCAATAACCGGGTGAGCCGGTGCGATCGCGGAGGCCTGCCCGATAGAGCTGCGGCGCTTTGAGCGCTCATCTATGCTCTCCTCCTCCTTGCCAGGCGCTTGACGTTTCTCGCCAAGGAGGTTCTTGGTGTTGCGTGAGGCATGTGGCTGAGCGCCATGGTTGGAGCTGTTCGAGCCTCGCGAGAAAAGACCGTTGGTCTGGAATAACATTGCAGCATCACAGTATTGCGTGTAAGCGATTGAGGAGAAATTGTGAGAGATTCGACCTCCCAACACAAACCTTTACTGGGCTTGTACGGCCTGCTATGCTCTTCCCATCTGTGTTCGTCAAACGAACTGCAACATGATTTACAGCCGTGATTACAACTCCGGTCCAGAAGAAAATACAACTGGGCCCCTGGGGCTGTGACAAAACAACCTGCCGAGGTGGTGCGCGCCTCCGAACGTCGTCCATGGGTGTCTGCGACACTCTTCCCATGCCCGTACGGTTTCCCGTCGCCACGCAAAGCCAGACTCCTAATGCCCCGAAGGCCAATTCACTCTTGTCTACAGGCCTAAATGGCCACACAACTCGCTTTGACAATGTCTCTCGCTGTAACGTGCTTCTGGTGAAGCTGAACAAGAGAGAAAAGAATCTCATTAGGTGTTCTGCCCCCATGGCACGCGTAATGAAAGTACACGCCTCTCGGGCCCTTGAGTACACGCCCTGAAGGGCTACAGAGTACATGCCCCGAGGGCCAAGCAATACAAGCCCCGAGGGCCGAAACAGTATGAGCCCCGAGGGCTGAAGGAGTACAAGCCCCGAGGGCTGTGTTGGTTTGAGCCCTAAGGCCTGAATGGTCCGAGCCCCGAGGGCTGTAACAACGTCAGAACGACCTCCAGGTGCGACCCTGCCCCCAAGATCGTGGGCCTGCAAATTGCTCTGCCCCCAGGGCAACAGTGCGGGGCCGTGTGCCCTTACCACAACCACACAGCCCTCCGGGCGTATGTCGGCAAAATAACTATCCAAAACATGACAAAACGTAGTCGTGACTGCCGCGGGTGATCATGACAGGCTAGGTAGCACCCACATGGCCCGTAGATTCGCAACTAGGGTCCCTGACGGTTGGCCTAGCTGCCTGCGCTTCCGTGGAATGTGCCTATGGTTATCCCACTCAGCCCATCGGCGGGCCGCGGCCACCGCCGCGCCCGCCCTGGCCCTGGTGCATGCCTCCCCGGCCGAAACCCTGGTACCCCCCGCGCGGGTTGAACGGCATGCGGCCTCCTTGGCGCTGACCGCCACCCCCGCCGCTGCCCGAAGCACCCCCGGAGCCGGCCCCGGAGTTGGCCGGCGGCATCGGCAGCTTGCTCTCAACCTCACGCACCGTCTTATCGTGGATTTCGGTAAACTTGTTGACACCGCCCGGGCCCCACTTGCCGGTCGTCGCGCCGACCTTGGGCGTCAGGCGGCGGCAGTAGTCCGCCACGAACTCAGCCTTGGCCGTTGTGGCCGACAGGGCGGCTGCGTGAAATGCCATTAGGCGCAGGTCCAGGAGCTGCGTGTTGCGGTTGAATGTCTTCTTGAGCATCTTGAAGTCCTCGCTCCCGTCGTCGGCCGACTTCTCGATGATGTTGTTCATGACCTCCTGGTTTTTGCGGAGTTCAGAGAGGAACATGAACTGTTCACGGTGCATCAGGTTGAGGCGCAGCGGGTCCTGGCACTGCGGGAGGTTGCTGGAGCGGGCAATGGCCAGCTCGCCGGCCATGGTGTCCTGCCTCTCCCTCTGCTCCTCCAGCTGGGTCCGCAGATCCCGCTCCTTGCTGCGCTGTGCCTCCATGGCCTCCTGCGCCTTCTGCTTGTGATTCTCGATGGCCTGCTCGGCCGCCTTCTTCTGCTCGTCTAACTTCTGCTGGAACTCATCGCGTTGCTCCTTTAATTTCTGATTGAAGAAATCTTGGATGTGTTGGTCTACCATTTTCTTGCAAAAAAGGTTTTCTCGATCTATGTGTCTCTTGTGGTGCAATACTAGAGGCCACAGTCCCGGCAGAGGGACACGCCTCGTCAGGATTATCGACACAACGGCAGTTAGAGAACGCGGGCGCTCGCGCGCCCGAACAGACCGGATTGGCAGCTACTGTACGGCACTCTCGTACACCCGGTCGGGAGCTGTAACTCCCACTGCCAGTTTCGTCGCAATAAGCTTCCATTTCTCCTACTCCTCGTCAGTGCTTCCTCGGAGAGATAGAAATGTTAAGCCTTCTGAACATCACCCTGACGACCCAGACCTCCAGCGACGGCGCGCTGGTGGCGGTGGCGGCGCTGCTGCAGCAGGCGGTGGCGGCCGCCGTGGACGCCACCCGCCGCGCGGCGCTCACCACGGCACTGGTGCTCAGCGGCCTCCCCTCCTCGGGCACCGACGAGTGGGCGTCCATGGTGGAGTGCCTGGCGGCGCGTGGCGGCGCTGAGGGCATACGATACGGCTTCGAGGTGGCGCGGTTCCCGAATGAAGAGCCGGCCCCGGATGGCAGCGGCAGCGGCGGCCGCCGCCGCCGGCAGCAGCTGCAGCGGGCGCCGCGCAGCCGCAGCCTGCTTGCCGCCGCCGCCGGCGACGGCGGACGGCTACTCGACGCCGTGGCGGCTGCAGCGCGCCGAGTGCTCAAGACCAACAGCGGCGATGGGGTCGTTGCTGACCAGTTCGGCGGATATACGGTGACGAGCAACAACATCATCCACGCGGCGAGCTGGGACGACGCAGCGTCAGCGTCGGTGGTGCCGCCGCGGCTAGTGGGCCACTCGGGCGCCACCGTCGTCGCCGGCTTGTTCCTGCACCAACGCCGTACCACGGTGGAGGCGCTGCGGGAGGCGTACGGCGGCTGCGAGCTGCCGCGCGGCAGCGGCGGCGGCGGCGGGCCGTTCGCGGGGGCGCTGGCGGCGGCGTGCCTGACGGGCTTCAGCCGGACGTACGGCGGGCCTGCATCGGTGAACGGTACGGCGGACGCGGGCGGCGGCGGCGGCGGTATTGGTACGGATGTCGTGTTCAACCGCCGGTCAGAGCTGTACGATCGGGATGTTGTATCTCGTCCAGGTACGTGGGTGGTTTCGGAGCGCATTCCGTGACTGCCTTACGGGCGGTCAGTGGCCCCAGCACCCCAAGCTGGCCCATGCCGCTGCCCACAAACCCCCGGGCCCCTCCCGGGCGGCCCTCTGCCCCTATCCCACACGCCCCGCCGTCTCAGGCCTCACATCATGGTGTACCCAATCAAGCTCGCGACTGGTGCCATTCTGCGGCCATTACACCCTCTTGCCACATCAAACTCCCATCCCTTCGTTCCGTCCTGTCCGCCTGTCGTCACAGCTCCTGTTCGCCCGCCGTTTAGCACTGCCCCGCTTTCACTCATCCTCTGCACTCCTATTGAGGCCGCGCTGCAATTCGACAGGATTCGAACTTGCGACCCTATGGTCCCGAAAGGACATGCGCTACCAAGCTGCGCTACCATTGCCATCGCCTCAAGCCCTCAGCCCTCCGCCTCCAGCTCCCATCACACGCTCCCCCCTCCACACGCACACACACGCATACACCTACACACCCCACCTTGCTGGCACGCAGGCGACTACTACAACATCTCGTCCTCCTCCGGTGACCTGAGCCCCCTCGGGGTGCCCTTCGGCTTCTTCCCCTCGCCCCTGCCGCTGGCGGGTCTGGGCGGTGGCGGCTACCCGGTACTGCTGGACACGGCTCTGACTGCCGGGCGGCTGCGGAGGGTGCTGGCGGCGCTCCAGGGGGGCGGGTATCTGGATGCTCAGCTCACGGAGAGGTGAGTGAGGGGCGTGGAGGGGGTGGGGAGGTGGATAAGGGGCACGGAGGGGTTGGGTGGGGGCGGAGCGCGTTGGGTGGGGAGGTGGCGTTAGGGTTGCTGTGTGCATAGCGACAGGGGTGCGGCAGGAGAAGGCGAACCAGCAGCAAGAGAAGCGAGGCGATGTTGGTGATGATGCTGCTGCCCGCCCGCCCGACCTTCCCGGATGTGTTGTTTCCTTGATCACCTTCCGACCTCTCTTGCGTGCGCCTGCAACCCTGCCCGTCCCTTTCCGCCCTTCTCACCGCCACCTCATCCGGCCTCCGCCTCCGCCTCCGCCTCCGCCCTTCGCTCTCCTCCCCTGGCCCCCCTCCCCCCCACCGCTCCTGCAGCATGGCCGCGCAGCTGGTGTCGTACAGTGCGGACCTGCGGGTGTTGGGCTACTGGCGGGCAGATTTTAAGTGGGGGCCGCAGGGGCTGGTGGAGGCCCGCTTCAATGTGGAGGGGCTGCCGGCGGTGACCTGGAGGCTCTCCACACATGTAGGGGGACGGGGAGGGGGTAGGGGTAGAGGTAAGGGTAGGGGGAGGGGTAGAGGTAGGGGTTGGGGTGGTACATGTGGCCGGGGTGGCGGCTGGGGGGTGTTGGTGGGGGTGGGGGGAAATTGGTGTTGGTTGTGCGTCCGGGGTTGTAACGTCTGGTTTTCTACATCATGTTTCGAGGTATGGGCTTACTGAACTTACTGTGAACTCCGCCCAACTCGTCTCAACCTGCATGAGGTTTTCCACATTCACACACGTTTGTACGGCACCCCGCCACGTCACGCAGGACGAAACGCTTCGCTACATCGTCCCGGACCTGTTGCTGATCTTCCTGGCAGCGTGGTACTGCGCATCTACACTGTACGACATTGTCGCAAGTGTGCAGGAGGAGCGCCTCCGCGCGCGGGCGCTGCGCCGCCTCGCCAAGATGCACGCCCGCCGCGGTCTGAGCCTGCCCAGCCCTGCCGCCGCCGCCGCTGCCGCCTCCACCTCCGCCCCCAGCTTCACCGCCTTCAGCGGCGTCAGCGGCCTCTCCGGCCTCCTCAGTGCCAGGAGCCCCTCCCGCTCCGTGCTCAACGTCCGGCGGTACCAAGTGGCTCCGGAACCCGACGGGGACGGCCGCACCGACCCGTGGGTCGATGACGGCCGGCCGACGGCGACTCTCCCGACGGCGCCCAGTGGCGCCGCCGAGACGGACGGCGGCGCGGGGAAGATGGAGATGGAGGCGGGCGCGGGTGTGGGCGGGGGACGGGACAGCGCTTACAGCAAGGCATTTCAGCGGGGCGGCGGAAAGGGCGAGGTCGAGGTGGCGCTCGCGATGAAGTTGGAGGCGGAGGCAGACGTCGGGTCGGAGGCGGAGGGGGAGGCGGAGGCGCAGGCGGAGGCGGAGCAGGAGGAGATTGAGGCGGTGGAGGCGGAGATTGAGGAAGAGATCGAGGCGATGGCGGCGGAGGGCGGCGGCGGCCTGCTGGGTGGTAGCGGTTGCGGCAGCGGCGGCGGTTCGTTCGGGCAGTACCCCGGCCCTTACCCCGGCCCCGGCCCCATCAGTGAGGGCGTCGAGCCGTCGGCTCCGCGGCGTCGCGACAGGCCGCCGGCGACCGGCCGCCGGGCGCCGCTACGCGGCGGTTGGCGGCCGTCGGCTCAGGCGGTGTGCGAGGCCTTTGAGGGGTCGGGATTCGACGATGGACGCGGCAGCAGCTCCGGCCCGAAGACGAGCGGCAGTCATGGCCGCGGCACGACGTGGAACGGACGCAGCGGCGGCGGTGGCGGCGGCGAGCAGTCCATGGTTTCTGCGTCGCAGTTTTCTCACTCTTCGTTGGGCTCCAGAATATGGGCGGCCAACAACAGCGCCGCACTGCCGTCGAGGTCGTCGCCGTCCAAGTCGCCGCTTTCATTCGACGGCCTCGACGGCGCCGCGGGGCTGTGGGCTGCCGCCAACGCGCCCTCGCCGCCCAGCTTGGGCGCGGGCTTGGGTGCGGGTGCTGCTGCTGCGGGTGGAGTCGGCGGCGGCGTGAAGGGCTCGTTGCGGGAGGACGACCCGCGGAGTGTGGCGCTGAAGATGATGGCGCAAGCTCAGGAGGTGGTGGCGGTACCCGGCAGAAATGTGAGGCAGGGCGGCAGGGCGTGAGTGTGGGGGTTAAGATAAAGGAAGAGGAGAAAGAGGAAGAAGAAGAAGAACTGTCGCATCTGTACGTTTGCTCATGTATCGCTGGGTGAGGTGGGTTGGGCATCTGCAGGAGCCTTGCCGCCATGCTCCCCTCTCGCCTCTGGTTTAGCTCTGTGGCCCCACGGGGATGGACACTCTCTCCGCCGCCAGCCACCACCGCCACCGCTGCCGCAACTGCCCTGACGACACGGCGCACACACACTCGGTGCTCACTCACACGGCGCATGCAGGGCGTCAAGGCTGTCCGCAAGTACCGGGCGCGCATGACTCCCTTCTGGGCTGCCTACGAGCTGTTGCTGTGCGGCCTCATGGCGGCCGGGCTGGCGGTGCTGTTCGTGTACTCGACGAGGCTGTGCGGCCAGGCGCCGAGGCAGCTGAGGTGGGGAGGACTGGGAAGTGGGGGCTGGGGAAATGGGAGTTGGGAAAATGGGGGCTGGGGAAGTGGGGGCTGGGGAAGTGGGGGCTGGGGACTGGGGGCTGGGCAGTAAAGCCATGTAATTAAAGGCACTGGGTACTGGGGGCGAAGTGGGGGCTGAGGTGGGTACTCGTAAGGGGGGGGGTGGCGTGGGGGTTGAGGTGGGCGGGCGCCTACACCGGTGGGGGAAACCATCCACGGCGCTGCGCCCCCTAGCGGTGCGTTCATAGTGAGCGTGATGGAGACGCGTCGGACTACCGGTAATACCGTATCGATAAGTACCTTGTCCATGGCGACGATCACTGTACGACGCAGGTACGACGTGTACGACTCCCTGAGCGGCGCGCCCGCCCGCTTCTTCATGCTCAAGCGCTCTGCGGAGGTGGAGGAGGAGGCTCTGAGGGGTGGGGCGGCGCTGCCCGAGCCGGGCGGGCCGATGCGGTGGACCCTGCCGGAGGACACCAGCGGGCTGCAGGGCGTCGCATCCATGTATGAGCGGGTGAGTACCGGACTACCGGACTACCGGTAGGGCACAACCTACGGAGAGGCGGCCAAGGAACTAAGCGCAAGTGGGGACCGTAGGGTCGGTTAACGGTTGGTGGGATTCGCGGCGGCGGCTTTCGCTGGGGCTTGGGCTTGGGCTGGGACGTGCGGCCCTCCAGCCAACACTGCGGTTTCGTTTTTGTTACCTCCACCTCAATACGGTATCGCCCTTCCGTCCTCTCTGCCCCCTCCCCCTCCCCCCGCCGCCTGCCTCACACCGCGCAGGTGATGCACATGCGCAACATGTGGATGCTGTACAACTTTTTCCAGGTACGACAGGATGAAATGCCTCTGCAGTACAGAGCGGCTTTCGACGTCTCCTGAGCCGTCCGAGCCCAAGTGCGCAGAGCGCCGTCGCTTGCCGGCCTTTGTTCGCAATTCAGGAGCCTTCCTTGCCCCCTCCCTTCTCCCTCCTCACTTCCATTCCACCGCTGCGGATTCATCTGTACACCACCTCTTCCCTCCCTCCCTCCTTCCCTCCCTCTCTCCCTGCCTGCCGGCCTCACCACAGGGCCTGGTCCTGGTGCTGCTGATCGCCCGCCTGGTGCACCGCCTGTCCTTCCAGCCCCGTCTGTCCATCATCTCCGGCACACTCGCGCGCATGGTCCCCGACCTGGGCTCCTTCGTGGTGGTGCTGGTGGTGGTGCTGGTGCTGTTCTCTCAGCTGCTGGTGCTGCTGTGGGGCCCAGTGGTGGGACAGCTGGCGTCCGCCTCCGACGGACTGGTGCTGGCGCTGTCGTATTTCATCGACGGCATGGCGTCCGACGATGTGATGGAGGTCTTGGCGGCCATTCGAGACGTGGGTAGATCGGTGACTGGAGGGGGGCGGGGCTGGGGACCGGGCTGGGGGCGGGGGGCGGGGCTTGGTGAGGAAGGGGAGGAGAGGGCGGTTGTGTTGTTTGGGTGTTGTCTCCGGGTATGTGGCCGTCCGACGGTCTGTTCCTGTGTCTGGTACCGGTGGGTTGCGGTTGGTAGGTTGGTTGGTGCCGCGAATGGGGAGTGGAGCGTCGGCGCCTTCTCACCGCCCCAACGGTGACGACGAGCGAGAGAGCGCCATTGGGTGCACGCCCCGTCATCCATCGGGGTCGCAACAAACACCCTTCCCCGCTGCCCGCTTGGACCTGGGGCCCCCCCTCACCTGGGCCTCGTTTCCTTGCCAACCTGCGTCCGTCCACCCCTCCTCTGGCTGCCCCCGGTCCGCCTGTCCTACGTTACGTTACCTACTGTCCCCTGACGCCCTGACCCCTCACCGGCTACTGCTGCCGCCGCCTCGCAGCCCAACCACCAGGCCAACGGCGCCTACGTGTTCCTGACCTGGGTGGTGGGCCTGTGCGGCCCGCTGTTCTTCATGTTCACGCTCGCCAACTTTGTGATGGCGCTGCTGGCCTGGCCCTTCAGTGAGCTCAAGGTGCGCTAGCCAGCAGGCCTGGGGGGGAGGGCGGACCCTGGGGCTGGGGCTGGGGCTGGGGCTGGGGCTGGGGCTGGGGCTGGGGCTGGGGCTGGGGCTGGGGCTGGGGCTGGGGCTGGGGCTGGGGCTGGGGCTGGGGCTGGGGCTGGGGCTGGGGCTGGGGCTGGGGCTGGGGCTGGGGTGGTGTGTGAGCTCACAGTCAGTGTGATGCCGCCGCGACCGGGTTGGGACAGCGTTGGGGCAGCATTGCGGGGCTCGTCGCATGCCAAGGGGATCGCTCAAGGCGCACCGACACAGCTTGGGGTGCCGGGACTTGGGCTTGGGCGGAGTCTGGGATCGGGTTGGGACGGCCTGCTGCCCCTCCGAGTCTGGCCTGGCCTGGCCTGGCCTGGCCTGGCCTGGCCTGGCCTGGCCTGGCCTGGGCACAGGACATGCACACCTACTCACAACCACGCACATACGGGCTCCAGAGTGTCCAGCCCTCCACCGGCGCTCGTGGTTTGGGGTCTTCCCCATTGCTTGGGGTCCACACGCTGCGGTTCGTTTCGTCGTTAGTACCGGTTCCCCATGTACTTCCCTGAATGATCGATTCTTACGCGTCCTCTCGGCCCGCGGTCGTTTCTCAGATGGCGAACCACGATGAGCCGCTGGCGTCGGAGGAGATCGCCCGGCTTGCGTGGTGGATGTGGCAGGTGCGCAAGGGAGCTGTGGAGGGAGGGGAGGGGCAAGGGCGGGTATTGCATGGGGAAGGCCGTGGGAGGCACGTATGGACGCGACAGGGCAGGTATGGGCGGCAGGAAGCGGCCATCCCCGCCTCCTCCGGTGCACACTAACGCGGGCCGTGGACGGGACCCGGCGCACTGTACTCTCATCGCACCCCTTGCTATCCCCGCCTCCCCTCATGCCGGACCGTTTCTACAATCCGTATACGCCCGCCAAGGAGGCCGTAGGTCCAACCCAAACCTCGCACCGCCATCGTAGCCCGCTGTCCCGCGGGATTTCCACTCCCGACGAGGGTCTGGGGCCCAGTGCGTCATCACACGTGGACAACAAACCGGAGTGCGTCATCGCACTCCGTCTCGTCCATAACCGCCGCACCGCATCGTACCCGTTGGGCGCTCCGTTGCGCTCCACGGCCGCCCACGGCCCCATCTCACCCTGGCCCCATCACCGCCTGCCTGCTCCGTCTTCTTCTTCACGGACAGACCTACCCGGCCCCCTCTCTCCGCAGGGCATCTTCCGACACGCCCCGGACAACAAGCGTGTGTTGCGCACCGTGAGCCGAATCATGCACAAGGGCAAGGCCAAGAGCCGCAAGGGCGGCATCCGCAGCACCGTCGCCGCCTCGCTGTCGGGCGCCGGCCAGCTGCCCCGCAGGCTGGCACACAGCCTCGCGGCGGCTCGGAAACCGGACGTGGTGTACGAGTGAGTGGTCCGCTCGCGGTGATGAAATTACTGGTTAGATGCATACGGGTTGCGCATCCTCGTCATGGACACGCTTCACTTGTCCCAACTGCGGTGCACCGGTGCCCCGTGCAGCGTCCCTCTCTACCCTCTCAAACCGGCACAAGCTCCAGCCAGCAGCACCTGCTCACGAGCTTGCTGCCTACCACGCGTACCGCACCGTTTGCATGGCGTGGCGTCGTTGTTGGTCCGCCTTCGGGAGCGGGCTCCGGAACCATGGCGGCCTCCGCGGCGCGTTAATAGCACTCCAAACCCAACGTCGAAGGAGACCCTCGGCTGGCCGTTTGCTGATGGTGGGCTGACGGTCCGCCTTACCTGTACCTCGCTCGCCTGGTCCCCCGCAGGACGATGGAGGTGGAGGTGGAGGCCGACGGCGGCGACTGGCTGACCGCCGCAGAGCTGGAGGAGATGCTCCGGGAGCTGCGGCCGCCACCGCCCGCGGACGACGGCGATGCCGGGAGGCAACAGCAGCACCTCCCGACACCGCGCCGCAGCAACCGCGTCGCGCCGGCTTCCCTGGCCCCCCTCGAGGTGGGTCCCTCCCCGCACATCGGCCTGAGCCTGGAGCTGACAATCTGGCGGTTCGACGCCGCGGCTCAGGGGCAGCTCAGCGAGGCGGACGAGGAGGGCGACGACAGCGTTTCGCGCGACATGGCCTGGCACGAGGATGAGTCGCCGCCGGCGGCAGCCGGCGCCGGCGCCGCGGCACTCGAGCGCGCGGTGGCGTTCAACCTGGTCAGTCGGATGGGCCAGCTCAAGCAGCACCGCGGCTGGAGTGCCGGCAAGCAGGGCACCGACGGCGGCGGCGCGGGGGTCAGTGGCACCGATGCGCCGCAGACGGCGGCGCCGTCGCCTGCACTCTTGCCGCTGCCCCCTGCCGACGCCACTTTGCCGGACACGGTCGTCATCTCTGCGGCAACGTCGCTGCGCGTCCGCAGCAGCAGGGCCAACGCACCCGACACGACCACGCCCCCTGCGTCCGGAATTGAGACCGGGGCCATGGCTGAGCCGGCTCCTCCGCCGGGGGCCGTTGAGGAGACCACCGGCACCACCACATCCAGCACCACAACAACCCCCTTACACGCCACCCAGCCCTCTGCGCTGACCCCCTCGGTCTCCTCCGACCAGCAACAGCAGCAGCAGCTCCAGAACCAGAACCAGCAGCAGCTCCAGAACCAGAACCAGCAGCAGCTGCTGTCACATCCAGAGGCCTCCAGGAGTCTGAGGAAGATGCGGCAGGGTCGTGTCACGTTCAGAGACGGTGTGGCGTCCAGGCAAGTCGACGCGGCGACGCCGACCGTCGAGCGCTCCAGCCTTCAACAGCAGCCGTCGCCCTTCACGTCCGGGGTCGCCGCCGCCGCCGCGGTGGCGGCAGCCGATGGTGCGGAGGAGCGGCCCGCGTGCGCTGTCGCGCTTCCGTTGGTGGCGCGGCTGCGGAAGCTGCTGGCGGCGCTTGGCGGCGACGACATGGAGCCTGCGGGTGATGGCGACGACGGCGGTGGCGGTGGCGGCGGCGGCTCTGGTGGTGGTGGTGGTCCGGCGGCGGTGGCAACGCCGCCGCTGGCACCGCCGGCGGCGGCTGGGCGTATGGAGCGCAGTGGCAGCACTCGAGCGGTGCGGAGCGGCCCCTCCCTGCGGGTCCCCTCGTCGATGCCCGCGCCGCCAAGAGAGCCGGCGCCGCCACGGCAGCCGGAAGTACAGGCGCAAGAGTCCCAGCAGCCGTTGCAGCAGCAGAGTCTTCAGCAGCCACAGTCACAACCACATTCCGAGCGCCCCACTGTTCCGCGCCTGCTCTTCGATTTCGGCTTTGGAGTTGCCATCGGCGCGCCGCAGGCTGCCATGGCTCCGGAGCCGACAGTGCAGCGGCCGTCGTCGCCGCCGCTGCAGCAGCGGCGGCAGCAACCAGAGAGCGCACCGGCGGCGGCGCAGCCGCCACTACCGCTACGAGAACACGGTGGGGATGTTGGCTCGGAGCTGCAGCAGCACCAGCCCAGCGCGGCGCCCTCAGACGATGAGGATGATGATGATGAGGATTCAGAGGAGGCGGTCATGAGGATTGTACTGCTTGTCGTACATGCCCTGATACGGCAGGCGAAGGGTCTGCAGTCCGCGCTGCGGGCCCAGGTGGACGAGCAGCTGCAGCTCTCCGCCAGCCTGGAGGGCATCCTGTCCAGCTCGCGCGGCCTGGAGCTCGTGCGGCGCCTGGCGACGGCGCGGCCGCCTCTGCCGCCGCCTCTGCCGCCGCCGCCGCCGCGGCAGCAGAGCGGAGACATTACTTCCGGCGATGCAGAGGGTGGCGGCGGCGGCGCTGGCACAGCACGGCGCCATCTGTCCGCCAGGTCGTGGGGGCACCTGATCAACGCGATAAGGAGCCCCGGCGCCGCCGCTGGCGTCAGCGGCGGCGTGGATGCTGGCGAGGACGGCGGCGGCCGCGGCGGCGGCGGCTCCGCCAGCCCTGCCGCCTCACCTGCGGCCGGCCGGTGGCGCGCAGCGGCGTCCCGTGTGGCCGTCGCAGCCTCCCCGGAGCCCCGCAGCCGCGGCTGGGGTGCTCGCCGGCGCACCGCCACGGTTGCGACATCGCAGCAACACGGTGTCGGGGGGGGTGGCGGCGGCGGCGGCGTCTTCAAGTACAACAGCCCGCAGCCCAGAGGCGGCATCCACCTCCATTCCGCTGCCTCGGGCGGCCCGATGTCGCCGCCGACGCCCCCCCAGAGAGGCGCCCTGGCCGCAAACAGCCCGCACACCGCACCACCGAGGGTTCCCACGCCCGTGTACCCCGCGCGCCCTCCGCTGCCGCTGCCGGCCGCCAATCCGCGCGTGGACCCCCAGAGCAGCCCCAGCAACCGTCGCGCCGACCCGGGCAGTAGCCGCACGGCGGCGCAAGCCGCCTTCTCTGCGAGCCCGTTTGGCCGCCGGCTTATGCCTCCTCTGCTCCCCCCGTGGCAGACGGTGCACCAGAGGCAGCTTCAGCTACAGCAGCAGTTACTGCAGTCACAAGAGGGGGCGTCGCCGGGAAGGTCTCCGCCGCCACAACCGCAGCAGCAGGAGCGGCTGCGATCAAACCTTTCAAAGTCCCGGCGGGCGGTGGGTCGGGGGGCGTCAGGGGCGTCAGGGGCGTCCGGGGCGTCCGGCGCCGCCACGGCAGCGGCAGCGGCAGCGGCTGCGGCTGCGGATATCGAGGCGCCCCCGCCGCAGGCCGCAATGGCGACGACGGCGGTGGGTGCAGTGCAGCAGGGGCCAGTCAGGGACGCCAGGGCCGGCACATTTTCCAGCAGCCCTCAGTGATCACACGTGCAGTTGCAGTTGCGGTTGCGGTTGCGGAGGGACATTGAGGGACAACGGGTTTTAGACGTGATTGCCACGCTTACGTGGGCCACGGAGGCAGCCCGTGAAGGTATCCGCGGTACCTGTTGCAAAGATGCGTAGCATTGCCCGGGTCGCGGGGTATGTGACACGTGTATGTCTGCGTAGATTTAAGAATTGAAATTCTTCCATCGACTGCAACTAGAGAGAGAGAGAGAGAGAGAGAGAGAGAGAGAGAGAGAGAGAGAGAGAGAGAGAGAGAGAGAGAGAGGGCCTGCGCTAGGTTCCTAGCCGGGATGCTGGGTGTGCAGATGAGCGCAATGGCTGTCGTTGTTGCGACGGCAATTTAAATTTTTGAGTGAAGTGAGGCACTGCTTTGGGTCGATGGGATGCGCGAACTTGGGGGCTGTTGTGCAGCACAATCGCTGTTGACGGACGGCTGCACTGTGTGGACACTTTGGGTTTTTTTATGGAGCACTGCTTTTTTGGTTGGGTCAAAGACACAAGCTTGGTACCGTGTTGTTGTTGTTGTTGTTGTTGTGGCGATGGGACCTTGGGAAGGACAGAGCCAGCGGGCCGTGCGTGGACGGGAGCGGAGGCGATCAGGGCGAGGTGGATGGTGTGCCCGACGGCTTGCCTGAGGACTAAGGAAATGTGCACTGCAGTGCTGCCCTGGTCACTTGGTCGAACGCGTCGCGTAGGTTGTACACAGTTGCTTTTACGGTATATCTTAATTGGACCGAAGACCTGCTCAAGACTGTAGGCAGAAGCTAATGGAAAGCATGTAGCTGCTTGGCCTTTGCACGTGGGAGTCTCGACGTCGTATTGTGAGTATGCATACAAGTGACATGGGGCTAGCTGTGGCGGCCATTGCGCACGCAGCTGGCTGTTCATCATGCATTTTCGTAAGTATGTTGAACGACATTTCGATGGATACTGGCTCGCTCGCCGATTGGCTCCGACAGCCCTCGCGCGGTGGCCCCGCGCGCGATCTAAGCGCCATCTAAGCGCTCCGGAACCGCTCTGACGAAGCAAGCCTGTTGACAGCGCTTGGCAGCGGTGTCGGGACGGCGGCGGCGGGAGGGGGGGCACATGGCGGCTTGGCAGGGGGCCAGCGGCGTGAGGCACTACGCTGAAAGTTGTTACCGCACGCCGGCAGGAGGGAGGCACGAAGTGCACTTGGGGTGAGGTGTTGGTGTACTGGTATGCATATGCCGCGTTGGCACATTGCTGGGCTCATTGCTCCGCGTGTATTGGCGGCGGTCGGAGCAAATGCGGCTGCATCTCTCTAAACTCAGTTCCCCGGACGCGTTGAACTCCGCACCCAGCATGTTATGACAGACAAGCATGCAGAGGCGGACTACGTTGCCTGGGCACAGGGTGATGGGGCGTGAGCTCTTGTTGCTGCGCTTACGCGAAGGCCGTTGCTGCTTTTTGAGGAGTGATTGCCCAACTTGCTGGATATTTGTGGGCGTGCTTCCATTAAAGTGGGGGCGGGCGGGCGAGGCGATTCATGCGTGTTTCGTGGCGCGAGGCAATTCATGCGTGTTTCGTGGCCCAACAGCGAACTGTTAAGTGGCCGCAAGAGCGTCGCACGACACGGGTCGGATCCTTACTAAGCAGGCATAGCCCACGACCTCCTTTTCAGGACGTTGCCGACGGAGCACAAAACAGTCGGAGGCCTGTGGACGCGTCCTCCGGGAAGGATGTCCCGTGTCATCAACAGGCGTAAGGCACCGTCAGAACGCGGATCATACGCCGTTTACGGGCGATCTCTTCACTCAAAGTAGGCACATATTACGCCATTATGCCTCGCCGCTCTACATGCTTGTATCGTCCTCAACGCGACGCAGCGCACATACGACACCGCGAGAGTGACTGAATCAGTACCGTATTGCTGCAGCAAAATGTCTGCAAATGCCATGTTGATGACAGAAATATCACTAACCCTTGTATCATAAAACTCGCGGACCTGGTGCCAATAAAAAGCGCCGCACCGTTGCCAGGGTAGTTAACCGTATGTCACACTATCAGCGGTACAGCGAGAAGGTGGGTTAAAGAATAGTCACACTGCAATATCATAATTTGCAGTTTGCGCTGCAAGGCATAACCGTACAGAAGCTGTAGCATCGCGCAGAAGGAGATGCCGTACCGAACAGTACAACGTTACAGTACAAATACTTGAGGAAGCGAACACTATCGACATTTTCAGGGACCTTCAAAAGGTGATACTTTTGTCTGTACTATAATGTAATACAGTTCAGCCCGTGGTCCATTGTAACAAGGTACTTACGGTATCGCAACGCGACAAACAAATTGCACAGGAGCTGCCAGCCTGTGCACGATGGCAAGAGGAGGAGCATGTATGGCTTGGCATTTTCTTTTCCTGTTGGCGATGACTATGGCCTTGCCCGCTGTTAACTGTCAGCAAGCGACGCGGAGTGGCGTCTCGGCAGGTAACATACATAAACCTGTGTATACCGTTTAAAGTGCATCGCTCATTGCCTCCGTTGGCCTTCATAGACGTGCTTGTACATTCAACCGGTCAGCGTTCGCGGATCCTGCCGTCAGTGTCTTTGATTGACACAAACGACGGACTCTTTCTCACACAATTGTATGCATAATCGTTTTTTTGACTTAGTGGAGTGACTGTTCCGGTTTTCAGTCAAGCTTCCAACTGACTTCCACCCGCCTCCCGCCGCCCGCCATCATCCGCCCGCCTGATTACTGTTCGCTCGCCACCCGCCCAACTCCGCTACAAATACCTTTCAAACTTGCTGACGCATTCCACAGCGGCGCGTGTTACCAGCGAGCGCCTGTCGCGGCCTTTCCTCAAGGTCAGAGACACCGTGACTGCGAGCAGCCAGCAGGCCCAGCTGCTCTACGAGCAGGCTAGCAGCATTTCCAACATCGCCGGTCTTCTGTTGGGAGCCGCCGATCCACTGTCAAAGGTTGATGGTGAGTCCCAAGTGTTCATACAGGAATGGTGGTACACATACACATACAGGGGCCCCCGCCTTGTGTCCGACCGGCCGGTTGGAACACGGGTTTTACTCTTATCGTCTGCGTTGGTCAACTTTGCCGCGCACGATGCATGTGTGTTTTGTCTAGCTGCCGGGCTCAGCGTAGGGTTTTTGGGGCAGATAGAGCCCCCGGACGGACGGAGCGAACCTCTTTCGGTGGACTCGGGTCCCCCCGGTTTGCTTGCCCACAGTTTGCGTGCGCGCGTGCCTGCCACGCAATCTGGGAAAAGGGGGGATCTAGACTTCGGACATTCATCGATCCATGACAGGATCGGGAATCCTAGTCCGTGCCGTGTGCACTTCTGACACGCACCGACCCACGCCCCTTAACCCCCATCCGTACGGACCCAGGTCGGGTCGGATTGTAGCAACGGGGAAAACGAATCATCGTCCCCCTCCCTCGCGTTCGTGCTTTATGAGGGCCGCTGTGACCTTTAATGGTGCCATGCGCTTAGCAGTCGACCCATACTGCCGTCAGTGTGGGCGCACGAGCGAGCATCCTAAGTTTGCTGCGGACTCATGTGCCTCACCACCTTAATGCGCACCGCTGCTCCTACCTGTGTGCCTTATCAGGCTCGTCCGGTGCGTTGCTGCCATATCTGGGCCGCCGTGTTCTGCGGGTTTACGCATCGCAGCCGGGCCGGTGCAGCTCGGCACTGGTGGAACAGCTGTATGGACTCACCAGGAGCATGTACGGCACACCAGAGTTGCAGGTAAGGGAGGGACACGGGCCTTTAACTGACCACAAGGTATCACCTCTCCCTGTACCCAACGACACGTCGTCACCCAGAATGTGTTGTTAGGGTTTTGAGGGGTTGCCCGGGCTGGCAGCTGACTGTTAGCCGGCTGACGAGTATGTTCTCGCGTCGTCTCCATCCGTCGATCTGTCAGTTCTTTATCCAATTCTGGTTACA
This sequence comes from Pleodorina starrii, assembly GCA_030267565.1. Classification (NCBI taxonomy): domain Eukaryota; kingdom Viridiplantae; phylum Chlorophyta; class Chlorophyceae; order Chlamydomonadales; family Volvocaceae; genus Pleodorina; species Pleodorina starrii. The sequence continues at coordinate 130,992 of BRXU01000017.1, forward strand.
GGGGGGACATGTGGGACATTCAGGCGGGCCAGATAACACAATAGACTGTGAGGGATATCCTCGCCGTGCGGGGTACCCGTAGAGCCCGGCAGCTAGCAGTGCCTGTAGACTGTTACCATTCGTCACACAATTGCACTGTTTCTTCCCCACGCGCGATTTACTGGGATGATTCTTACGACCAGCTATCTACCCCCTCGTTCCGCGTGTGTACGTGTCGGCATGCGATGCAGGCCTGCCACGCCGACCTGATCAAGGCACTCGGCGCCACCTTCACCTGGGTCGCTGACAACATCCCCCTGGCGTACCAAGACGTACCCGGACAGCCGCCACAGGTTACTGCGGCCTGGCCGGACCTCTCCGCCATTTCCGACGCAGATTTTGCCGCAGCCGTGAGCAACGCGCTGCTGACTCAGTCTGGGCTCGCTGAGACCGCTACGCTGCTGGCATCGGGCCGCTGTGGACTGGACATCCCCACCTTCGCCTCGCTGGTCCCCTCCATCTCCTCCGCCCTGACACAGCTCCACGCTGACCTGGCGGACCTCAAGCGCGTGATGGAGGACAGAGTCAACTACCCAGCACCCTACACGCGTCGAAGCCCTGTGGCTGGCGGTAGCAGGCGCAGCGCCGCCGCCACCATTCAACCCGGCGCCGTCGTCGATGACAAGCAGGAGCAGCAGGGAGCTCTGCGCCGGGAGCTTGCGTCGTTCACCAGTGTGGCTCTCAGCTACGTCACCGAGTGGCCACCCGCGAGCTTCAATATTCTGCCGCCATCCGCCATGCCAAAGCTGTCGGTGCCAATCGTACTACACGTGTTGTTGTACAAGGATGGCAACGCGACGGGTCCGCAGGGATTCGAGCTGTCGCCCATGTACACGCAGCGGATGCTTCGGATCCTGAACCTGCTCGCCAAGCCCACCAATATCAGCTTCTTTATTCGGGTATGTCGTTCGGCTGTTGGAGCTCGCCGCTAGGTACCTATCAGCAGTCGCCCATCTCGGGCTCGTGACTTTATCTGCCGCTGGCTGTACTGCAGCCCGACGACCTAGCAGCTTGATAGCGAGAGATAGATGCTTCGTTGGATGCGCCACCTCATTAGGCACGTGCTCTACGTGCGTGACCCTCCTTTAGCTACGGTACCTGCCTGCAAGGCGCCCTATATAGCAGTACCTAGGTACCCGCATATGAGTGCGTATCATGATAATGACGCGCGGGTGTATGTATGTATGTGCGCTTTAACTTCGACGGGCTGAGTCCTCAACCACCTCCTCGCTGCTTGCGCCGGCGTGCTGAACTCCTCGCTGTTGCTTCGTTGCTTGTCTGCTGCAGGAGCTTCGGTACAACGCGACAGCATATCCATACCTTTTGCTAAAAGACCGGAAGAGCTGGCTTCAGGTGCAGGACTTTGATGCTTGTACACTGACAAACTGCCTCTACTATTCGGGCTTCACGGCAGAGTGAGTACAGTACTACGTGGATGGCTTATGGAATGTGTGTTTATATGTCTGTGTTTTAGAGGAGCGAGCGGGTATGTGGGCCCGATCGACCCCAAACAAAGGAAAAGGGGACAGCAGCATTCGTCATCATCACCGCCGGGACGGTTACTGGCAGCGATGGGTAACCCATTACCTATCTAAGATGTGTGACTGGGGTAAGCTATGTTTCTCTCGCCCGCTTTTTCACGCAGGACTGCGGTGGACTTTCCACGCTCAATCAACATTTACATCTCATCGGATTCAAGCGTCACTAGGGGCCCTCTGGGCTACACATCGGATCTGCCTCCGTGAGTGAACTACTCGGCTTGGATACATTTTTTTATGTATACTCCCAGATAGCTCGATAGCGAAGGCACCTGGCGGCATGACTAGATAGAATGCGGGTTACAATTACAATGGGAGCCAACCCCGCAGAGCGGCTACGCGTGCTAGATAGCTAGCACTGACCAATGCGTGGGGCTTGCTAGATAGATAAGTGAGGCGGTGCTTACCCTGGCTTACCCGGCCATCCGCCCAACAAACGTGTAACCCTCATCGAGCTCACCGCCATGCATTATGCATTGTGTCGTTTCCAGCATGCATGTCAGCTTCCTGCCGTCCGTCAGCAACCTGATGAGCAAATTTTGTGTTTATTTCTCCGTCATTCTGCCATAAAGGTCGGATGTCGGGCCTGCGCGGGCATACATTTCCATTCCGTGGGACCAGTTCACCACCGTGAACTCTGATTCGGGCTACAACGACGGTGTCCAGACCTTCCTTCACGAGATCTTCCACTTCCTGGGTCTCGATCACACATTCAACAAACCCCCGGGCTACACCAAGTGCATGGATGGCGACTTCGTCGCCGACACGCCGATTGTTAGCGGTACGTGCGCACACGAGCTCGATCACTTAATGCATAAGCGAGCACCTTGCCTTGACTTTACTTACCGGACTGGACATCTGTCGCTTGCTTGGTGCGTGCCATTACTTGCACTACATACCGGTGTGTATAGGCCGTCCAGTTACACCAATTCATTCGACATGTCCCTGTACGTACGTACGGCGGCCATCAGTCTGTCAGTTGCTGATGAACTGATCACTGGCTGCGTAGTAGTATCATTGGCAGGGATCAGCCAGAATGAACCTGCGGAGATACGTGGGTGGGTCTCTCTATACAGCGACACACGTTTTCCTCATACACCCGCCCTGCTGCCCGCCCGCCTTCCCAGACGCCGCATTTAGTCAGAAGTTTTGGCCGCAAGCGACACTTTACTGCCTGGGCCTCTACTGGAACCGTTTCGGCGGCGACATGGAAAGCATGATTCAGCGTGCCAGCGTTACCCTGGGCATCCCCGACCTTGACAAGAACGCCTGGGCCGACTCGTGCCCCAACGCGCCCGGATACGACGAGCTGGGCAACTACATGACGTACACCACAGCATCCTGCCTTGCGGCGCTGGGGCACTTCACACCGGGCCAGGTTCAACGGGCCCACTACATCACGTCGGAGTACCAGCCGCTCATGTATGCGTGGGGCCAGTACTATGCCTCCCAGGCCGCGCCACCGCCTCCGCAGCTGTCTCCCCCGCCCGCAAGCCTTGAGCACGCCTGCCGGGTGCGTATTTGCGCATGTACGCATACATACACCGTTGGGCCTTATGGATGTGTGGGTATTACAGTGCTGCGTGGGCTACGTAGGGCTTAAGTTTTGTAATCCGCGGATGCGAGCACCTCTCCATCCATCCACCCCTGGAGGACCTGAACTCTCAGCCAACGTGTATTGTTCCTGATGTGTTTGTCTCCGTAATACATTTCTGTCATACGAAATATATGCGGCTCGCTTGAAGCAAAGCGGTCGAGGTTGGCGCATTCATAGTTGTCGGTTACGACAATAATGGCAAATCGGTATTTCCATGACGCTTCTCATCTCCCACATACCAGTAACAATTGATCGACGTCATTCTTTATTTGATTGCGGGTGCAGAACACCGCCGTCAGCGGTTGCCCCTGCAAGAGCAGCTGGCAGGGGGCGAACCGTACCTTCTCGTTCTGCGATTCCCTACCCGACCTTCAGGGGTTATGGTGAGTCATACATGCGTGCGTGTGCAACAAGGACTCACGCCGATGCCCGTTATTCCGCGCGGAGTATCGTATCCATCGACGTACACCAGGAAGGCCTGCTGCCGGCATCCGGTCGCAGACGATGCGCTGCCGAAGTCCTGGGACGAACACTTGGGACGTTGACCAGTCTGGGCTGCGTGGGTTTTTCCTCGTCCCCACACGCCCCACATTCGCTTAGTCTTGCTTGGCGGCAGGAAGGCCGTACCCATTCGTTCCTTGGTAATCCTGACACGTTTCAGCTGCCGGCGGTCGCATGCTTTAACATGAGCTGATTAGTCGTAACTGCAAAGCCCCGAACCCGTTCACGTGCAGGTGCGAGGTGGCCAACCCGGAAACTTGCTGGGAGTGTCCAGTCAAGAGTGCAACGACGGCGACCACGTCACCGTGCTACGCAGGCTGCGCAGGTAGGTGCGGCGGCGCATAAATACGTATAAACACACGGCGACGTCATGTACGGCTTGGATACGTATATACGAACGCACACGAGCTGATAAAAGCATTAGCATCGCAGCATTGTCAGCAGTGGCGTTGTGCATCGCCGATGTTCATGGTCCGATTTATGAACGCACCGTTTCTCATCGCTGCTGCGGGAGGGCCCCCCAAATACGCATGAGCCCCCGAGGGCGGTTTATGTACGTAGCTTCCGCTAGCTAGACACACGTCGGAGCTACACCGGCCAGCGATTCACCGAATTGCGCCCCGTGCACTCTGCAACACCCAGCTAGCTGTTCTGACTGTCTTCTTCTTCTTCTTCTTCTTCTTCTTCTTCTTCTGCTGCTGCTGCTGCTGCTGCTGCTGTTGCTGCGTGTTCACGTTCGCGCGCAGGCACCCCTCAGATGTGCAAGCGACCGCCGAACCCGCCTGCCGGGAAGAAAGCGTCGCCACCTGCGCCTCCTCCTCCTCCACGTCCGCCATCTCCGCCCCCCATGCCGCCGCCGCCACCGCCGGACAACTACCCTGCGGAATGCAAGGTTTGTTCAGAAGTGCCCAAGGGTGTTTGGCTAAGACTTGGGGCGGGGACTGCACAGCTGCACGGCTTCGTTACTTGAGCGATGTACATGGAGGTGACTAGTTGCGCATTGCCATGCATGCGGGGGCATACGGGACATACATGGAAGTGAGGCAACCATATCATGCCGGGCAAATCCTGGCGTGGATTAGGGCAGGGGCAGTAGCGATGAGGGTTTTGTCATGCTCGTTGGAGCCTTTACGAGAGTGATGTTGGCTAGCTGGAAACCCGATCGACATGCGCCGCGTCGACAGCTACAGCTAGCTAACCAGCGCAGATGGATGCGTGGAAACTAGCTGCTGCCAGGCGCAACTGATCCGTTAGTCCACACACGTCCAAAAAACCGCCTGTTGACCAATGCCTTTGTTCACAGCGTTGCAATTCAGGCCATGGCGCATACACGTACTTTACACATACATCGGGCCGCTGCCGGGGCCATCCACACACTTCATTCCGTGCTGACCACATCTCGAACTACATCCCTTCTTTCCTTACCTTGCCTGTACACCGATTCCACGTGCGTGCATGGTTGCGTGCACGTGATCGCAGGTCTCTGCCAGCGAGTGCGCCTGCCGGAGGTCCTGGTCGTTCAACGGAATGTACGGCAATTACTGCTCGCCCGTTAAGGGATCCACAGTCCTCAGGTGGGTGCGTGTTTTCGCCAATGCACCCGCCCGGGTGCTACGTTGAGCAACATGCAGCAGCAGCAGCAGCAGGAGCAGCAGCAGCAGCAGGAGCAGCAGCAGCAGCAGCAGGCAACGGGCGAGTCCGCAGCAGGTCTTCGTTCGATTTGATTTGCAAGTACTTGAGGCGCGTGGAAGCAGCAGGCACACAGAACGAACTGCCTACTGTAGCACATTTTAGCCGCTTACCCCGCGCGCGCATGCGTAGGACGCGGCCACCTAGTGACATGCGTGCGTGCGTGTTGCTGTCACCCCGCCCAGGATTGCTCAATTGCCGGCTGGCCCGGTTGTGTTGCCGCCCGCCCGCCCGCCCGCAGGTGTATCGTGACGCCGGACTGCCCCACCTTCGCAGACAGCCCACTGCAGAAATGCAGCCCAGCTCTGACGGCCAAGTACTGTGCTGGTACGTACATTGACGTGAAGTTCGTACACGGGTGGCTGGCTGCTGCCCGCCATGACATTACCTGCTGCTGCCTAGCAACAAAGCAGAACCGGCGGGCCGTGCAGCGGTCTGCACAAGTGCGCACCCTACCGTCACTTTCTCAGTCACCTGAACCAGCCTTGATGAGCTGTGTATAGAGTAGTGCATGCTCTCCATAGCATGAACTACGACCATGTATGCTTTCGCCTTCTTGGTCGCCTTCTGTTGCCCTGTACCGCCCTGTATGTACCGGGTGTCCCCCCCTCCCCCTTGCTTACCCCCTCATGACCCCCCTCAGGCTCCCAGGGCTCCAGCCCGCCGCCTCCGCCCCCCAAGAGGTCCCGCTCTCCGAAGAAGTTTGGCACCAGCGGCTAATGACCCAAGCAGGGATCGACTGACCGCCGGCCGACGCACTCATCATCCACCCATAAGAACCCCCGTGATAATTCCGGCGTGCGCATTCATCATGTTGACGAACGACATATGGATATTCACATTTTGTTTCATGCCAGCCATCATCCGGAAATATGAGCCGCGCGCGGGGTGGGTGCCGTACGTAAGGATGGCGATCGACGACCGTTCCGCAGATCCGCGCGCACGCACACGCGTGCAGCCGGCATCGGCGTTTGCCCCGGACAGATTGTGCCCTGCTGCTAGTCGAGCCATGCATGCGCATCAGCCATGCATGGCTGATGCTGTATATACTGCGGGTGTGCGCGCGTTCGGCGCACGTATAAATCTCGGATGTGAGTACGCTGTATGTACGCGGCCATTTAGTATAATGCAGCCGTGTTAGCTCCTGTGCTGCAGCTTTTAGTTCCTGGGCTAGCTTGTAATAACACGCACGCTTGTGCCGCCGTATGCGGCTGCCGGAGTGCGGCCGCTCGGGTACTGCTCGCTGCCGCCGAGTGCCCCATCTAGCTATCTGCTTTTTGGGCGGGGCCCCAGCGCGAAGCGCCCGGGGGGGCCCCGCCCTGTAGGATTGCCCATGTCCGTGTGGACTGTGGACTGTGGACTGTGGACTGTGGACTGTGGACTGTGGACTGTGAACTGTGAACTGTGGTGTCCTAACAAAAGTGCAGAATCTCGGCCAACGGAAATACTGCATAAGTAATATATCACATTCTTTATTGCACGGTAAATTTATTATTGGAACCCAACATCGCACGAGTAAAAACCAGTTTGGCAGTCTCCATGGACCGAGGCCGAGGTCAAACCAACGCCTCTCGGCCTATAATTAATTCCAGAAGATTCATCGTTCCTCAAAGTGGATTTCTGACATGACGGCGTGAAATGAATCTTCGTTTCGGCAACCAACTATGTTTGCATTGCGAACATTCTTCCCGCGACCACACCACAGCTCTGCTACCCGGTCCGACCGACTTGACGCATATTTCGATTACAAAGGTTGCAAGGAGCAAACCATGAGGGGCAAACTGCTGATTGTTGGACGCCAAGCCGCAAATGCACGCATTATGCAGCGGTCTTCAGCGGGCCGCCCAACAAGTCCAGTCGGCAACCTAGGGATGGAATTCTACATTCCCTGTCCTAATGTTAAAGCAGTCAAGCCTCCTCTACGGCGAATACCTCAGTAGCGAAGCCTGTGCACTCTCGTCGGCAACTGCACGTCGTCGCAACCCTCGCAAACAGTTCCGCTGTCCTTCTATTGGCAAGTCAGCCTGCGTGATGTGTAAATGATACACTCCATGTCTACTGTCAAGTAACTTCAGCCAATGCGCTGGCCGGAAGAGTTGCACAGTGCCGAGACGGCGCGCGATGCTAAACATGGGTCGGATTGCTGAAGCCGCAGGCATTTCAGATATAAAGCTCTGGCTGCCTATCAGCAGGAATGTCGACTCACTACTTCACGCCCTCGCCACCCTAGCACTCAACTTGACCCGTACGGATTTAGTGGGGCCCCGCCCTTTTTCCGGCTTCGAGGAAGCCGACACCAACCCCTTGTTTTATTAGCGCCCTTCGTTGGCGGCGCTGCTTGTTTTGACTGGTGTGACCTTTTGAAACCGCAACGACACGCAGACACCTGCTGCTGCCACCCGCAGCCGCTGTGTTGTGATGGAGTGCGCATCCCCTTGCCCTGTAGTTGCTTATTCTTCGTCCCGTATGGTAATGACAGCCGAGCCACCGTGGGGCAGACCGGTGGCGGGGGCTTGTGCGCCGGTGTTCGCTTATGGGACGAGCGGCTTGCCCTGTGTTGGGGACCTGCTCTCGTGTTCTCCCGTGGCAAGGGTTTCGTTTGTGTTGGGGGTTGTAGGGTTGTAGAGACTGGTGCTGGTGGTGATGAAAAAGCTATAGCCGATTGCCGGCACCTCTTTGTCTGCATGGTTAGCCCGAACTGCTGCTGCGGGGGCGTTTCGCAGCCACGTGCTTGGAACTCGGTTGCCCTGGCGGCGTTCAGTGCGATTGATTGCCGTCGTTGTGTGGCAGCTGCCCGACGGTGCCTGGGGTTGCCAAGCCCGGGGCAGGGCCGCCATGTAGAGCTATCCCGCACCTCCGCCGGCCGTTTCGCGACAATATCAGTACGACATGGTACAACAGTTGTGCTGTATGCACTGCTGGGGTCCCTTCCGTGGGTCGACTGTTCGACTTTAATCAGGATTGTTCTTACGCACTTGGCCGTGTTGCCATGTGGTTTACGTGTTTCTGAGACCGGGCACAGAACATAGAGCCAAACTCGTGCGTAGGAACTTCGCCGCAAAAACTATCCGATCGAGGTACTTCCAAACTTCACGATGGTAATAAAATATGGCAGCTACGGTAGCTCCTAACCGTTTTAAGTTGTGGGCTCTAAACGTGAAGAATATGATGAGTGCGGTCCATATGCCGCTGTTAGTACAACAGGAACTCTTGGGAATGGTCCTTCGTTCACACCAGTTTAATTAATTACAGAGGAGCTGGATAACAGCTACATAGTGCGATCGCACGACTCTGTGGGCCTAATGTTCAATAGAACATCTAGACCAGGCCACTAACCAATTCACTGGCGAATTCGCCTCATTGGAAAGGGATCCCATTCTGTGAGATGAAAGTCTTCACACCAGGTCCAGTAGGGTTCCAGTAATGCGGCGTGTTGTGTATGCGATAACTGCTGAGCTTAGGGTCGTCAACAACATTATTGGGGCTGTAGCGCTAAGGCCCACACCCACTACTAACACGACCACCTATGAGTTTTCGCGTATGTGGAAGGTTAGCGGGGCTGGACAGAAACTGCACCAGTGATCGTTCTCAGTGGCTATCTGCCAGTAAAGCCGTAGAAGACGATATACTTTACTGCTCTATCCAAGACTGGCACGCGCAGACCCTAGTGACCTTGTACTACTGAGTACCAATGCAGCGTAACGTTCTAAGGCCTAAGGCCCAGGGAATGATCCTTTCGCTTGCTTTGGCAGCGTTTGGCTTAGCTAGAGGCCGATGGCCCAGTTACAGGTAGCGTAGGCTAGAGCTTACTGCTCTTGGGTCTTGAGTGTCGTACAGTTGGGGTCCTGTCGTACAGTTGGGTCTTGAGAACCGGGGAGGTTCGAGGGGGATCTTGGTCAGGGCTTCACAGGCGTCGGCTGCTTAGACGAGAGCGTTCGTGCTATCGTGCTACGAATCGGAGAGTCAGAGTAAGAATTTTCTTGCTTAGAATGTTACAAGGGCTCAGAGGTTAGTCCTCGCTCGCTCGAGGGGCCTCTTAATGCCGAGTTTGGCTTAGCCAAGTGTCCAGTTGCTCAGCAACCGCGAGTGTGTGTCAATAGACTGCAACGCCCGGCCTTTTATACCTTAGCCTGGGTACCGATTCATTTCAGGGAATCGGAATTGGCACACGTAGTCGAAGACATTCATTTCCCAGCATGGGATCCCTATCCAATGAGGCAATTTTGCCAGTGATTTAGTTAGTGGCCTGGTCTAGATGTTCGATTGAACATTAGACCCACAAAGTCGTGCGATCGCACTAAGTAGCTGTTATTCAGCTCCTCTGTAATTAATTAATCTTTTATACTAACGGCGAACTAATTAATTACAGAGGAGCTGGATAACAGCTACATAGTGCGATCGCACGACTCTGTGGGTCTAATGTTCAATAGAACATCTAGACCAGGCCACTAACCAATTCACTGGCGAATTCGCCTCATTGGAAAGGGATCCCACTCTGTGAGATGAAAGTCTTCGACTACGTGTGCCAATTCCGATTCCCTGAAACGAAACGGTACCCAGGCTAGCGAAGGGGGAGGCAAAAGGGAATCGGAGTCAAGGCAAAACCTCCCCCGCTCTGGGACCGGCCTAAAGACGAGCACACGTATCCTGCAACTACCCACGTACGTACGAAAGGAGCAAAAGAACAGCGGTGTACCCCACGATATTGCATCAATAGCAAACAACCAAACCAAACCCTATCCTTCTTGTTCTGTCCAACATATCATTCGTTATGCGTTTCCGGCAATGAACAGACGATTTGCCCAGATCCATTCCGTGAAAGGAACGGATGGTTTGACGGAACCATATCCCAACCCCGCAAAGGAATATCCTGCGCCGCAAAGGCAGTCAAACGTCCCCAAAAATCCGCTACCACTGTTGCGCTTATCTTGTTTAGAGCCGGAGATGTAAGGGTATCTCCACCGCCCTCCCTATACAACAGTCGCCTTCCCACGTCAAGCGCGCTTATCGCTGCCAGGCATACAACCTCCCAAACATACTTATGTACCGTCAAAGGGGGACTGGCTAGCCAAACGCTCTTTCTATCCATCATCGTGCCGTAGTAATCTAGTTCAGTCTCCATCTCCTCTCTCAGGGCTTTGGCTACTGTACAATCCCAGAACAAATGCCTTCTATCACCTCCCCGCATATGCACGCCGCATGGACATTTCGCTGCCGGTTGTCCGCGCTCACGCTGCGTGCGGTGCATCGGAAGCGCTGGGAACCCGTCCAACGCCAACCTCCAAAAGGCCTCCTTGTTCTCGTTGTCCCACCGAAGTTGCCACATGTGTCTCACAGTGCGCCCATAATCCTTGAGCATTGCCGCCATTGCTTCCTCCGACATTTGCTCGTCCAACGCATCCCGAATGAAATCCAGGTGTTTGGCAGCCAAGCGATCGTAATGGAAGTCCATCTGAAGATGGGTTGCGATTTTGACGATCACCTTGGTTAATACTACGGCAGTCTCACCCATTATCCAGCCCAGACTACTAGCTATTTTATCCCACGCGATCTCTGGCGGAGGCGCTGCTGCGCCTCCATCCGGACTGTCCAACACCATGCTTGCGGCTGACACCCAAGAGTTGGGTATGCTACCAAGGAGTGCTGTAATGCGTGTGAGTGCCCCCAAGCCTGTCGACAGTGTTTGTGGCACTACGCGTCTTGATGGTATATGCAAAATGCCCCTGAGGACATCACGTTTCCACCTACTTGTGCAATCTCGCGCATGATCTACAGTTAGTCCCTCTATCCCTACGTCCTGAATCACTCCCCAAAATCCCTCCATCGCTCGGAAGCATCTCACCACCATTCCTATAGTGTCAAGCCCATGGAGTTTCCGGAGGTCTGGAAAGCGGGTATCCATGTACGTGCCAGTTCCGTTCACCAGTAGTGGGTTGCCCCAGAGCGGTGCATTGAAGCACCATGGCCCCGGTGCAGTAACCGACATATCGATCACATGCGGAGCTGGAATCCATGCTAGGGCCGTTACGAGTTGACGCAGGGCCGGGCAGTTGTCTGTCATTCGCTTCCCCAGTACCGTGATTGGTCCCGTAAGTCGGTTGTCTCCCGGAACCGGTGACAGGCATAGCGGATGCGCTGCCGGGTGTATCTTCCGGAGTAAGGCTAGCAACACTCTGGGCCATGGGTGTTGGGAGGGTGACGGGTTGCACATGAGAGTTATGCCCCGTATATCCCCTAGGAAGTGCCTGAGAGTTAGGGCACTGAATTGGTGACCGAGTGGTCACCAGGTCGATCCCGGCCTTCGCAGAGGGCTGGGTGACCGATGGGGGCCCTGGTGTGGGAACGAACAGCAGGTGATCGCATGGCTCTTTAGCCATGTCCCTGTCCCCTGCACTGGTAGAACTCATCACGGTTGAATGTTCAAACAATGATGTGTCTGGCACATCTGGGAAGAATGCGTGCGGGCACCCAGATGTGATCCGAGTGAGACGGAGCCCAGACACGGAGTGGGTGGGAGAAGCAACCCATCTTAGTCAAAAAGGCGGTCACCGCGGTAATGGGCTGTACCCGCCGATGAGGCATCAGTCTGTTCCCTTAACCCACGCAAGGGCTTACGGTCCAGCGTAATACTTTCTTTCTTTCTTATGCCCCGTATGGCTTGGATAGCATGACGTCCCCTCACGTGCTCCTTCAATGGCGTTAGGCCGAAGCCCCCAACAGCTGGCGGTAATGCCATGTAGTTAGCCCCAATGCCCGCTACTCGCCTGTGTTCCTGGGATTCCCTGGCCAGTGGCGTGATTCGCCGATCCACCACTGCAGCTGCTACGCTTTGCAGCTCCTTTACTTTCGTGGCGGTTGGGAGGCCCAGGTGTTCCATATGGTATAAGGCGCGGCTGAAGCTGAACCCAGATACCGCGAATGCCCGGCCGAAGGCTGTTAGTCGCAGTCCCACCACTTTCCCCATGCTGCTGGTTACCGACTCAAGGGGTAGCGCCTGCTCAGCTGCCGCTGGGCGGTCAGCGACCCGAATTCCGAGGGTAGTGGCCGCTGCTACCACCCGGAATGATCCCCAGCGGTCGCCCGGCTGTGGAGCTCCTTGTGCTGCGGCAAATGGCGGTTCATCCATTGGGGCGGCCCCTCCTGCCGGTGCCGCTGCCGCTGGTGCCGCTGCCACTGGTGCCGCTGCCGCTGGTGCCGCTGCCGTTGTCCCTGCTGCCGCTTCTGCTGCCGCTTCTGCCGGGGAGGTCCTCTGTAGTCGGTCCGCTGGCCGGGCGCGGGGCCCCTGCGGCCCTAAGGGAAGGAGTTTTACTTCTTTTGTTTTGTTGAGCTTCTGCCCAGATGCCAAGCGGAACGTGTCCATGGCTGCTGCGAATCGGGGTACGTCCGCTGCACTTTGCAGCATTGGTGAACAGTCGTCGGCGAACTGGGACGCTGCCAAGTGGATGTCCGCTAAGCTAATCCCAAATCCCTCATGCTCCAGCCACGTGAGCAGGGCCTGTGCCGGTGCCAGGTAGAGCACGGGTGAGAGGGGGCAGCCCTGGCGTACGCCAGCCTCTATCGGCACCCATTCTGATAGGTACCCATTTACCAAGGCCGCTGATCGTGTTTGTAACGTGCATGTGCCGTTACACTTCCATGAATCATAAGATATTACCCAAAAGGGTTTCAAGACAGGGTATCTCCTGTAAGTAAGCCCGCTAAGATAAAGTACGGTCTGCCGTACGGATCACATCTACAAGGTTCAGAGCTTGCTGCTGAGCCGGTGTCTTTTGATACCACCTAATTGGGACATTGCACGTTTCATTGGTATCGAGACGGTTTATTTTTTTTCTTCGGTCCTACGGGGCGTTTATGAATTTTCTACGCGGATTGCTGGTGTCTTCGGCAGTTCGCGTGCCTACTACAGCACCGCACGCTCTTTTTCAACGCAATATGTCTGCGAACGGTGCTGGTCAGCGTGATGACCCTCCTGTGGGCGACGCGGGCGGCGCGGGCGGCGCGGCCGCCGATGTTCGCGACAACGCAAACGCGCAGCAACAACAGCAGCAACAGCAGCAGCAACAGCAGCAAGGACTTCCGGCTGATGCTGGTGCTGGTGCTGGCGGTGACCCTGGCGCGCAGGCGACCGCCGCCGAAGCGTCTGTTGATCACAATGGCGACACTCGCATGGCCGATGGTGAAGTCTTTTCGGCCGTGCGCAAGAAGGGCAATCTGCCAAGCCCTCCTCACCCAGACAAGCGCTACGAGATTACGGTGGAGAAGGCGACCAAGATGAAGCTGGCGCTTCATCCCTACATCGACTACATCGTCACCGAGTTGGACGACAACTTGGTCGTCCACGGTCACGTCATCAAGGATCCGGGTGCCACCAAATGGGTTATTCTGCACCTGGCGCCGATTCAGCTAACGATGGATCTGCGCGACGCGGTGGCCGAGCTGCCGGACAAGGCCATTCCTGACGCCGAGTGGCTCAAGAACTGGCTGAAGAACTACGTTACGGGTACGGGTGGCGCTACCGTTTTTCTCGGGCTGCGGCGAATGAAGAACGCTAAGCCGGTCAAGACGGTCGACGAGGCGGTTCAGCACGTCGTCGACCTCAAGCGGGAGCTACCGCCCAAGACGCCGGACGCTGTCCTCGTCTACCACGTGATCGACCTCCTGCCGGCGACGCTGCAGGACCGCTTGATGTGGGACCGCAGCCGCGAGGACAAGGCCGAGTGGACGTCGTGGCCCGCCTTCCAGAAGGTCCTCAAGACGTACGCGGATGAGGTTAAGACTCACGCGGCGCAGGCTGGGGCTAAGGGCGGCGCGGCGAGCGGGTCGGGCAGTGGGTCGGGGGCGAAGCCGGGCTCGGGGGGGCAGGGCGCGCGGCCGAGGCCGTCGTCGGGCGGCGAGGGCAGCGCGGCCAAGAAGCCCAAGGGCCTCGGGCTTCCCGATAGCATTCCCATGGCCGAGCGCCACCGCAGGCCCCCCAACAAGTGGGCGAGGGTCTGGGTGCGCGGCTTGAACGGCAAGCAGGTCGAGGCCATGAAGGAGGCGAAGCAGTGCTTGTTGTGCGCGGAAGGGGGTCACGTCGCGGCCGACTGCCGGCTGGCGGACAAGAAGTTCGTGTCGGGCGACTTCTTCTACTTCAACGCGCCCAACAAGAAGTCGCACTGATATGAGGCGCCTTGCTTAGGGACAGACCCACCCTCCGGACTTTCGCCGGATATGCAGGGCTTAAGACTGTCGAACTCGCTTGTGCCTGAGCCTGTTAAGGTTGCACGGGGCGAGAGTGACGAAGCTGTAGCGGCGCCTTTGCGAGCGTCTGCACAGACCGTTGTTGTGGCGGTGACGCGTGTTGAAGCGTCTGCGCCTGATGTTTTGAAGCCAAAGGAGTCGGCGCTTGCGCGCGCTTCTCCACGGCATGTGAAGAGAGCACGTGAAGGTGCGCCTGTTGAGTCCGTTGAGACGGAACAGACGTTGCGAGTTGCGGTGAAAGGTGCGCGGGACGTTAAGCGCGTGAAGGCAGGGTTGGACGCGGTTGAAGCTGGTCGTGTGTTGGCGGCGCCGACGGCGCGCGCGTGTTACACTAAGACGAACAGTTCGATGCCGGTCGCTTCCGCCTCCGAGGCTCCCGAGTACACCATTCGTCAAGCCGAATTTAAGCAGCTGCAGCGATTATCAGGACGGCACTTCATTTGGGATGCGTGCGCATCGTCAGATGGGTCAAATGCCATGTGTCCTAAGTTCAGCTCTCCTCGCGACAGCTTTTTGCACGATAGTTGCGCAGGTCACCATGTTTGGATGCATCCGCCTACTGCC
Organism: Pleodorina starrii; assembly: GCA_030267565.1. Classification (NCBI taxonomy): domain Eukaryota; kingdom Viridiplantae; phylum Chlorophyta; class Chlorophyceae; order Chlamydomonadales; family Volvocaceae; genus Pleodorina; species Pleodorina starrii. Next base: position 146,160 of record BRXU01000017.1, read on the forward strand.
CGCATTGAAGACTTCCTGCACCACTATCTACGCTGCAAGTCGTTCGCTCCAGCAACCACATCAGGGGGTTTCTTGCTGCCCAAGTGGCCAAAAGCACGTTGGCGTTCGTTGCTTGCGGGAATGCAAAAGCTGCACGATTTCCATGCGGGGTATCACCTGTTCACTGCGCCGACAGGGAAAGGTAAGACTCCTTCGCGGGTTAACGGCGTGCCGTACGGTATGGAATTTTGGTACGATCCTCCCGTACAGTCGTCTGACGCTGCGGCTTGCGCAGCTATGCCCGTTCCCTTTTCGGTGTCTCCCAGTTTGGCAATGCAGTTCACAGGGGCTGTGTGCCACAAGGAGGCGACCATCCTCATCGACTCGGGGTGCCAACCCGCCCACTTGCTAAGTGCCGGGTTTGCGCGGCGCGTGGGCTTGCGGGTTCAACCACCAGACGGGTCGACTCCGGTGCCGACTATTGCCATGGGTAACGGTCAGCACGCGGCTTGTGAAGGTTTCGCGACCGTGCATGTGCGCTTGCAAGGTTACAAGGCGCGTCTGCAGTGCGCCGTTGTTGACTTAGCGCCACGGTTTGATCTGATTCTTGGAGACCCTTGGGTGCAATCGACAGGGGCTGTGCTTGAATTGCACACCCAGTTGGCGCGACTGACGCGGCTTCCACGGCGTCCTGTTCTGCGTAACGGCCCTTTCGACGAGGTTCCTAAACCTGACCGTGTGTCGACGCCACCCTCGGATGCTCCCTCCCAGTGCGCTACGGTACAGGCACTGGAAGACGGCGATGTGGCTTTTCTCTGCTTGGTTACCAAGGTGCCGGAGCCTGCTGTGGCGGCCGTGGCTGTGCCTTCGGAACCGGGGGGAGGCGAGGCTCCGCCAACCAAAGAAACCGCTTTCACGCAAAAGGTACGGGAAGCCGTGCGTGGGGATTCCCCAGCGGATTTGCGGTTACGGGCGTTACTGATGGAGAAGGAACACTTTTTCCCCGATCAGTTGCCTGCTACGTTGCCACCTGATAGGGGTTTGCCTTCGGTCGTGCCGTTAGAGCCGGGCGCGCGTCCTCCGGCGCAGCGTATGTTTCGATATTCGCTGCCCGAACAAGAGGAAATGCAGCGGCAAATTACGGACCTGTTGGCTAAGGGGTTTATAGAGCCCTCATGCTCTCCTTTCGGGGCGCCGGTTCTTTTTGTTAAAAAGAAGGACGGTACTTTACGTATGTGCGTTGATTACAGAGCTGTCAACAACATTACGATTAAAAATCGTTATCCGTTGCCGCGGATAGATGATTTATTAGACCGGTTACGCGGTGCAAAAGTGTTAAGCTCTCTCGACTTAACGCAGGGGTATCACCAGATTCGGTTACCGCCTAGCGACGTCGAACGCACGGCGTTTAGGACACCATTCGGGCATTATCAGTATAAAGTTATGCCGTTTGGGTTGACGAACGCACCTGCTGTTTTCCAGTCTGCGATGAACTCGGCACTGCAAGGGTTGCCGTACGTTGTCGTATACTTGGACGACATTTTGATTTTCTCACGCGACGCGGAAGAGCACGTACAGCATTTGGGCGAAGTGCTTAAGCGTTTGGAACAGCATCAGTTTTACTGTAAGCTGTCAAAGTGTGAATTCTTTAAGCCTTCGGTTACTTTCTTAGGGCACATCGTGTCAGCCGACGGGGTGCGGCCTGATCCGCGTAAGACCGCTGTCGTGCAGGAGTGACCCGTGCCTAAGAACGTAGCTGACCTTCGTTCTTTCCTCGGACTCGCGAATTATTTCCGAAAGTTCATAAGGGCGTATGCAGCAATGGCTGCGCCGCTCACGAACCTTCTTTCGCCTAAGGTCCCCTGGGTTTGGTCGGAGGCATGCGCTGAGGCCTTCCACCAGATTAAGGAAGCGCTCACTTCGGCACTGGTGCTAACGCTACCCAATCCACGTGAGCCTTTTGAGGTCATTGCGGATGCGAGTGATTATGCGATAGGTGCGATTTTGCTTCAGCATGGGCGGCCAGTGGCTTTTGAGAGCCGTAAAATGACCCCTGCGGAGCGTAACTACATCACCACAGAGCAGGAACTGCTTGCAGTTGTGCACGCGCTCAAACTGTGGCGTTGTTACTTGGAAGGTGTGAAGTTCACAGTGATTACGGATCACGAACCTAACACAGCCATGCGCCGGAAAGACATACTTTCTCGACGACAGGCGCGGTGGTCGGAATTTCTGGAGTCCTTTGCTTTCGATTGGCAGTATCGCGCGGGACGCTGTAACCCAGCGGATCCGTTGTCTCGGCTTCCGGGGCACGTCGAAGGTGATGTGGCGACGGTTATGACGATTAGCGCCCAACGGTTGAAGGAAATATCCTCCTTCCGTGGTGCCGCCGCAGAGCTCGCTAGCTCTTTCCTAAGTTCGAAGAAACGGTCAAAGAAGGGTATGGACAAGATCCATGGTTTTCTGCTGAAAGCAAAGCTGTCGAACTGCGTAAAGTCGCAGGCGTTGAACAGCGTGATGGCTTTTGGTATCGCGGAGATGCGTTAGTTGTGCCTTCCTACCAGGATGCGCGCACTACCGTACTGCGTTTATGTCATGATCATCCTCTGGCTGGGCATACGGGAGTACCAAGACTCTTGACCTAGCACGAAGGCACTTCTGGTGGCCTAAGATGAGGAAGTCAGTGAGTGACTATTGCCGTACATGTGACAGTTGTCAAAGAGTACGGGTAGACACGTCGCTACCGGGGGGTATGCTTCTTCCGATGCCTATTCCTGAGAAAAAGTGGTCATTCGTGACTATGGATTTTATTACTTCTCTCCCCTCGGATGCCAACGGACACACATGCATTTATGTGTTCGTTGACAAGCTGACTAAGATGGTACGCTTTGTCCCATGCAAGGCGGACATTACCGCTGTGGAGACGGCTGAGCTTTTCTATCAGACAATTGTGTGCTCCTATGGGCTGCCGCAGATTGTTGTCTCAGACCGTGACCCTAAGTTCACTTCGGCTTTCTTTCAGTCGTTGCTGGATATGCACAACATTGATTTGCGACAGAGCTCTGGGTATCACCCTGAAACGGATGGTCAAACGGAGCGCGTAAATCGTGTTTTGGAAGACATGTTACGTCATTATGTGGCGGACGATCATGCTTCCTGGTCTCGCTGGTTGCCAATGGCCGAATTTGCCATTAACAACTCAGTGCATGAATCAACGCGGACTACGCCTTTCCGGTTGATGTATGGTTACGAACCCCTTACGCCTGCTTCCCTGCTGGTTCGCAAACTGGGGGAGGCGAGGACCAAGAGTTTGCGGGAACGATTGGTCCAAGAGCGACAACGCGCTGACGCTGAAGGTGCAAACCTTGGCGCCGAGTGGCGGTTCGCTGACTTAGCCAATCCGTTGTCAGTTCGGTTTGCCACCGATATGCAACGCGCATTGGAGCGTACTAAGGCTTGTTTGCAAGCTGCACGTGACCGTATGAAGAAATGGGCGGATAAGCGACGCTCTAAACGGGAGTTGGTCGTTGGTGATCAAGTTCTCGTGAGCACGCGGCACATGGGGCCGCGCAAGTTGCTACCACGTTATATTGGGCCGTTTGCGGTGACTGAAAAGATCAACGCGGTCGCATACCGGTTGGATCTCCCACCGTCGGTTCGAATCCATGACGTGTTTCACGTGTCCCTTCTTCGTCGGTACCATGCTGGTGATCGCGTTAAGTTACCTCCACCACCCGAGATTGTCGACGGTGCGTTGGAATTTGAGGTCGAGTCTGTCTTGCTTCACAAGGATGTGAAGGAGCGACGTCGAACCGTACGGTACTACTTGATGCGTTGGAAGGACCAAGGGCCCGAGTATGACTCGTGGGAGCCCGAGGCGAATCTAACGAATTGCGGCGATTTGCTGCGCGACTACTGGGCACGCCAGACTAAGCCAAACCAAGTGAAGTCCCAAAACGGGTCCGCGCCTACGCGCGCGACACCTGATGGCTCGACGCTGCAACGAGCACCCATGGTCACAAGACACGGCCGTCAAGTCCGGAAGCCTTCACGCTTCAATATGATCCTCGCCCACTTATACGCCATCAGCGGGGATCCGGATATCCCGCTTTTCCACTAAAAGTGGCGGTGGTGGTAAGGTTGGTTGGCTGTCGGGACGACCAGCCATTCAGGGGGGGAATGATGTAACGTGCATGTGCCGTTACACTTCCATGAATCATAAGATATTACCCAAAAGGGGTTCAAGACAGGGTATCTCCTGTAAGTAAGCCCGCTAAGATAAAGTACGGTCTGCCGTACGGATCACATCTACAAGGTTCAGAGCTTGCTGCTGAGCCGGTGTCTTTTGATACCACCTAATTGGGACATTGCACGTTTCAGTGTTGCTGTCAGAAGGCGACGGGTCCACGCGATGAACCCATCTCCCGTGTTGAGTGCTGCCAGGCTGGCGTAGAGGAAGCCCCGATCCAGCGTGTCGTATGCTTTGTAGACATCTAGGAAGGCGACGACACATGATCGTTGTTCAGCCCGCAGCAGTGCCGGAAGGAGTTGGAGGAGAAGGACGTTGTCAGAGATGCGGCGGCCCGTCAGGAACGCAGTCTGAGCGGCATCGATGGTGCTGTTGAGCACTGGTATTAGTCGCCGCATCAGCACTCGTGCCAGGGTGCGGTAGTCTGTGCCAAGCAGGGTGATGGGTCGGTAGTTTGCCGGCTGCGTGCGGTCCCCCTCTTTATGGAAGCAGGAGATGACCCCGTCCTGGAAGCCCGACGGGGTCTGGTCGGTGGCTCCAATCGCTGAGAAGACCGCTGCGAGCAGGGGTGCACAATTGGCGTGCTTGTAAATCTCGACAGGGAGGCCGTCTGCTCCGGGGGCTCTGCCGGGTGGTGCTGCCTGCAGGGCTGCCTGGACCTCCTCAGTTGTGACCTCAGTAGCCCCAAGTGTCGCCGCGGCTTCGGCTGGGCATGTCCGCCCATGCCTGCACATCGCCTGCAAGACACGGGATTGGGCTCCTGGTTCGATAAGCGGTTGGGCGCTGATTCCCTGCCAGAAGGCTGCCATGATGTTGGCTAGCTGCCGGGAGTTGCTGCATACGGAGCCATCAGGCCGTCGAAGGGCTGGGATTCTGCGACTAGCGCCTGGAGGCTGCAGTTGGCGGGTGAGTGCTGGGCTGGGGCGCTCACCTGTGCGGAGCCAGGTCTGTCGGGTGCGTCGTGCCGTGCTTGCAACCGCCCGTTGGCTGGCTGCTGCCTGGGCCGACCTGGCCAGGGCTGCTCGTATGAGTGCGGAGGGGTCGCCAGCTTCCGCATCTGTTAAGGCTCGGTCGGCTGCGGCCTGAGCCGCTGCTTCTTCTCCAGCGGCCCTTACCTGCCGATTGTAGGCCGCCCGATTCAGGCGTCCTGCTGATACTGACAGCGCCCGCTTGAAGCACGGCTACCATTCTAGCAGTTCGTTTGGGGCTGTTGGGGCCTCGGCCATAGTGTCGGCGGCCCAGCTCTGGAGCCGGGAAACTAGGTCAGGGTGGTCCAGGAAATGGAGCTTGGTGCGGCGCAGGCCAGGGCCAGGGAGGTCTGCCTCGTGTGCTGCATTTATGGCCATGACAACCGGCCGATGATCGGAAGTGGTGCCTGGGGCTCGATGGCAGCTGAACACGGAGTTATCTAGTGGGGCCGACACCATGATGCGGTCGAGACGGGACCCTGAGGTGCCGTGAGTGTAGGTGAAGGATCGGCGGTTGGGATGAAGGAGGCGGAAGGTGTCGACCATATCCGGACAGGCCGTGTCGAAGAGCCCGGCTGTGACTCTGTCCGATGCTCGGTTTTCTGGGGTGGTGGCGTCCAGCTGGGGTTGCACTACAAAGTTGAAGTCCGCGGCCCACACCTGGTTCCCAGGAAGCCCCCGGACGGGCTGTAGTTGTTGCTGGATAAAGGTCCGTTGGGCTGCTGGGTTCCCGGATGGCAGGTAGGCGCAGGTCAGCATGAAGGCATGTCCCCCCCCAACTAATGGGTAGGCGTAGCAGATGCCCATCTCCTGTGGTGGTGGGTTGGTTGTCCTCTCCATGGAAGGCCAGGGCGCCCGATGATAGCAAGGCATGCCGGATCAGGATGGCTGTGCCGCCACTGTTGCCAGCCGGTGCCGGGTTCCACCATGATGCCCAGTGTCCAATGTGCAGCCCTCTAGAAAGGTTGAAAAGCGCCTGTCGGGCTTGCGGTATGCGATCCAAGGTGACGTGGGTTTCTTGGATGCATACGATGTCCAGGTGCTCTTGACCCCATTCATGCTGTAACGCCGAGGTCATAGGTGCCGTACAGTCGGCTAGCATAAAGCCTAAGAAAGGCGTCGCACAGCATCTCGAGTAGCCTTTGCTCCGCCCAAGCACTACACATGCAGTAGTCTGAGTGTACGAGTGTGGAGGCCCTGGTGGGAGGGCCCCAGCAAGCCTCTGACGTTGTGGGAGCCAATCCTGAGGAGGGGGCTCCCAGCCCGGCGGCTGCGGTGCCTGGCCATTACTGGTCGTGTTCTGTCTCACCCAGCCCGGTGAGAAGGTTGAAGGGGTTGGGGCTGACGGGAAGGACGGGCTGGTCGGGGATGAGCTGTCCAGTCCCGGCGTCGACCATGGCACGGTCCGGTGAGGGGTCTCGAGAAGAGCGGCGCTGGCGTTGCCAGGGTTGGCCATCCTCCCCCTCCTCCCCCCCGCGGGCACCCTGGTCGTTGCGGCCACCGGCGTTTGCTGCAGCCGTGGCGGGGCTGATGGCCGCGTGCCCCGTGCTGGAGGCATGCTGGATTCCACGCTGTGGTGTGCGTCCCGAGCCCTGGTCCAGCGCCGCTTGGGCGTGGGCAGCCAGGTCCGCTGCTGACGGCTGCTGATGGTTGCTCGGGGTGTGGTGCTGTTGCCCGGCGATGTTGGCTGGGCGGGGGCTGTTCACGGGGTTGGTGATGGGGGTAGCCCGCCCTGTAATTCCCTAGGAAGTGCCTGAGAGTTAGGGCACTGAATTGATGACCGAGAGGTCACCAGGTCGATCCCGGCCTTCGCAGAGGGCTGGGTGACCGATGGGGGCCCTGGTGTGGGAACGAACAGCAGGTGATCGCATGGCTCTTTAGCCATGTCCCTGTCCCCTGCACTGGTAGAACTCATCACGGTTGAATGTTCAAACAATGATGTGTCTGGCATATCTGGGAAGAATGCGTGCGGGTACCCAGATGTGATCTGAGTGAGACGGAGCCCAGACACGGAGTGGGTGGGAGAAGCAACCCATCTTAGTCAAAAAGGCGGTCACCGCGGTAATGGGCTGTACCCGCCGATGAGGCATCAGTCTGTTCCCTTAACCCACGCAAGGGCTTACGGTCCAGCGTAATACTTTCTTTCTTTCTAGCCCGCCCTGGCTGTAGCCGGGGAGGGGGCGGGGGCGGGGGGAGAGCCGCCGGGTGCAGCTGCTGGGTAGGCAGCTGGGGCCAGTCGGTGTTGTCCTGCAGACGCGGGGGTGGTGGGGGTAGTCCCGGCTGCTGGGTGTTGCCCTCAGTGGCGCCCAATGCGTTGGCCGCCGGGATGCCGTTCCCCATGGCGGTTGTGGTGGCGGCCTGGGCTGCACTGGCCACCCGCGCCGCCGCTGTGGTGGCCGCTTCGGCGGTCGCTGCAGCGGCCGCACGCTCCGCGGTCTCGCGCGCCACCGCAGCCTCGCGTGCTGCGGCCTCGCCCCCGGCGAACTGGGACGGCCCGGCGTACTGGGGCACCCCGCCCCGCGGTCGGTCATTCGGTAGCGCCCGAGTTGCCTGCAGCAGGCTGGCCGCCCTCTGCGCCTCGTAGACTTCAATGTCGAAGTCCGTAAAGTGCACGTCGAACGGGATTTCCCCGGTGACCCGGAGGTTGAAGGGTCGGGCCGGGAGCTGGGCCTCAGGCTCGAGCGTGATGATCCACTTGTCAGCCGCCGGGACGGCGGGCATGGTGCGGAAGTTGATGTGCCGCGCCGCCGTTAGGACCTTTTCAGCCATTACTGGCTGCAGCTGAGAGATGACGGTGTCAAGTGACAGGCCGGGCGGCCAGCCATATGAGAGCATGGTTATAGGTCGCGGTCGCAGGTAGCTGCCGCGCTCCTTGGCAGTCCAGCTCAGCTTGTGGCCCCCCGCCCGGAAGGGCGCTGACTCCAAGCGGCTGTGGTTGTCCAGGAAATTGGGGAGGGCCTCCCGAGCCGCCTTGCACATTGCCAGCTCCATCCACACTTGGATGCCGCCCGGCACGTGCGCGATCTCCACGTGGCCGTTGGTGCTGATACCGAGCGGTAGCGCGCATCGCAAGGTTTGCTGTTGCGGCTGGGCGCGCTTGGCTGACATCACTATTCACTAACGACTTGACGAGGGGGTCGGTTCGCCCCCTGAGCTCTTCCACTTTGGTGCCCTTGATGATTGTCGAGAACTGAACGACGCAGACGTCCGCGTTCCGGACCTTCCGATTTAAAGCCGGAATGCTGGCTATTGATAGAGGTGTGGGTATCGCTTGGCCGCGGCCATCGCGGCGCCATGGCGCTGCTGCGGTTGCCTGCCGCATTATGTTGACCGGCCTTCCGAGTCCAGTCGGGCGTTCCCGCTTGCAGGGCTAAACTAAACACAGTTGTGACTGCTCTAATTTGGTAACTGCTTGGGACTCGGTCCGCACGCTCCGGTTTTGAAAAATTTAATCTGACCGCATTTTGTGTGGGGCCGATAATAACCAGTATAATAACCAGTATATAACCAGTCGCCTATAACGGCGAGACAGTCGCCTATAACGGCGAGACAGTCGCCTATAACGGCGAGACACTGTCGTACACTGCCGTACTGTGCAACGTAATGCATTTGGCCTGGCCAAACCTACTACGGCAACTGCGCGAACGTGCGTAATCTGCGTAATCGGTTACGTAATTGCCTAATCGGAACCTGGGCGAAATTGCATAATCGGAAGCTACTCGAACGTGCCTAATTGCGCCACTGCTTCTCGAGAGCTTCCTCGACCAGTAATAGTACTACATCTACTACAGCAGCTGCGTGAACGTGTACGACATTGTGCTTCATTAAGATCGTACGGCTTCAAACACCTTCCATCAGGCTCACCCGCATGCCTTTGTACATCGTGTCCTGACGCCTACAACGGTAACGCACGTTTGTCCGCTAGGGTCCGCTACAGGGCCGCTGGCTAGCGTGCAAGTCCTAATAAGCGTAACCACTCCATCCGTACTGCCCACCGCTTGTTTAAGCGGTGGGCAGTGGCAGTGGGCCACTGGGCAGTGGCTAATCACCGAATCCTTATCACCAGGCGAAGCTTGTACTGCGTGCATTGTAAGCGGAGCGACATCTTACTTAATCTCTGCGAGTCTGTAGGAAGCAGAGCAGGGCAGAGCTCGCAGTAAAGTGAGAATCAAGAGCAGTATCCAGCAGTATCCAGCAGCGGTTTGACCTTCGATCACACATGCATCTCTTGATTAGGTCACTGCAAGGCCGCACCAGGCCGCACAATAATTCGGCGCACGAATCCTTTGCTTGCTGTAGATTTAGTGTGAAACCAGTCAACTAAAACAAACAAAACGAAAGCTCTCAAGATGTGCACACTGAACTCTCCAGAGTAAGGAGCTGCCGCTCAGGTTCTTTGACGTTGTGGCGAACACGCACGATCGAACCCGACCTAGCCCGACCCGCCGATCGACGTACGTCAACCAACAACCCTGATTAATCTACCAGCAACATCCCCTTAAGTGAATGGCTGTCATTATATAAAACTTTTAGATAAGCAACGAATAACATAAGTTATTGAAAGTTCATGGCGGGCTTTTGTACGTTGGGCCTTATCCACGCCAAGAGTTATGAGTGGATGTGAGTGCATCTCTAAAGCAGCTTGACATTCTTATTGAGGCCGGTGTTCTAAATGGCCGCGTAGGGCGCGCGACAGTTCATTCAGTAATCGGGCTAGCTTCCATACATAACTGGTTCCGTAACCGAATCAATGTTTGTAATCATGGCGGAAACACCAAAATGTTTCTCGTCTCTTCTCTTCTGCTTTCTTTTGATTTCTGTGCCCTGTTGGCGCGCGGAGGCCCAGCGAGGAGCGCGCAGGCTCCGACAGTTCAGCGGGGACGACGCAATATCGACAGGTATTTCATCTTGCCTCGGGCGTTGAATGTAATTGCGAAAGTGTAGCATGTGACCCACGTCCGTGTAGACCTTATGTCTAATGATCGTTCGTGAGGAACTGGAACTGAAACTATCTATCTCAGCTATACGGCCAGCAGCCTTGACCTCTGTTGTTAATCGCAATGGAGTTGCTGCGTTATGACCGCGTACCTCTATCTTACCCGATTCGTGCTTATTCCGCAGTTTCCACACACCGACCTAAGACACGTCCCGCTCCCGACAGATGCGCGCATGGTAGTCGGTCGCCTCTCGCAGCCCTTCCTCAAGGTCCGAAGTACCGAAAGCGCCAGCGGCAAGGACGCCCAGCGGCTGTATGAGCAGGCCAGCAGCATCTCCCTCATCTCCTACCTGCTCTTCGGGGCAGCAGAGCCGCTGTCGAAGGTCACGGGTAAGGGCGCGCGCGGGTTGCCGTTCGTCTGCGCGCGGTGCCTGCTGGTGCGTGCGTGGTTGCATCAAGACCAACGCTTTCCCACTCTCCTGGGCCCCCCATCCTAATCCGGTGGGAAACTCAACATCAAAGCCTCCATGTCCAAAGGGCCTGTTGTGCACCCGCTCACACGGGTGCACGGCGCCGGGAGGCCCGACGCGGGTTTCAAATGATTATTGGATACTATCCATTTCACCACGCCCATATATCGCTTGCATGTTCGTCTAATATAATAGCTCGCTCGTCTTCACACATTAATGACCGTCATTGATGGCCGACCTACATCGGCCTTCTGCCAATTCCGTCACCTTGCTTTATTTCCCTGAAAACCCCTTTCCTGCTGTTCATTCCCCCGCCGTGCATTTGTTGCAGGGTCGTCCGGTGCCCTGCTGCCCTACCTGAGCCCTCGAACGCTCCATGTCTACGCATCTCAGCCCGGCATCTGTAGCTCAACGTTGGTAGAACAGCTGTACGGATTGTCTCAGAGTCTGTACGGCACGCCGGCATTACAGGTACTAATATATAACAGAGTGCTACTGTGATCTGGATTGTGGATCCACGTATGTAGGCCTGCAAGGCATTTTGTCAGGTTCATCACGCACCCTACCAAAGCCGCCAGTCATCGGGATCATGTGCAGCAGCAGGGATAGCTTGCACCAACGGGCCTTTGTTTGGTGCTGGTTTCGGCTTTTACACAATGCAAATCCGTACTCTATGCCGCACCTGTTGCATTAAATTGCCATGCAATGGGAGCGAGGGCGGTCACTGCCTCGTACGCGTTCTCCATGCATACGTACGCCTGTCGTCCCTGCAATGCAGAATGCACGCACATACACACCTCGCTCGACTTCCTGCATACACGGCCTCTGGATGGCTCACTCTCGCCGCCCACTCTTCGTTTCGATCTCGCAACTGACACGCAGGCCTGCCACTACGGCCTACTGAACGCCCTTCGCGCCGTGTTTGCCTGGGTCGCCGACAACGTTCCCCTCACGTTCCAACAAGTGCCAGGCCAACCGTCACAATCCATCGCAGCTTGGCCGGATCTCTCCACCATTTCCGATGCCGACTTCTCTGCCGCCGTAAACAAAGCGCTGCTGACTCAGGCAGAGCTCGCTGAGACCGCTACTCTGCTGACATCGGGCCGCTGCGGACTGGACATCCCCACCTTCTCCTCGCTGGTCCCCTCCATCTCCTCCGCCCTGACACAGCTGCACGCCGACCTGGCAGAGCTGCAGACCATCGGTGATGCTACATACAGTCCTGCTATTGCGGAGCCTCCCACCTTGAGCAGCATTCGACGGCGACTTGTCATTGATGAAGCGATAGATAACAACCGCGACGACAGCAGCGGCGGCGGTTCGACTTCCCGCCCAGCGGACGTCCCTCGTCTCTTTGTTGATGAGAACGATGAAGGTCTCCTCGCTGTCATCAACAACAAGCGCCGAAACATGCAAGCTGAAACCGCCGCTGACTTACCCGAATATGTTTTCGACATGCCGCCCGCCGGCTTCCCGGCCCAGCCGCCGTCGGCCGTACCCAAGGTTCTGATTGGGCTGGTGTTCCACGTCATGCAGTACAAGGAGAGAAACGGTGGCATTGCGCCGCTGGGTTACGAGCAGTCGCCTGGCTACGCGGAGCATATGGTCCAGATTGTGAATTACATTTCCAAACCCACCAACTTCAGTTTTTTTCTCCGGGTGCGAGGTTTTGCTTTGATAATAATAATAATAATAATAATAATAATAATAATAATAATAATAATAATAATAATAATAATAATAATAATAATAATAATAATAATAATAATAATAATAATAATAATAATAATAATAATAATAATAATAATAATAATAATAATAATAATAATAATAATAATAATAATAATAATAATAATAATAATAATAATAATAATACGCCCGACGGAGCCGAGGCGTGGGTTATGGGATCCGGGATCCTGCTCCGGAGCAGGAGGGGTGGGGTGTCGGGTTCCCCCGATCCCATGCCTCTCCTGCTACCGCGGGGACAGAAAGAGATTTGTGGAAGATAGACAAACGTATAGATAGACAAACGTATCAAGCAAGCAAGGGCGGGACGGATGCCCACGCATGCAAGCTTCGTTGACAAGCAACGCTGCCGCCATTGCGCCCCGCCTATTGCGCCGGCGCCCGCCCAAGTAGCTAGGGGGGAAAGCAAAGCAAGGGGAGCAACCCAGCTGGCAAACCAAGAACATAACTGCTTGGATGACCCATTTTACGGAGATGAAAAATGATAGATCAACGCTTATTTTAGTTGCGAGGATCAGCCGTTGATACTCCAGCGGCAGGCCACACCTCGCCAGGAGACTCCCGCCGATCAAATTGACTCGACCGGAAGTATTAAAACACCCTCGGTGTTACAACATGTTTTTGTGCGTGCGCCAGACTTACGTACATCCCCTTGCCCCCCCCCCGATCGAGTGACCAGCTGCATGCTTTATTGCATTATTCGCGCAGGACGTCCGATACAACACCTCGGAGTATCCGTACCTACTGGTCAAGAATCGCAAGACTTGGCTCGAAATGGGATCCGATACGTGCCGTCAGGATACTGTTGACTGCCTCTGGACACCAGGCGGCATCGTATCCAAGTAAGTCGAGTGACGTCCGTCCTACATACCAGTAAGTGACGTCCTACATGCGTGCACATACAGGCGCAGTATGGTAGCTTAGCAGGGCTAAAAACCAAAGGAAATATATAGTTGCTTATTAGCCTTCTAAACACAACTGTCAACATGTATGCCGGTGCTACCACGCAAGCAAGCGAGGGCCCACGTTGCAGCGCTCACTTACTTCAGCAGCACCCGGCCTACCCGGTTGGCGCCCAAATTAAAGCATGCACCGTGTCAGAATCCTGGCCATGCCCCTTTACTCTTCATGCCGTGTCCTGCCTTATCCAGCCATGCTTAGCAGGCTTATTATTACGCATAGCGCGCCACGCACACAATGCCGGGACTGCCGCACGCAGACCCTTTCTAGTACATACGCACGGCGATGGTTGGCTAGCCGTCGTAGATAGCCTATCTAGCTGTAGTTGAATGTAGACGGCGCTATCTACGTAACAAGCCCGTACCACCGCACTGAGGGATTCGCGTGATTTACACCAATTATTACTATTGAATGCCCGCTCCGGCTGGCTGGTATATGCGTGGGCCCGTCATCATGCGAAATGCGTGCAGAAGCGCGTACGACTTCAGGCGCTCCATCAACATCTACGTCATTTGTGACTCAACGTGGGACAAGGCGGGAACATTGGGCTACAGTTGGTTTCCCACGTAAGCCACACAAATGTCCCCGAATCGTGCAAAAAGACAAATAAGTGTGTGCCTGCTGTTGATGCTAGCTAACTAGTGTTGGCTGGGGTAAGTGTGTGTATGTGTGTGTGTGTGTATGTGTGTGTGCGTGGTTGCCCTCGCATGACAGAGCACGGGGTCATCAAGTAAGCTTCTTGATTGATCAAGCAAGCAACTTGCAACGTACGCCCCTATTAACCTGCCGATATTTTTCGTAACTGCATCTTGTTTGTTTCAGCCCCGTCGCTCGCCCACGACTCCTTTACGCCTTCTGGCCACGCACGGCAATACGTACGTACGCGCCCGCAGGTCCGATGTGGATCCTTCGGGTGCTTACATATACTTGACCTGGGACTCGTTTTCAGTGCTGAACACGCCCCTTATCTACGATTTTGGCGGTTTCGCCTTGGCGCATGAGCTGTTTCACTTTCTTGGCCTCGGACACACGTTCACGTCAATTAATGGCACGGCGCCCTGCCTCTTTGAAGATGACTACGTAGTGGACACGCCTTCCATCAAAGGCAAGCGCGCGCTAGCTTTCAATTGTTCCTGACGCCTTGAAGAAGGTTTGTGCCCATGCCATTTCGGTCGTCAAACATGCACCACCGAAAGAACGTGCACCGTGCTATTCGCTGTTTCGCCTCCGAACAAATAAACTCACATGCAACCGCCGTTGACTCGTTGTACCTTGCTCATCGACGGCTTGGGGCCATTTAGCATCCTCGTGGTGCGTGCTACATGCGGAAGGGTAGGTTTTCGGAGAGGGCATTCGTTAAAATGCATGATCTCGGATCCCGACGACCACACAACCGTGCATAAGCAATCCATCCATCCAGCCGGCCGCGCGAGTTAGTCGGGGGCTCAAAGGCAAAGGAACGTGGATGGCTGTTCACTGCTCGCTTGCGCACGTGGCGGACAGTGATAGTGTGTTGTATGTAGTCATATGTATGCGTGCCTCGTCCATCCTGACATATTTGCCGTGTCTGTAAATAACTTCCACATTTTTCGTCTTTCCCTCCTGATTTGATACATGTATGTGTAGATTACGTACGGGCGCTGAAGTTCGCCGGACAGGCCGCGTCGTACTGTGTTGACCTCTTCTGGGGGCGGTTTGGCGGTGACATGCGGTCTGCCTACCAGCGCTGGTCCACCACCCTGGGCATCCCCGACCTGGACAAGAACGCGTGGGCGGACTCGTGCCCCAAAGCGCCCGGATACGATGAGCTGGGCAATCACATGACGTACTCATACTCAGTCTGCTAGGCCCTGCTTGAGCAGATAGTCACTACTCTTAAAAAGAGAGCAGCATGCAATTTAACAACTTCCCTACTTAAAGTAAAAGCCCACACTGGCGTGAAATACAACGAAGAAGCAGATAAAGCAGCCGTACGGGCCGCGCGAGGCCTTGCAAAGCTCGACCCCGACGCACTGAGCACAACTGAAACATCTGACAATAACCCACGTAACCAATACTGGTGGCTACGGAAGATACATGGGCCTGAGAAGAATGCTGGGCACTTTGCCAACGACCTCAACCGGGGCATCGAAGCCCTAGTGCGTCCGGAAACGCACTCGGGCTACACAAATGAGACAGATTACATGAAGTTTGTTGCCAATACCATACCCGACCTGGACATCAACGCCAGCGCACGCACCCTACAGCGCAAGATAGGCCGACACAAGCACGCCAAACGGTGCTTCGACTACCTGTACGGCCAACTATGGAACGCCAAGCTCGCGAACCGCTTCAGGAAATCATTGGCCCCGGGAGGCCCAGTTGCGTCAGGAAGCTGCCCCCTGTGCCACAACCCCGACTCCGGGGGGCATATCCTGGGTGGCTGCCGCCACCCACGGATGCGCGCCCTATACATTCTTCGGCACAATCAGGCGGTTCAAACCATCACCAGTACGCTCGCTCGGGGAATCAACGGGGGCTGCTACACGGTCATGGACGCCTGCCCCGCAGACGACCGGCCGGACTATGTAGCAGGCACAAGACTACCGCACTGGCTGCTCCCAAACACCCCGGAGGAAGAACGGCTCAAAATGCGCCCCGATCTACTCCTCATCCCTAGCATCCCTCTCCACGAGGCACAAGAGGCCGAATACATGGGACCTCCGGACCCCAGTCAGCACACCGTGCACATCATAGAAATAGGATACACAGCAGATACCAACCACAAGCAGAAACAACACGACAAAGCCCACCAACACACCGAGCTAGCCAAGCTCCTCACGAAGGAGGGATGGAAAGTCTGCTACACAGCACAGGAGGCCATCAGCCTAGGCTTCACCGGTACCATCCGAAAAGACTTACGCCCCCTTCTCCGCACCCTAGGGGCGGGCAGCGAAGCGGCCAAAACATGCTGCAACGAACTCCACGATCACGCTGTCCGGGCGCTCAACAAGATTGTGATCACCCGGCGGCAAATGGAACGCGCCCCGCACGAGACGCCACAGCAGACGGGCACATAACCAACACATACTCGTTCTCAACCCCCACCGCGGTGGCGGGGGAGGACTGGGACCGGGGAAACCCGTCACCCCACCTCCTCTGCTCCCTTAACCCACGCCTCGGCCTCCGGTCGGGCGTATTATTATTATTATTATTATTATTATTATTATTATTATTATTATTATTACTCAGTCTGCTATGCGGCGCTGGGCCACTTCACGGTCGAACAGGCCCAACGGGCCCACTACATCACCTCAGAGTACCAGCCCCTCATGTACGCGTGGGGCCAGTACTACGCGTCCCAAGCCGCGCCACCGCCTCCGCAGCTATCCCCTCCGCCCATGAGTCTTAATCGATCTTGCACGGTGCGTCTTGGGGAGGGTTTTAGGATTTTCGGACGGATTTTCGGACGGATTTTCGGACGCCCATATTTTCAAGAATGCCCCAGTGCTGCACACCGTAGTTTCACTAAAGCCTTCAGTCAATCCTTCGGGTACTATACAATAATACGCCTGGTGCCAATAATGCGCCTGGTGGCTGTCCGTATAATCTATCTATCGCTCGATGTCCCTGGCGCTATGTGTATGCCTGCGTTGGTGCTTGATTGCATTGCGTACTTGTGCAGACGACCGCCGTCAACGGATGCGCCTGCAAGAGCAGCTGGCAGTACAACGGCCGCAACTACTCATACTGCGACGACATCTATAGCAATGGCACCTTAGCGTGAGTGATGACCAGGGAAATGAGGCATCTCCTGCTACTCTGCGCACCCGACCGTATATATGTAGTGACTACCGGTACATACGCGATCATGCAAGCAAAAGCATGCCTTGTGGCACCAGACGGGGGATTCTCCGTTCCCCCCTGCTGGTTAATAAGGGGTTAACCTGCAGGATCGATAAGGATGTTACACAGGGAGCGAGGGCTAGGATAGGTGCGCCCGCATTCATTCCGCGCCCTATGCACGCCCCGCGCACACTGTCTCGCGTGTTTCATCTTGCGCATCTGTCTCGCCCGGTCTCACCCGGCCCACGCACGTCAGCAGCACAGTTGGCAGCCTTCGCTGATGGGGTTCATGGTGTAGCTTGCGCATTGCATGTCGGTTTCCGGTATTGGGCTAGATGATATTGTTCTCTCAGGACGGTGGAGTAGGGACGGGCATGCACGCATATAGCCTCTTCAATAGCCTCGTCCGGGTATGTAGCCCCCGTTTTGTGTCAACCACATACACGTCAATGGTCGATGGCCTGCATGCAGGTGTGAGGTGGTTAAGGCTCGCCGTTGCTTCTCGTGCAAGACCCACAGCCGGCAGTGCATCAAGAACTGCGCAGGTATGTATGTACGTCGATTCAGTCATCGTCAGCGTCAGCGCCGGCTTTTGTAAGCCTTCTATCTTTTGTGTACCGGTACCATTGTTATTATTACTTGCTTGATTGCGGATATATACATACACTGTCTGTCTGCGTGGCCTGCCTTCTGCGTGGGCAGTTCATTTCAGTGGCTGGCTCGTGCGTGCCTCCATGCATGCCACATATGTACGCGTGTGTGTGCCAATTTGTCGACCCGCGCGCAGGCACCGCGGAGCTCTGCAAACGGCCACCGGCAACATTATTGGCTGCTGGAAACGCGACCTCGCGCGCACCACCCCCGCCGTTCCCGCCGTCTCCTCCCCCCATGCCGCCCCCGCCGCCCCCGGATAACATTCCTAACGCATGCAAGGTGAATATTCATATTCCAAAGGAAATGTATGGCGCAAATATGGATACATCAGCAGCGTGCTATCCAGCTACGTATATATGCTGCCGTGTTTTCCCTATCCTTCTGTTGATGTTTTACTTACGGTGAAATGGGTTCTGCGTGCTACGTTGCCTGGTAATCAAACATGTTATCTTCGACCCCGAACCGTCTTTGGTTTTTTATTTATTGAGATAGAGTCGCTTTGCCATTATTCGTACCGTAGGTGTCTTCTTCAGGCTGCGCTTGCAGGAGCAGCTGGAGCATACTTCCTCAGATTGAATTTTATGGTCAATACTGTACGTTCCTCACAAGTCCAAGCAATTCAACGTTTTTCGGGTACGCGCGGGCTTGCTTGAATTTGGACTGAACCGTTTTCATGAGTAGTTGCCTTACCGCTTGAAGACGGGGATGGAGTCGGGTACCTGCGAGCAGAAGAGTATGCTTGCTTCCGTGGGAGGAGGCGAGCCTGGTAACCGAAGGTCTGTGTAGACCTTCTGTAATTCTACCAGCTGGTCACTAAGTTTTCTCTTAGCTGGCATCATAAGTACGCCAGCGAGCATTGCCACTAGGGCGACCTCTAGGCCGAAAAGGGGCAACATGGTAACCGACTGCGCTATCTGCCGCGGGGCGGTGTAATGGGCAGAAGACGCAGCGGAAACCTGTCAGTACTGACTATATGAACTCGCGAAATTGCTCTTTCCGTTGCGCTCAGCGCGACTTGCACTTCGCTCTCACCGGTACGGCCAGGCCGTACCACCAACGAACAGCCGAGAACGCTCTCGGCAAATACACAGAAAACCTTGGTTTTCTTCGTTTCACTCAGAAAACCTTCAGTTTTATTACAGTGGGCCCCAGAGCGGGACAGGACCACCGGTACCGTACATGCATACCGCAAATCAGACCGTGGAAAGCGGGCCCCGGCGATCATAGACTTGCTTCGCAACTGTCAAATTTGGGGCGGCGGGGCATATCCCAGAACGGAAATACACGCAACGGAGGGATGAAGACCTCTCAGGGAGAAGGCGCCAGCCACCAGGGCTATCTACCCTACCTCTTATTAGCCACCCGCCATTCAGCTAACTATATAAATATACTATATATAATAACTATATAAATACGGCGTTTTTGCTCGCCTGTGTGCTTGATTGCTTGCAGGTGCCTGGTGACGTCCGATTGCCCCACCTTCCTTACTGATCCTTTTCAGAACTGTGACCCGGCGCTGAATGCTTCGCTCTGCGACGGTACGTTTCAGGGGATGACGACGCGCACGACAGTGCAGCGTAGGTAGCGTAGGCGGAGACGACTGAACCCCTGCCTGCCGCCTGCCAATGGGTCACACACCCTCGTATCGTGTATGTGTGGCTCAGTTTCCGAAATGTTTAGTTAGCCCTACGTAGCTTTAGATGTGTACTAAAACAAATCCTCCTGCGTGCGGCTTGTATGTGCGTGCGCCAATGTCTTCCTCTAAAACTCCAACTGGGCGGACCCCGGCGGCAGGTTCCGGAAGGAGGTGGTCGGAGCAGCAGGCGCGCAAGAAGCCGTCGTCCCCAAGACCGCCGGCGCCACCCCGCCAGACCCAGCCCTCGCCGCCACGGCTCAATTGAACGGATCGATCGATAGGAAAGGCGCACACAGCGGGCAGACGCTCCGTCCATCCCGTCTCTACAGCTGTGGCGCCATTGGGAGCCGCATAGTCGCTTGGCCGGATTTCGCTTCGTGCGTGCGTGCGTGCTGAGAACCTCCATCCTGAGGCCTGAGATTATGTGTGATTAATAAATAGCTGTACATTTTCGATCGCTTACGTAGGTCGATTATTGCAGGCACGTGTGCTCGATTACGGTTCGTTGTCATGCCAGGCTGCTGGTTATTGCAATACGTACGGTGTAGTTCCTAGGCTGGATTTATGGTGTGGCTGCAAAATAAACACCCCATACATAATAAAAATCGCGCACATTTAGTTCGCCCGGGAGAAAGCACCCAGTCATCATGGGGTACGAAATGAAATGAGATGGGGGACATTTTTGGGCGGGGCCCCAGCGCGAAGCGCCCGGGGGGGCCCCGCCCTGTAGGATTGCCCATGTCCGTGTGGACTGTGGACTGTGGACTGTGGACTGTGGACTGTGGACTGTGGACTGTGAACTGTGAACTGTGGTGTCCTAACAAAAGTGCAGAATCTCGGCCAACGGAAATACTGCATAAGTAATATATCACATTCTTTATTGCACGGTAAATTTATTATTGGAACCCAACATCGCACGAGTAAAAACCAGTTTGGCAGTCTCCATGGACCGAGGCCGAGGTCAAACCAACGCCTCTCGGCCTATAATTAATTCCAGAAGATTCATCGTTCCTCAAAGTGGATTTCTGACATGACGGCGTGAAATGAATCTTCGTTTCGGCAACCAACTATGTTTGCATTGCGAACATTCTTCCCGCGACCACACCACAGCTCTGCTACCCGGTCCGACCGACTTGACGCATATTTCGATTACAAAGGTTGCAAGGAGCAAACCATGAGGGGCAAACTGCTGATTGTTGGACGCCAAGCCGCAAATGCACGCATTATGCAGCGGTCTTCAGCGGGCCGCCCAACAAGTCCAGTCGGCAACCTAGGGATGGAATTCTACATTCCCTGTCCTAATGTTAAAGCAGTCAAGCCTCCTCTACGGCGAATACCTCAGTAGCGAAGCCTGTGCACTCTCGTCGGCAACTGCACGTCGTCGCAACCCTCGCAAACAGTTCCGCTGTCCTTCTATTGGCAAGTCAGCCTGCGTGATGTGTAAATGATACACTCCATGTCTACTGTCAAGTAACTTCAGCCAATGCGCTGGCCGGAAGAGTTGCACAGTGCCGAGACGGCGCGCGATGCTAAACATGGGTCGGATTGCTGAAGCCGCAGGCATTTCAGATATAAAGCTCTGGCTGCCTATCAGCAGGAATGTCGACTCACTACTTCACGCCCTCGCCACCCTAGCACTCAACTTGACCCGTACGGATTTAGTGGGGCCCCGCCCTTTTTCCGGCTTCGAGGAAGCCGACACCAACCCCTTGTCCCGAAATACGGCCACAGTTCTGCTGTGAACCTCAGCTCCTGGAGCCTTGATTCGCTTTTTTCGCGGTGTGGCGGGATTGATGTATGTGGCGCCGTCGCTCATATATATGCATCCCGGCAGACATCCCATCTAGCAGCCGGCTGCTGGCGGCAGCAGTGGCAGGCGGCAACATGTTCATTGCTGCCTCACAGCAGTCCTTAGTCTGTCTGATGGTGGCTATGTGCTAGGTGCTGCGTGTTGGTGGAGTCCGCGATGGTGGACCTGCCTTACGTTACGGTAAGTTTGTGTCGCGCCGCCATCGGTATTTTGCTGCTGGGCAGGCAGGAAGGCAGGCAGGAAGGCAGGCAGGCAGGCAGGCAGGAAGGCAGGAAGGCAGGAAGGCAGGAAGGCAGGAAGGCAGGTAGGCAGGCAGGCAGGCAGGTAGGCAGGCAGGCAGGCAGGCAGGTAGGCAGGCAGGCAGGCGGCGGTATTTGCGGGGCCCTGTCTCCGGCCTTTGTTACAGATTTGATAATAAAGGTGGGCCACGGCCTTGCATCTTCAGCTACATGAATGTTTCTGGTAGTCAGCAGGCGGGCTGGTAGGGCTTCGTTGGTCCATCCACCGTGAACCGACGTATGTTAGCACGCACGCGCCCACCGCCCAGCGGTGCTGGTAGCCTGGTGCAGACACCGAGGATACTCTTTTAAACATTGA
The DNA here is from genome assembly GCA_030267565.1 of Pleodorina starrii. NCBI lineage: Eukaryota > Viridiplantae > Chlorophyta > Chlorophyceae > Chlamydomonadales > Volvocaceae > Pleodorina > Pleodorina starrii. The sequence goes on from BRXU01000017.1 coordinate 167,990, forward strand.
ATAAAATAAAGTTTCTTCGCGAGGTCCGCCCGCCCCATCTCGCACGTCCGTCCATCCGCAAGCAACCAACGATGGCCTTACTCGCTGTTGCGTGGTCCCCACGAGTAGAACGGCAGCTTCACTCGGCAACCCCATGCGACTAAACCGAATCAGATCCACACTGGGTGGATGGGGCGGGGCGGTAGGCCGACGCCATAAAGATCCTCCGCCGCTCCCGTCAGGGCAGCGAGGGACAGGAAGTCCTGGACAACCTAACCTGCTGCTGGACTTACCTACCGCCGCGATCATGTAATCTATCCGGAGGTGGTCTATCCCACGTGCGTGTTTCATTGTTCCAACAGGCACATGGTCAGAACCTACCCCCTCGAGTGGTTTCCAGGAGTCAAGCTACGAGCTCTGGCATTGCAAGCACGCGCCTTTCAATCAGCCACACCCTAAACGGACTTTGATCCAAAGCAGACCGACAAGGCGTCCGCCCTGCATTCATTGTTATCATATTGAAAAATTGAAAAAAAACATGTCCTTTCGTACGTTGCCTTCTTGGCTGATGAAGGCGCGGAGCACTTCTGACTAAGGTAGGCTTCAGATGTTGGCTTGTTCCTGCTTGCTATACAATCTATACCTCTGGCGCCGTGCCTCAGCCCATGAACTTGGCTGCATTATAAAATTTATTAAGGAACAACGACCAAGAGGTAGGGCGGGGGGCGGGTCGCTGCCTCTGGTCGCCGCGAGCCCAAAAGATGGTCTCGACCTAGGCCGGAAGCAACTTACTGTAACTGTTTACAATTGACATAAGATTTAACTTTAAATGTTACCTCCTTCAAGATTGCGCGGCGGGTGGCGGGTCAATGTATGTGATACGCTGTTACCCATGTCGTAGCCGATCCCTCAATGACACACTACAAGTTCGACAACTAACCAGAAACTTTGCGTATTAGTCCTGTAAGGCTGTGAGAGGTTTCACTGACAACGAACGTACAACCGTTTCCTCCGGTACGATCTAAAGGTCAATATACTGGCTGCGCATCGTGGAGCGCAGCGGTCTCTTAATGTTTATTAATAACCTGAACTCATAGGTGTTCCAGTTCGACCGCATGCAGGCCGCCGGTCTCGGGAAACCTCAACTTGCGTACCGCGCTACATTATCTGTGTACGCAAGATCATGTCTCTTAAGTTGTCTACAGCTTTTGGAACATGTTTACTGCTGTTCGCGACGGCGCTGCCCGCAAATAGCCAACACGCAGCACGCAAGCTGCTTTATGCCGAGAGTCAAATAACTCCAGGTACTATTTAAGCTTTATAACCCAAGATGATCAAAAAGAGGCTTGTGGCGCACTGCTTGCCCGACTGGTTGGCGCTGAACGTTACTCCTTACTCGGGCGTTCAGGCCCACGTTGCGTAAGCCCTCTGAAACCAGATTTGGAGAACAATTCATTTTGTATACCTTGTGTATACTCTATGCCAACAAAGACCTTCTGACGTCGTGAATGTTCAATAATCCACTTTTGGTAAACAGACGCGCGCAGGGGATTCGTGGACATCATGTCGCGGCCGTTCCAGCCGATAAAGGACCCTGAAGCCGCAAGCAGTCAGGACGCGCAGCGTCTGTATGACCAGGCTAGTAGTGTGTCCACCATCGCGTACCTACTTCTCGGCGCGGCGATACCGCTGTCAACAGCCAGGGGTGCGTGACGAACATTCATACTTGAATTCAATATAGGATGGAAATGGGAACCGAGCGTGCACATATAATGGGAGGGCATATGTACGGCAGGTCCGCGCAGTAGCAACGAAACGCATGGCCATGCGCGTTCGCACGCCGGTGACCACACGCGCGGGCAAGGGGTACACCGTGCCACTCCGGGAGATGGCCAGGGCCTGGAGTTGTGGGGAGCAGTGAAAGGCAGGCGCATGTGACGTTGATTCTGTTGTATTCCTGCTTCCAGTTAGCAGGTCCCCAAAATCCGAAATCCAACACACGTTGCCCGTCTACTAAACAAATCCCGCGGAACTGCGGATCGCGGTGCACTTGCTACAAGGCATTCACGCGCCAGGCTGCGCGCCACAGAGTAACAGCGAGCAGCATCCGCGCGTCAACTGTTTGCTTGCACGCCTGCAGGGTCTTCCGCCAGCCTCCTGCCGCACCTCACGCCCCCGACGCTGCGGATATACGCCTCCCAGCCCAGGCTCTGTAGCTCATCACTCGTCGCGCAACTGTACGGGTTATCACAAAGCCTGTACGGATCCACTGGCTTGCAGGTGCGTGAACCGACATTGTTTTGTTCCCCTTGCTGCATCCAAAAGTACATTCTGGAAGGTGCGTGCGCGCACCCCACGAGCATCGCATGCAAGAAAACCACTTCCTTGCGCCTGCCCTCGCAGGCCTGCCACTACGACCTGTACAAGGCCATCCGCGCTACCTTCGGCTGGGTCGCCTCCAGCATTCCCCTGCGGCTGCAACGCCTGCCCCAGCAGCCCCAGGCCACCGCAGCCTGGCCCGACCTCTCCACCCTCCCCGACTCCGACCTCGCCGCAGCCGTGACCGCCGCACTGCTTTCCCAACCTGAGCTCGCGGAGGCCGCAGCACTGCTGTCCGAAAGCTGCGGACTGGACATCCCCACCTTCTCCTCGCTGGTCCCCTCCATCTCCTCCGCCATGACACAGCTGCACGCCGACCTGGCAGAGCTGCAGACCATCGATGAGGAGCGACTGGCCGCCTCCTCCCCACGGCAAGCCACCCAACGCCAGCGGCAGGTGCTCAGTGGCAACGCAGCAGGCTCGAGGGGCCAGGGGCGGCGGCGGCGTCGCATCCGGGAGGTCAGCGGTGTGGACGAAAGCCACCCGGGGATGCGCCCCGAGGCCGAGGCGGAGGTTGACTTCGGAGCCCTGAGCGCCTGGGGCAGCGAGCAGGGTTGGGAAGGGGACACAGGTAACGACGTCGACGACATTACCGACCGCAAACGGGACGAGGAGATGCGTCTCGAGGTGGCCCGTCGAGCACTGCAGCAGGCCCTGTCGCCGGACTTCGTGTATTCAATGCCGCCCGCCGGCTTCCCGGTCCAGCCGCCGTCGGCCGTACCCAAGGTTCTGATTGGGCTGGTGTTCCACGTCATGCTGTACCGTGACGGCGACGTCATTGGGCCTGTCGGGTACGACCAGGCGCACGTGTACGTGCAGCGAATGGTCCAGATTGCCAATTTCATGGCCCGGCCCACAAACATTACTTTTTTTGTGAAGGTACGTGTGAAGGGAGGGGAGGTGGGCCGTCACCAGTCGTGGAAGGGCGGGCGCGGGAAGGGTCGTGCCAAGGGCGGGTGCAGGAGTGAGGTTGTGGGCCCGTTGCCCATTGTGCCCGGGTGAAGGTCATCGAGGCGGGTCATTACCGCTGTGATGGGACGGCACGGGGATGTAAGAAGAAGAGGTCGTGTGGGGGCGCCGCGGCAACCCATACTCTTGGAGAGGCTGGGTGTCCGCCGTCAGCCGGGGTCACGTGGGACTTCCTCGCTGCAACCTTCCATCGTCCCATGCGTACCACCCGCGCGAGTCGTGCCACAATTTCCTTTCGGCTCTTGGAAATCAGCGATTGCCAACTGGCCAGAAGGGTGCCCACCCCACTTCTCTTGCTCGCTCCATTCCATGCAAGCAGTTCACCTGGGACCCATTGCCCTCCCTCTAGCCGGGGTATGTGCTGCTTGTCCGCGTCCGGGTCCTCCCAAGGGCACCTTTCCCTCCACCCGCGTCTACCCGGCCGCATGTACCGGGTCCGTATGCAGGAGGTCCGCAACGATCCGGCCGTGCACCCCTACCTGCTGACGAAGAACCGCAAGGCCTGGTTGGCCCTCGTGGACGCCTACTGCGTCGCCAAGACCTGTCTCGACAAGTCGGACCTGGTGCCCACGTAAGCAGGTTGGCGGTTGCTCCATTTTTGGAGAGGCCGCGCAGTTTGCCCCGGATTTGGGATGCCTCCCGACGACCCACAGCGGCCGAGGGCCGTCGCACCCACAGCGGCGGAGGGCGGCATCGGCCGCAGGCGGGGACCTCGCAGCGCGCTTGGCCTCCGTAGCCGCATCCATCCATCTCAGACCCATCCACGCGTGGCCAAGACTGGAAGTGCGTATCGGGGGCACAAGTAGCGGTTACGCAAAAGTAGCGTTGCGGTGCCCGAGCGCGTGCTTCAGTGTTGGGGCAACCGTATCCGCTAGTAAGCCTGGTTCTAACAAACAGCAAATAAGTCCCGCACATACATGTTGTGCCCATTCTTCCCGCATTCATTCCCGCCTCCCCTGCCCATCAGGACTGTCGTCGACTTCCCCCGGAGTGTCAACATCTACGTCGCCAGCGACGCGTCCGCGACGAGAGGCGTGGTGGGCTACACCTACACCCCCGGGTAGGAGACAGCAGTCCGAGGGGGAAAGACAGACGAGCAGCAGCGAAGTAACCGCGGGGGAAGGGCACCGCACGACCGCAATCATCCTTCCCTCGCATAGTGGCCACTGGCAGCACCATTACTTTCTTCGCACGCTTCATCTGTCTCCCGGCGGCGGGCGGGCCTTGGTTTCTGGGGCTTCATGCACCTAACGCAAGCCCCACCGCCCCACCGCCGCCACCCGACAATCACCCATTCGCCCAAACAGGTCGGAGTTCATCCCCAACCAGGGCTTCGTGGTGATTACGTGGGACCAGCTGTCGGTCGACGGCGCCAACTCCGTGCTGCAGTACAACGACGGCGTTACGACGCTCGTCCACGAAGTCTTCCACTTCCTGGGTCTGGGGCACCCCTTCCAGAGCCCGCCCCTCATCAATTGCACCGACTCAGATGACGTCTTCGACACGCCGGTCGTGAACGGCAAGTAGCACGGTTCTTTGACGTACGGTAGCGCGCCGACACTGACTCGCTGTCTCGGGATCATTGCGCACGCATCTGCTGGCGGGATGTATTGGAGCGGGAGCGCGCCGGCAATCAAATAAACCTAACATCGCACATTTTCCGCACCTACGCAGGCCGGCAGCGAACGCGCGCTCGCTTGCTGACTGCGATGAGAGCCTCCTGCATGCTGGCCCAGCTGCGCGTCATCACTGCACGCCTGCCGCGCTTGCCCGTCCCCGCCTGCCGCCTGCCGCCCACTGTAACGCCGCGCGCTCCAATCCATCCATCCAGCCAGCCAGCCAGCCGGATCCGACATGCTCTGATCTGCTCTGATCTGATCTGCTCTGATCTGATCTGCTCTGATCTGATCTCATCTGATCTGATCCCATCTGATTTGATTTGATCTGGGTCACCGCCCGGTGCGGTACGGTGCACGCACCCACCCACAGGATCGTTGTTCGGGAACAAGTTTTACCCAACGGTGGAAGCCTACTGCATGGAGGTCTTCTGGGGGCTGTATGAGGGCGACTGGGAGGCGACCTACCAGCGCTGGTCCACCACCCTGGGCATCCCCGACCTGGACAAGAACGCGTGGGCGGACTCTTGCCCCAAAGCGCCCGGATACGACGAGCTGGGCAATTTCATGTCGTACTCCTCCTCCGTGTGCTTCGCGGCACTGGGGCACTTCACGCCCGGCCAGGCGCAGCGAGTGCACTACGTCGCCTCAGAGCTAAACCCCGTCATGTACGCGTGGGGCCAGTACTACGCAGCAGCCCAGGCCGCGCCGCCGCCGCAGCAGTCCCTGCCTCCAGAGCCCGTCAACAACACATGTCGGGTACGGCGGGCCCCATCTAATCCGAATGTCGCGATGTCTTCGGCAGCTGTGCTGCGGGTTGTTATGACCTTGCAACGGAATAACCAACCGGTTGGCGTTAACCGTCACTCTGCTGGATGTGCCTCTGCTGCACCCGTCCGCCTGGCCCCCCGCTCCGGCATCACGTTTGATCTCGATCTGTCGCTCCAAGCTTGCACTCGCGCACTCGCTCGCTCGCTCGCTCGCTCTTTCACAGATGACGGCCAAGAGCGCCTGTCCCTGCAAGAGCCTCTGGCGCTTCAACAAAAAGCAGTTCTCGTACTGCGACCGCACGGGAGGAGTCAACCGGCTGACGTGAGTGATGCGGCGAGGGAGAGCGAGGGAGGCGGGCGGGCGGCCCCATGCAACGCAGACGTACACACACACACGCACACACACGGCCCGGTCAGATACTGTAACGACACACACGCAAGTCCGCGTGCGCTGTCACGTACGCGCCGGGCTTTGTCGATGGTGGATGGCCCCGATGGGTCCCTGGCTTGCACTGCCTGGAGTCAGCGTGGGTGCTTGGGTTAGCGCAGCGGAAGGTAGCGTAGGGTAGCGGAGCGGAGCGAAGTGAAGCGTCGCGACGGGAAGCGTAGAAGCGTAGAAGCGTAGTTGTGTGGACCGAAATACGGGAATCTGCGTCGTCCTGTCCTGCCTTTGCCCCTTGCTGTCCACAACTAGCCACGTGCCTTCGGGGTCGCACAGTAGGGAACGATGAGCCGCGACCCGTTGGTGGGTCGCTGGGTCCGTTCATTCGCCGGCCACCACCTCGGTGACATCGCCGCGGTTCTCCTTTCTGATCCCGCGTTGCCTACCGACTGGTTTGCCCACCGACTGTATTGGCTGCATTCACCCTTCCCTCTCTCAGGTGTGCGGTGGCAGACCCGGCCTCCTGCCCGGACTGCTCGCCCGCTGCCGGTCAGTGCATCCTGCCCTGCGACGGTAAGGCGGCGAACCGCAAACGGACAAGTGCGTTCTAAGGGCCCAAGTCCCCTCGGTGTCTCTCTGTTCCTTCGGGGGAAAGGCAGCGGACTAGGACCGCGACCAACGCCGCTCTGGCGGCCAACTGCTGCGAGCTAAGGGCTTCAGGCTTACAGTGTTGTCCCGTCTGGCTCCGAAGCACAAGTCTGAAATTAGCCACACCATTCCGCATCGACCCTGTCCCCAGCCCCTGCCACCGCCCCAGGCACCCGCTACCCGCCGCAGTGGCTGCCGACAAGTAACGTCGCCTTGCATGCTTGCTTGCTTGCCTGCCTGCCTGCGTGCGGGCCCATGCGATGTGATGCGGTGCGATGCAGGCACCCCGCAGATGTGCAAGAAGCCTCCGGCACCGGGCGTTAGGCTCCCGCCCCCGCCGCCGCCCCTGCCGCCGTCCCTGCCGCCCATGCCGCCCCCACCGCCGCCGCTTGCCATCCCGGCGGACTGTAAGGTGGGTGAGTGGGTGGGTGACCGCCACGACGGCCGCGAGTGCCGCCTGTGCCCGCAACCCGACATACATTTGCTGTTGTGCCTCCCCCCTTGCTTGTGGCTCGCGTGTGTGTGTGTGTGTAGGTATCCGCAAGCAACTGCGCCTGCAGGAGCTCCTGGGCGTATAACCTGATGTCCGGCTCCTACTGCTCGCTTTACCACAACTCCACCCGACAACTCTGGTGAGTTGTTAGGCCCAGGGCGCCAGCGGCTTCCTACAGCACAGCTGGCTGGAACACACGTGGCGCGACTTCTCCATTGCAGCTCCTGCGTTCGTTCGCAGTGAGCTGCCGGCGCGTCCGGTCACGGTGAGGTACGAACAAAGACCTCAAAAAACATGGGCACAAAACACTGTAGGCCAAGGACGGTAGCCCCGGCGTCCATCCGCGCACCCAGGGGTCGCTGTTAACAGTCAGCCAGGCAGCTTCCCCCACTGCCAGCCTGGCGCGCGCACGTGTGTCGCCGACGTGTGTTTGCGACGTGTATTTGTGTGTGCGTGTGTGTATGTATGTGTGTGCTCCCGCTGCACGCAGGTGCGTTGTAACGCCTTCGTGCCCCAACTTTCTGGACAGCCCGCTGCAGCCGTGCCGCCCCAACATGGCGCCCGGCTACTGTAACGGTGAGCGAGGAGGGAAGCGGCACGGCCGCGCCATCGGGCGGTGTCTCCATCGTGTGGCAAGCAAACGCAGTAACGCATGCGCAAGACGTGCACGGTTTGTCGGCCCGCCAGGCTGTTGGGCTGCGAACGTTCCATTGTTACCCCTAGTGTTCTTCCTCCCTCTGCGCCTCTGGGCTGCTGCGTCTACCCTTCGGAACAATGGTCGACCAGACTCCGGGCCATCCTGGCCAAACCGCCTTGGCCACCTCCCACCCATCCGGATCGTTGCCCCCTGCAGGCGCCGCGACTCCGCTGCCGCCCCCCCCAGCGCCCCCGCCGACCTCTCCCCCGCCGACCTCTCCCCCGCCGACCTCTCCCCCGCCGACCTCTCCCTCGCGGGGGACCCCCAAGAGGCCCCGGCGGCCCAGGTAAACCGCCACAGCGGAAGTCGCCACCGGCGCCAGCGGCGGCGCCGGAGAGGCAGCTGGCAACGCATCCCGGGATGCGGAAGCGAGGCCACCCAGTAGTAGTACGCGTCCCCATAGCTGAGTGGGATTGTGTTGGACGTGAGCTGATGGCCGTCAGCGAGCCATCTTCCGAGCGCAGTGCAGCACTGGCACTGGCCGCACGATTGCCGCATGATCGCCGTAGAGCTGTGTCAACCTGGAGAGAGGGGCTACCGCCCACCGGGCCTCAGGTGCCTGCCTGAGGCCCCGTACTAGAGCGGGGTAAATAAGTAAGATGAACCGCAGCGTTGGAACAGGAAGGGGCCGAGGCTACTGGAGCGGGGGGCAGCCCTCCTGGCTCCCGCTCCTACAGCGGCATGGGAGCTCGTGGGATTGAGTCCGTTGGCTGAGAGTGGAGTATTTCTCTTTCTGAGCAAATTCTGACCAGGAACTGACGTGCTGAACGTATGAACCCCTGCCTCATTTCTTGTACGGCGGAGCCCCATGCCGTCCATGTGCGGCGACATAGCCATGGGCCACCACCGGCGCCTTTCCAAATATGGAGGGCTTCCATCGAAGCTCCCTGCGCGGCTCCGGCGCACGTGCAAACATTGTTTTTGTGCATTAGCAGTGATGTCAATGTGTAGATTAAGGCAGTAAGCAGGTGGCTGAGAGGGGTTCAGTAGCAGGGCGGCTGGAAGTGCGGTCTTCACAGTTGTTTAGCCGAGCGGCGCTCCGGCGCGGTGAGGGGAGTTAGGAGTTAGGCCCTGATATGCAGCAGGTGTGTTTTTGCAAGCAGATGGTCCTGGAACTATTCGAATCTATGGCAGATGGCGATTATTAATTTCAATCCCGGCCGGACTCTGGCCAGGAGCCAGACAAAAGTTTAATGTGAAGGGTCGGACTTCCGCCGTTTGGAGTTCGCAAGGGAAGGCGCCTAATGGCGTGAAAATTACGCGCAGATCAGGGCGTCAGACATATAAATTGCGCATTTAATTGCCGTTCGTCTGTTGCTGTGGGACATGGATGTCGAACAGGAGTCCGTAAGCAGGGTTTGGCAGGGTTGGGCGGCACAGGGCGGGTTGCTGCCTTGTGTGCCGCGTGCCCCTTGTCGCAAACAATTTTGCGTAGCGGGTGGCAATGCAGCTTTAGCGGAGTGCAACACAATCGGCTTTGCTGCGCGCTCAGCCGGCACAGGACGCTGGTGCTAGCAGGTACGGTAGCCCGTAGGGGTCGTTGACCCTTGCGTGCACCAGCCCTCCAGCCGAACCAGCCAGAAACAGCGAGCAGTTGCGAGCCTTATTATCGTAATTACGTGAAATTGCGGGACGTGCCAGTAGTGCAATATCGGCTTAGGTAATAAGGGATTAAGGCTGGTGAACTTTGGGTAGGACAGATTGGATCCTGGATTCGTTCGAGCGGGACTGCATTCCCTTGTCTCCCGACACTTATCCGTTGCTCAAGTCATAACTTATAATAGCAACCCTACAAGCAGCGTTCTCAACAACTTCGTTAGGCCTTGTCTGTACATTTTGAATTAACTGCAACCCGTGTGGCGGACACTGTAATCACTGCTCCTTGTGTTCGAGTATCTTCAACATACCATGGGTGATGCACTAAGTGATGAGGCGCTTCGCCGGGAGTCACAGGAACTGCTGGACGGCAAGGCCAAGACTCTACTAGACAACAAGTAAGGAAAAAACACTGGGAGCGGCGTTTCATAATATCGGATAGTTGAGAAGTTGCTTTCCCTGAGCGGTTCGTTCCGGGGCCCCTATCCTTGCTTTGCATCCCGCAGCCAGCTTACGCTGCGCGTCATGCGAAAGCTTCTTGAGGAAAAACTTGGTCTGGCCGAAGGGAGCCTTGACACTCGAAAGAAGACAATCGCGGCGATCGTGAAGGAGGTGCGGCCCTAGTCGAGCAAGTTGGGGGCAGGGGGGCCCTGTACGGCAGCAAGGGTGACTGCTGACCGCGGTGATAAGAGTTGGTGGGTGGAGGCGGTGGTAACAGCGGCCTCATCCACCCCCGATTTCCGCCGGCAAGTCTGTTGCGGCTGCCCACGCCAGGACCCGCCAGGACCCGACCTTCCCTCCCATGCCTTCAGCAACGCCAAAGGTTTACAGCTCTCCCGGTTTGCTCAACCTTCGACCCCTCCCGACAGGCCCTAGAGCTTGAGCCTGTGATCACGGCCGATGAGGCGGGCGCAGGAGCCAAAGCGGGCTCCAAAGCCGCTGCAGGGCCCCGTCAGAAGGAGAACCGTAAGCCGGAGGTCGATGCCGGAGCCAGCGCGAAGCCCCGCAAGGGCAAGCAGCAGGAGGAGGCGGAGGAGCGCGGCGGGCCAAAGGGCAAAGGCAAGGCAAAGGCGGCGCAGGGCGGCAAGCGGTCGGCTCGGGAGGAGCCCGAGGAGGAGGCAGGCTCCGGCAGCGACCGGGGGAGCGATGACAGCGACGAGGGGGCGGGAAAGCAGCGGCAGAAGAAGCGCGCCAAGAATAGCCACCGGGGCTCCCCAGGTGCGGTCGCTGGAGACGGGGCCCGCGAGGGGCGAGACACGGTCGCAGAATGGGCGAGGGAATGGGCAGCAGGGAAGAGGGCGGAGCAGAGCGGCGAAGGGAGGAGGCAGCTGCCTCCGTCCGTCGGGTCAGGTTCCTACGGCTGCGATTGTGTCTTGTGGCCAGGTCAAGCGGGAAGGGCTTCAAGGGCATTTTTGGCGAGACCGGCGGGGTCCAGCCGCCCGCGAGCGCGGCTCGGAGAGGCTGGTTGGCTTGACCAAGCAGACCATGCTCAAAGTCACGCCAGTTTTGCAACGCACACCCGCGCGCGCTCCGCTCCCTCGCAGGCCCGGTGGCGGCGGCGGGCGGCGGCGGTGCAAAGGGCAAGTCCTTGACCAGCCGGTCCATTGAGATGATGAAGGAGGTCTGCAAGAAGGCCACCATCAGGTGTCTTTTGAGGGGGTTGGGACGTGGGGGAGGGGAAAGCCATCCGGGGTTTGGGAGTGAAGGGTGGCACACCCGAGGGTGGCTCTCTGGAGGAAGTGCTGGAACTGGCCGGGCGTCGAGTCTCTCATTGCGCTCATGGGGGCGTGACGATGGGGTTAAGACGGGCTGGTCTGACATGCTTTGGTGCGAGTCCGCGACGAGGGCATCCGCACCTCCTTGGCCCAAGGTTGTTTGGCCGTGTCGTGCGGTCGCCGCATCCCGGCTAAGCGCTTTCACGTCATGGCCGTACCCCCTCCCGACCAACACCGGCACCAACCAGTGACCAACGACGCTTCGCACTCGTAACCCCTTACCACCACAGGATCACGCCAACGCTCTACATCCGTAACAAGACGGTTTCGGAGCTGGAGGATGCGCTGTCGGAGTTGCTTGCAAGGCACGGCCTCAACGCCCGCAGCGGCGACAAGGAGATTGGGGTGAGCAGGAGCAGACCGCGGCAGAGGGGGCGGGGGCGTGGGGAAGGCAGGAGGGGCCACAGTTGAGAATTGAGGCGGTGGGTGCGGGAGGCATTGGCTGCGAAATCTGTGGGGCTATGGAAGACACGGGCACGCCGCAGTGTTGAGGCGGGCACACGGTGGGAGTCGTTTACGGTGCAGATAATACCGTATAGCAAAGTGGAGAAGATCTTTATTGCGCACCGCACACAAATCACGCCCGTCCAAAGCCCCCCAAATCACACGCCCACCTGCGGGAACCCGCCGCTGCATGTGTGTGTCCGTGTCCGTTTGCCAACCCCAACCCGGCAGCAAGTTCGGCGGCAGCTGGAGCGCGACCGCGACCTCGAGGGCATCGACACCTCCAACATCATCTCACTGGGAGGGGGCAGGCCGCGGCGCGCTGCGGCGGCCTCCGTAAACTTCAGGTGCGCCGGGTAGACGAGCCCCGAGGAGTGCTGGAGGTTGGGGGTTTGGTACGAAAAGGCCATGCGACCGTGCGGTGTGATGCCGGTTGTGACCGACCGGGCCTTGCGGTCCTCGGCAAGGCCTTTCGGAACGAGAGGATGCCCCTGGTTGAATCGAGATTTAGCTGCGAAGGCCTCTTTGGAGGGAAAAGCGGCCGGGCGGATTTCCCTCCAACGGCTGTGCGTAGTCCTGCCCCGCGACCGCATATCCGTCCCGCGTTTCTGGCGGTCGTTTTGACGTCGCCCTCCAAGAACGCAGCCCCAGCGCCTGCACCTTACTAGCTCTACCTTAACGGACGGCCGCACACCTTCCTCAGCCCCCGGTTTCGCTGCCATTGTGTGCGGAAAACGCGCTGTCCTTGGTCTGCGTACACGGGCGTGTTGCTTACATTCGCTACTGCGTATTGTCCCCTAGAACCGAAATGGCTGCCCTCTGCGCGCGCAACAGTTTCTCCATTTGCCGATGCGCATCCGCCCGCAGTAAGATGTTCAAGCAGACGGAGGTCGACTCAGACGATGAGGAGGGGGGTGAGGACGAGGAGGAGGAGCGGCCGGCAGCGCGGAAGCCCGCAGCCGCCAAGCCCGCGAAGGGCAAGGCCAAAGCCCGCAGCGGCGAGGAGGAGGAGGAGGAGGGCGGCTCGGGAAACGAGTCGGCGGGCGCAAGTGGCAGCGAGGGTGACAGCGACGTCGAAGGCGACAGCGCCGGTGGGGCCGCTGCTGGTGCTCGGCGAGGCAAGGCCGGCAGTGGGAAGGCGAAGGGCGCCAAAGGGCGACAGCCTAAGAAGGGCGGAGACGATGTGGACGGCGGCGACAACGATGGCGGGGCTTCCTCATCGGAGTCCGAAGACCTGGTGGACGTGGCCCGTGGGTCGCGGAAGGGACGCGGCGCCTCGCCGCGCAAAAAGGCGGTGGCGGCCGCGGCGGCCGGGTCTGAGGAGAACGGCGAGGAGGGCAGCGGCGCCGAAGAGGACGGCGGCAGCAAAAAGGATAAGAAGGTGCGGAACAGCAGCAGCGACGGGGACGAGGACTTGGAGGAGGAGGATGACGAGGCGCGGAAGCAAAAAGGAGCGGCCACCAAGCCGAAGGCGAAATCACGGCGTGCGGTGGTGGAGGAGGATGACGAGGACGAGGAGGAAGGTGCGACAGGGCGATGCGTGTAGAGGCGGCGTTGCATGTACGTTGCTGGGGCTGTGGCCGCACAATCGTGGGAAAAGTACTGCGCGATGGGGACATCTCAGATACGTGCCCCCAATCCTAGCTGCCAGCGGAGCCCCTTTTTACCTACCGCAACCTCCCTTTAAACCAACCATGCCTTTCGCACTCGGTGGTCCCTGCACGCACAGTGACGTTTCACACCTGTCCTCATGGATATGAATATGGAAGATATAATTCCCGGCGTGTGAACCTGTTTGCCTTCCGCCCCTCCCCCCGGGGTTTCCATGTTACACAAGAGCCCGGCCCCCTCCTGCTTTGTCCCTCCGCAGAGGACAGCTCCAGCGAGGAGCAGCCGGAGGATGACGACAGCGACTTCGAGGCGGACGACGATGATGACTGACCGGCAGCGGGTCAATGACGCGGGAGGTTGGGGCCTCCCGGGCCAGGCTGAGGGCTGCTTGCTTGCGTGTGCACTAGACGAGTCACGCAGCGCTGCTTCCTAGGTGCACCTTGACGCATAGGAAGTGGCAAGTTCTGGGTTGTTGAACGTACGGCAGGACGGATCAGGACATGTTTGGCGCATGTAACCGGCGGGATCAGGCAGGACAGTTGCAGCAGCTCTGGCAGACCGAAGTTGGGTTCGGGTGCGTGTTGCTAGAATGGGTGCGCTTTTGCGGAACATTTTGTGGCTCCGGCCTCCCGTGCCTGTGGTTGATCGTCGCGCAGGTCAAAATATTTTGCAATCATTTTAAAGGTGCGCTTCCCTGGGAGGAGTTTTTTTTGAGGTCGTGCAACCGTTTCTCTACTGCTTTCCCCTTCTTTTACTCGTGATCCTCCCTCCCACTGCCCTCCTGCCCTGTCTCGGGCACCCGAGCGCTAAGCTCTGGTGCCGCCGTATTGCAACACAAGAACGGCAATTACGTGTACGTGTCAGCAGAGTTAACACGCTCGTCTGCGACCCGAAAATCCCAAAATCGCTGTAATGCGCGCGTCGGGGGCGGGTGTTTGCCGGGCGCGTGCGCAAGCAAAGCGCCCCTGCACGTGGTCTCATGTGCTGCGCAGGAGTGGGCGCCCACTGGAACGTCTTGACGCAAAACACGGCTATTCTACACAATTAGGCGCTACAAAAACCATCTACGCTACGTCTGCGTTGGCCTAGCAGTATCCTAGTCCGGTCCACCCATGTTAAGGTCCACAGCTATCAGCGAATGATATCGACTGCCCCACATGACGCACGGCCACTCTAGCTACCTACCACCAGTGTCGGCTTAGTCGATACACAGAACTGCAATTGTCAGAAACCCAACCACACTCCAACGACTCGTCACGTTATGGGTCAACTCAGTAGCGCTAAATTTAATGCGTTTAAAGGCGCACCGCTGCCGCCTTCGCAAGCCTTGCCGCTATGATCAGCGTCCACGCGTATGCGCGACATAGCCTGCGGGACTGGCTGCCAGTCGTGGCTGGCGGTTGCAAGCATCCCGCGAGTTCCTGCTGCAGCCGCAGTCATCCACGGCCATAGTTTGGGCGCCGGCACCAGCAAAGCAGCTTTATTACCGTCACAGAAGCATCCGGGCGCGTATCTGTGCGCTCTGCATGTGTCCGTTTTCAACCCCTAACCTCCGCTCACCCCCTCCCAGTTCACCGCTGCACCCAACACCTGACCTAACAGTCCCACACCAACCTACCATCTACGCCTGCCCACGTCACCGTCTGTTCCGCTTGGACCTCCGCACTCCGGAGTCCTCGTCTTCCGCTCCCGGGTCGTCCACTGCCCGCCGGCTTGAATGCGACCGCTTCGTGCCGAGCGTTGCATCGCCGCCTGCAGCAGCCTCCGCGGCCACCCGCTTCACACCCCCGCGCGTGCTGACACCCGACACGGGCGCTACTGAAGCCGAGGGTGCGGCCGCGGCCGCCCGGCTGTGGGACCGCGTCTCCCGTGGTTCCACAGCCGCCGGGGGGTTATTTGACTGAGGGTTAAAACGCCCGCTGCGCCGCCGCGACCTTGCCTGGGTCGCAGGCGACGGGGTGTCCCCATCCTCCTCCGCCGCCGCCGGGTCCTGCTCCTGCGCCGCTGCCCCTGCCCCGGTCCCGTCCTCCTCGCCACCGCCATCAGCGGCGCCACTGCCTGCCATCCCTACCCCATCAACGCCCTCGCCCGCCGCCGCACCACCGCTATCTACGTCGCCAACTTCTCCACATCCCTGCTCCACCGCAGCCGGGTCCCGGCCCCTGCCTGGCTGCCTGCCTGGACTCACTTGCGTATGCGCGGGAGACGCGCCCATCGGCCTGGCCGTGGCGGCTGCAGAGGCGGCCCCAGCGGCATCTGGCGCAGCGCCGGTTGCCGCCCCTTCGGCGTGACGCGCCCCCTCCACCTCGTCCGCTGCGGCCGTTTCATCACCCGCCTCGCCGCCGGAACAACGCGCGTGCTGTCCCTCACCGCCCGCCGCCTGCGGCTCCGCCGCTACATCCGTAGGCCCGTCGTCCGCGGGCGGCGGCGGCGCCACCGCGGCCATGCTGTCCCGAAGTTGCCCGATGCCCTCAACGGCATCAGGCGCCGTATCCGCGGCGGTGTTGCCTCCAGAGCCGCCTCCGTCCAGAGCTGCCGCGGCCGCTTGGGAGTGCACTGCTGCTGCCGCTGCTGAAACCGTGGCAGCATCAGCTGCTGCCGTCTCGTCACCCTCCGGGCCGAGCTCCGAAATCGAGGGGAAAAGGTCGCCCTTTCGGCGGCGCTTGTTGTGCGGCTGAGTACGGACTTCGCAGCCGGAATGGGTCGCGGTGGCTGTGCCTGAAGGGGCGCGGCCTGCGTTGCCGGTTACATCGGCTGAGCCCTTGGTAGCGGTGCTGCCGGGCGCGGTGCCGGCGTCCGTAGCCGCGGCTCCCGAGACCTCACCGCCATCCTGCGTCTCAGGCTCACCCCCTGCCCGCCGCTTCCTGGACTGCACCTGACGCAGGTTTTGCCGCTGTTGGTCGGGCGCGGCGGTGCGGCCAGACGAGGCAATGGGACGGGTTGACCTCGCGGCATTGGCGGTATTGGCGGTGGTGTTGCTTCTAACGGTCCGGCTGGTTGTGGTTGCATGCGCCACGACGCCCCTGCCAGAGGCTGACGGCGCTACCTTGCCGCCGGTTTGCCGGGCGCCCTTGCTGCTGGTCTGCGGAGCGCCTTTTCCGGCGGTCTGCGGCGTCAGCCTGCCCGTGGGCGTCGCGTTGCTCTGGCGCCGTAGCTTGGCCGCTTCCGCGGCGGATATCCCAAACGCGGGCGCGGGCGTGCCCTGCAACAACAGGCTCAGCTCCGAGCGGGATGCTTTACGGCCCGTGAGCCGCGACGTTGACGGTGTGCGAGACGCCCCCGGCTGCTTTGGTCCTGCAGCCTCCTGTGTCGCGCCGGCGTCCATCTCCTGGGCCACCGCCACACCCGCCGCAGCCGCCTCCGCCCCCGCCTCGGCTGGTCCAGGTGGAGCGTTTGCGTCGTCCCCCGCCGCAATGCCTATCCCGCCCGCGCCGTCGACCATCAGCTCGTCCGTCGCAGCTGCCGTCGTTGTCGCGACAGCCGGCACTGCAGCTGTGCCGTGGCCGTCGTCAGGGCCCGGCGGAGACAGCAGCGCCAGCGCGGTGCCCTGCGCCTGAGCTGAAGCAGCAACACTCGACGGGCCCGCTGCAGAGCCAGCTGCCGCCACAACGACCGGCGAGGGCAGGCCGGGCTCCGCTTTGGCCTCATCCGTGTCGTTGGCGGGAGCAGCCGAGCCCACAGCCGCAGTGTCGACGGCGGACGCGGCGGCCACCGGTGCGGACTCCGGCTCTGCAGCCACCGCGGCAGCTGCGTCGCCTAGGGCCGAACAGGGTGCCGGCGAGACCTGCGCGTCCAGCAGCTGCCCCACCGGCACTTCCAAGAGCTGCGCCCGCCTGCGACCCGCCCTGCCACGGACCCCACGATCGGTCGCCGGCGCCAGGTCCACCACGAACGTCAGCGACGATGCATCGCGCGGTAGCAGAAGCAGGGCCTGCGGGTCGTCGGAGGACGCGGCGGTTGTGCCGGGCGGCGCAGCCTCCGCGCTGGTGGTCACATCCGGGCGCTGCGCTGGCTGCGGCTGTGCAGCAGCGGACGCAAGCAGGTCAAAGCCCGCAAGGGAGCAGTCGAGCGGCGCAAGAGCCGCGGCGGCAAAGGCCCATGCGTCGTCCTCGGTGCTTCTGCACACCTGTTCTGCTCGATCCTGAGCCTGTTGCTGTTGCGGTGTCGGCAGCTGCGGCGGCGGCGTCGCTGTGGAGGGCAGCAACCCGCCGTCCATGGCCTCCTGTGCCCGAGGGAAGCACGGCCTGGGCTCCTCCCTCCCAGTCGCAGTTAGGAGGGTTGCAAAGCCCTCTCTGAGGACGTCCGCAAACCTGGCTGCCCCAGCCGGTGCCGGCGCAGAGATCCCGGGGGCCGAAGCGACGGCGACGGCGGCGCCTTCCGCACCGGGAACGCCGCTGCAGCCGATGCTTGCCTCGGCGGCATCCTCCGTGGGTCCGGCAGCGGCTGCTGGTGCGTCGTGCAACGCCGGCGGCACAGCGGATGGGGCACCGAGGTTCGTTAGCGCACGCGTATGAGAGGGGGCTGCCGCGCTCGCATCTGCTTCCGCTGCCGGCTGCGCTGCCGCTGCCGTCAGTGGCTCGGCCGCCTCGGCCGCTGCGCTGGCCTCTGGAGCCTCTTGCTGCGCCGCTTCTGCGCTCACGTCCTCCATGGCTTGGTCCTCGTCTGCAGACGGACGCTCAGCTTCCACCGCTGGCTGCTGAGCCTCAGGTGCTGGCTGCTCTGCTTCTGCCCGTGCCGCCTTTGCCTCCGCTGCCGGAGGCGGGATCACATCACCTGCAGCATGCTGCTCCGCCGCCTCCGCAATGGTCGGCAGGGCTGCATCCGGCGACGCAGTATCGACGGACGCACACCGGGCGCCGTTGCTGCGGGGATGCGGCGTCAAGCCGCTCACGGTCCGGTTCGGAACTGGGAAAGCAAGTGTGTCCGTGACGGCACCATTCGCCTGCTCGCTGGCCGGACCGTCGCGTATCGGCGTGGCCGCCACGGCGCACGAGGTGTCCTGGGTTGGCAGCGCCGGCGACTCGGCCGGAGGCTGGACCTGCGCCTGCTGCCCGGGTGCGACCGACACGGGCGACGCCTCGCCCGCCATCGCGTCCGCGCCCTGCACCAAATCGCTAGACCCCTCCGCAGCTGGCGGCGCTCCTGTTGCGGCTGCGGAGTCCGGCGGGCCGTCCATCGCGGGCAGCGCTCCGTTCGCCAGCGGCTGTGCGGCAGCGGTACCCACGTCCAGACACATTGCGTCCACGGCCTCAGGCTGCTGCTGCTGCTGCTCCTGCCGGTTGGGGTCGTCGCCGTGGGGCTCGCAGGGCTGCTGTGCGGCTGCTGCGACCGGCGGGAGAGTCGTCGGTTCCTCGGCAGCCTGGGGCTGCGGCTGGGCCGGCGGCGGGATGGCGACGCAGCCAACCCCAGCGGGAGCGCCAGCGTCGCTGTCCAGCGAGTGCCGCTGTTGCGCCAGACCGGTGTCCCCTGCCTCCGCATCGTGGCCGGAAGCGTCGACCGACATCGGGGCGCAGCCATCGTGGGCCTCCTCCGCCGCTGGCTTCCCACTGGCAACTGCACCCGCCAGTTGGGTTGCGTTGGGGGCCTGCGGACGCTGGGCTGGCTGCCGGGCGCCCGCGGCGCCAGGAGCTGGCGGCGGTGCCTTGCTGCGCGGGCCTTGCTGGCCCGCCCCACCCTCGGCGGGGGTTGGGAATCGCGGGGGCTGCGGCTTAATAGGTCCTGACCGGAGACCCCGCTTTGCTGCTGCGCCTGCCGACGGCCCTGCTGTTGCAGTGGCGGCTGCCGCTGCAGCAGCGGCCGCTGCCGCCGGCGGTGCCTTGCGGGACCGCGGCGGCATAATTCCGCCACCCGGTGCGCATAGTGGGATGCGGCTGCTGATGCCGCCGCCGCTGCCGGCTGTGAGACGCGATGTGGGGCCGCCGGCCGTGGCCGTGCTGGCGGCGGCAGCCTTGCGCGTAGAGGCGCCAGCCTTGCAGGGGGAGCAGGCGTCAGGCACGGGCTCCCGCGGCTGCCGCTGGCCGGCCCGTGGGGAGTTGGGATCGTCCCCAAAGTCCGGATCGCTGTCGCTGTCACCCTCGTCGCAGTGCTTGGGGCAAAGCAAGCTGTCGGCGGAGTGCTCCTCCGCCTGCAGGCGGCACCCCGACGGCGGGCCCTCCCGCTCGCCATCTTCAGCCCCGTCGACGTCATCGAACTCGGCCGCAGGGTCAGCGTCGGGACCACAGTCGGCGATGGCTGCAGCATTCAGGGCGGCATCGTCGTCGAGCCCATCAAAGGCAGCCGCGTCGCCGCCGAAGAGGCGAAGCACTCCTCCCCGCCCGGCACCGTCGGGCGCAGCGGCGGCCTCATCACCCACCGGCTGCGCCTCGGCGGGCGCTGGAGCGCCCTCCGGGCGCGGCTCAGCCGCTGCATCGTTGGCGCCGCCTGCCGCCGCCACGCCAGCTCCGAAGACGAAAAGAGCAGGCGGAGCGGCCGCCGCGACAGACTGAGACTGGGGTAGTGCGGGTGCACCGGCTGCGGCGGCAGCTGGCGCAGCTGGACGCGGTTTGTTGACAATCTGCAACAGCAGCAGCAGCACAAACGAGAAAGGTTAAGCCACGGCAACACTAACGCGTACTCGACACAGCGGGATAGGATAGCCGGAATCGAAACCGCAGCATACATGGAAGAAAGTATGTGGATGGCGCTTCCCAGTTGATTGAAGCCGATGCCGCATGACCCGTTCTGTCCGTGATCTGTGTACCTGAAAGGTGGCGACCTGGCTGAAGACGCCCTCTCCGCCGGGATTGAACTTGATGGCGGGAACTGAAGGGGGGCAGGGCACGGACCGGCGACAAGGCAATCGTGAGGAGAGAGGTGACGATCCTTGCGTATTTCCGCGTCGCTCTCCCGTCCATGCCGGCGCATCTAGCTGCCAGCCATACACAGGTGCCGTCACACTGCTCAGGGCATGTAAACCCAAAGCTGACCACCCCAGTGGGCCGGGCTCACCTTCCCCGTTGTCGTTCTCCGTGAAGAGGCCTCGCGCGAGGCCCAACGCGCCGCCACCAGCACCGCCGCCTCCATCCAGCCCGGGTAGCCGTGACCGGTGCCTGCCGCCGTCGTCCATCGGCGTCGGCCCCACCTCCGTCGAGGAGCCTGATGGCGCGGGTGCACCGCCCGGGCTGGCCCTACCGTGCTGAGCCGCCAATCCTCCGCCGAGTCCGCCGAGGGCGCCACCGGCCCTGCCCGCCTCAGCTCCCGCACCGCCGGGCCTGCGGTCCTGTGGAGCGCGCATGGACGGTGGCGCCAGCTGCTGCGCGGCCGCCGCGGCCCTACCGGCCCCTTGGCCGGCGCCTGTACCAAGCAACGTCGGCGCGTCGTCCGCTGCCGCCGCTGCTCCTGGAGTGGGGGCCTCCTTGTCGAAGAGCCCCGCCAGGTTGGCCGTGGCGTTGCCGCAGCGCTGCTTTAGGCGGTGCTCCTCGCGCATGGCCGCGAGCCGCTCGGGGGCCGGGTCGGGGGCAACATGGATGATGGGCCGGGCGATGATGGCGGGCATCCTGGGGGCAAGAATTTGAAGTTGAGACAGGGGTCGAAGCAGAAGTGCTTTCGCTCAGGTCAGGGTGCCCGTTACGAACGCAAGTGCCACACAACAGACATGTGCTCTTGTAGTCGAAATGTTTGAGCTAAACAGCTAATGCGAACGACGAAGCCAGCAAGGATCAATTTGTGTCCAGTGAGCGGGTCATTGCCGGGCCCTTCCACTTACATGTGTGCAGGTCTCACGGGGTCCATTCGCGCTACGTGCTTGGCCATCCGACCGGCGCCCACGGGCCGCTGACTGCCTGCCACCACTACGCCTCGCAGACTGTCTACCTCCATCACCTGCCGCAGCCATACCACGACAAACGGAAATGGCCATAAGGTACAGTCAATGTGATCAGGGGAACACGACGTAGGAGGCAGGTAACAATACGAAGTAGGCATGTACGATACATCGACTGGCTTACAGGACAGCGACGAGTCTCGGCCTTAACGAGCCTAGTGAGGTTCTTAGAGAGGACGACAAAATCACTCGAACCGTCCGTACCTGGGCTTGTAAAGCGCCGGCCTTGCCAGGGTTCGCCGCAGTTGCGCCGCCAGCCGCAGGGCCGGTCCCGCCCGCGGCGCCGCTGGCGCCCCCGCCTGGGCGGCCGGATCCAGACGCTTGGCGTAGGGTGCGTCCCGCTGCGCCCGGGCCGCCTCCGCTGGCCGAGGCATTCCGCACTGTCCCCTGACGCCCGTGTGACACGGAGGTTGCGCGGCCGGAAGCCCTGAAAGGCCAATGGCAACGACAACTGTCAGCACCGTCGAGAGGAACGCGCGTGCTTACACACTTCTCACCCATTCACACATTATGCACGCGAGCCGTGATAGTGTAAGCACCGCTATGTGTTGACAGTTGTTGTTTTGGCAAGCAGCCGGTGCACACCTTGGTTCGGAGGCCCCTTGCTGTGAGCCCTGCTGCTGCTGGGCTGCCGTGGCCGCCGCGACGCGCTGCAGCTCCTCCAGCGCATCCGTCGCCGCCTCGACACCGCCCGCCTCCTCCATGCCCGCCTCCCAGTCCTCGTCCGAGTCCCTGCAGGCGTGAGAGACTCACACTGAGCTCGAACATGCCGCAGTACGATATCGACACTGTTTTCAGCACCCGGTGCGCTGGAAAGCTGACACTAGGTCGCCCCGATGTATTGCTCCGCCCCTGTAGATAGGAACCCCTGCATAAGGCCCTTGTGGATAGGAGAGCAGGAGACCCACCAGCGCGCGACGAACTCCATTTCGTTGTTGCCCTCGCGGTCCTCGCCGGCATACGATACGGCCAGGAGGTCGAGAAGGGTCGCGACCCAAGTGTCGGCTGCAGACCAAGGGGCACACAGTAAGCTCATGGGTATGGGCAAACCTCTCATGGCACGCCAAGACAGACTAATATCGGGGTTGCAGCCTGGGTATGAATCCCGTCTTGGCTTTGCCAGTACAGCTCTCCATGACCACAAAAGCCCATCAAGCATTTGACGCCCGCGGAACCTGCGGCGGGCGCCTGACGGGGCGCACAACGCCCATCACCTCCAGCTCACCCCAAGCGGGCTTGAGGCGCTCCGACACGAAAGTCGCCATGGACGGGGCACCCTCCACGTGGCACAGCAGGGGCACCGCCCAGTCCAACTGCTCGCGGAGCAGGTCCACCAGCGCGCGTGGGCTGCGGCGGCGGTATCCTGCGGCAGCAGTAGGGCAGCATCCATGAGGGCACCTTTGTTCATGCGGGGGAGGCGGCAGCTCAGGTTTTCGCATGACGCAGCATGCCGGCAGTCCTGGAAAGTGCCAGGAACCATGCGCCAGCGCCCATGCGCAGACAGCTGGTCCCGTCGGGTAACCCACCGAGCATCTCCACAGCGTGGATGACCCTGAGGGCAAGCGGGTGAAGGGCAGGGAAGCGAAGGACCTTCAGTACATTCCAGAAGTACATTAATTGGCGTTTTGCACACGGAGCGAGCTTCTGCGCACAACGGCTGCCTGCCTCTATGGTATGCAGTGGCTGCATGGACAAATCATAATGAGCATATTCCCTTCGTGCGTGACTCGTCACAGACCCCCTCACACATGCATTAACTAGATGCTCCATCCGTGCACCCCGCACCCCTCACACGCTGAAGCGACTCGCACCTGCTCGCGCTGTACGCCAGGGCGCACAGCTGCAGCCTGGGTCGGCCGCGCACGCATCCCCGCTCTCGCAGTACGGCCATGACGTCCCCTGCCCACGCCTCCTGCAGCAGCGCAAACACCTGCGGGGCAAGGCAGGGACATCAAAGATACAGCAAAGCCGCTCCTGTCAAGGACCGGCCATGGTGCCATGGCAAGGCGTGTGAGGTCCACAGCAATCTCCCATACAGCGAAAATGCGCTGCGATACGGGGCAAAAGCGGCTTGGAATCCCGCAGCCCGCTCGAAGGAAAGCAAAGAAACAAGCAGCGCTCCAGTTGGATCGACCCTTGACCGCACCTGGTCGATTGCGGCTGCGTAAACGCCGTCCTGGTCGACGTCCGTGTCGTCCGCGCGCTGCTGCCCGCTGCGCCCGGCACCCGCGCCTTTCCGGGCGCTGGGGCCGGCCTCATCTGCCTTGCCGATAGCAACGTCCGGATCCACCTCGCCGCACTGCTCGCCCGCGTCCTCACCCGCGGCCTGAACCCACATCATGGCAACGAATGCAAGTTTGGCAAGAACGCAGCTTGGCGCGAGTTGGCAGACACGTGCGTGAAGCTGCTCGCTTACCGCTCCCCTGGACCTGGCCCGCCGCTCCGCAGCTTGCTTCCGCACGCCGCGCATGGCGACAGACACCGCCCGCTCCGACGCCCTGTCCGACGAAGTGGAAACGCCAAGCCAAGCAAACGTCAGCCATTAAGATCCATGTCGCAAGCTCCTAGCGCTGCGATGCCGAATCTTCGAGTCGCAGGCAATACGTCCACCCATCGAGCGAATCGCTTGATGAGGTTCGGTGCAATCCGAGCATGTCACCAATAGGCAGGGTGACAGCACCGAAATGGCCCAACGAGCAGTCCTTACCTGAGTAGCGAGTTGACCACCTCCCGGGTGTGCTCCCGCGTGCTCGCCAGCACCAGCTCCACCGGGGGCTGCCAGCCGGGCAGTCGCTCCTCGTGGCGGGACAGCTTGGCGGGCGCAACCAGGACTGCAGGGCAACGCAAGGGAAATGCAAGAGTGAGATGCAGCATCTGCGACGCACAGCATTAGAGCAGAACGAAATCCGCACATCACTCGCACAACTGGAAGGGCGGACTGGGAGCCACCCTGCGGCATGCGTGTGCGTGTCGACGGACCCATGGGTCTTACGCTTGCTTCGCAGGCGGCTGCGTGCGTCTCCCAGCACCGGTTGCAGCGTCTCCAACGGCGCCACCCGCTGCCGCTTGGCGGATCGGCCGTCAGCGTCCTGCATCTCCACATCAGCCGCCTGCCGCTGCTGCTGCTGTGGTGCGTCCTTATGCGGAACGGATTGTCCCTCGCCTGGCTGCTGCTGGCGCTGCGCCCTCCGCAGTTGCTTTTCGTCCTTCCGGATGGCGGCCTTCAGGTCCCCGGAAATGAACTCATGCATCCGCCTGCGCCACACGCGAGCCGGCAGCAACTGACGGCGTGAACAAATAACGGTGCAGACTTCCTGAGCAGCGCCGAGAGGTTGGCATCACTTGCGCTTACTTCCTGTAACGACCATGGAAAGGGCAATCCCCACCCGGGCCCCCGCACTCCAGCCCTCCCGCCTTCTCATCTACCACCACAACCCTCAATTCTACCCACTCACTCGTCCGCCTGCCGCAGCAGCTCCCCCACGTCCATCGCGTCGTCCACGTCCACCATGCCGCCCTCCCGCGCTGCCTGTGCTGCCAACTCCGCGGCGCTCAACGGGGGCCACACCCAGCGGCTCCCGCCGCCACCGCCAGTGGTGCCGCTAGGCCCCAGCGCGGCGCCGCCCGCTCCGGCAGCCACGCCGGTGCCCTGCGAGTCGGTACCCAGCTTGCCGCTCATGCCGATGGGTCCCGTGCCGGTGAGAGCCCCCTGCTCGATTGCCTGCAGATCGTGAGAACGCACAGCAGGGTCGACCTGACTCAGGCAAGTGGCCAAGTGGTACCGGTATAGAGCTGAGGGAAGGTTGAATAGAGTTTTAAAACCGGGCGCATCTTTATCTCGGATGCGAATACATTGACTCCGCGAGAAGAACACTTAGGCCAAGCAGTGCGCACTGAATCCAAGCGCGGCGTGGAGGCATCGTCACGTCTCCTCACCTGCGCAATGCGCTTGCCAGCAGCGCGCCCCAGAGTGTAGTTACTGCCTGCGGCGGCCGCGGCTGGATCCGGCGCGGGTGGCCGCACCGGTGGCTTGTGAGCCTGATGAGGGACCCATGTGATCAAAGCAAAGGGGCACAGTACTGGCTTAACACTCGAAGGAAGGGACAACCAAGCAGGGGGATCACAATCGAGCACTTTAGAAGCCGTTTTACCAGCACTCCCGCGACAAAGAAGAGCGCAAGAGGCCAAAGGGCAAGCCAAGCCCAGCGCCGCACCTTGGGTTGGCCCTTCTGCGGTCGGCTGGCGGCCCCAGGGCCGGCAGATCCGGAGGGCAGGCGGCCCATGGGCAGGCCGCCAGGCTTCAACCCCAGTCCTGCCTTCAGCGGCTGCCGCCCACTGGAACCCAAAGACATGTTCACCTGGAATGGGAGGAAGGCGCGCTAAAGCAAAACAGGGTAGTGTGCCAGAGAAGGTACACATACCGGTACGCAGACCGAAGCAGGCAGCATTCACGGCCTTGACACCGCAGCGCCATGTATAGCACGGCATGCTTTTAGTCACAGCTGACGTCACATGAAGCGACATGGCACGCCCGCAACCCCGCAGAATTACTGCAACCGAGGGTCCAGCTAATGAGCACGCCGTCAAAGCCATACATGTGCAGTGGACATGCCTTGTGCCCCTGTAGTGAAGCAAAGCATACCTGGGCGCTTGTCGTGAGTGGACCGGGCCTGCCCGGCGCTGTGCCGTGCCCTGGTCGATGCCCAGCGCCAGCCACGGGTGCCGGGGGCGCCATAGGGGGCCGGGCATGCGGGTTTTGGCCGCCCTGCGGCCCACTGCGCTTTCCCCAGGCGCCCTTAATCGCCGCGGCCTGAGCCGCCTTTGCAGTGGCGGCAGCCTTGTGCGGCTCTGCAGGAGGAGTGAGTACCACATTACAAAGGTGTCTACCGCGCAATGAACGGCCTGTCACAGGAGCGCGATCCGCTTGCGGCTGGCAGGCATACGGAGGGCAGTCAACCCCAAGTGAGTGCTTCTTCGCTTTCAAAAGCAACATGGTAGCATCCAGTGCAGGTAGGACGGAATCAAACCCCACCTGCCCTGATCCGAAGGGGCGGCAGCTTCAAACTCCGATCGCCCTCAATCATCTTCAAGTAGCTGCGGGCAAAGAGGGATCGGCATTGCATGGCGGGGCGCACATGACGAGGATAGACCTGCCCGTTGAGCTCTGACTTTCAAAGGCCAAAGCATCTCAAGCCAAGCCCAGCACGTTGCACATGATTGGCTCCATGGAAGTGGACCCCTTCCCGCGTTAAGATAAGGGGATGATGAGGCCATCAG
The DNA here is from genome assembly GCA_030267565.1 of Pleodorina starrii. Taxonomy (NCBI): domain Eukaryota; kingdom Viridiplantae; phylum Chlorophyta; class Chlorophyceae; order Chlamydomonadales; family Volvocaceae; genus Pleodorina; species Pleodorina starrii. The sequence continues at coordinate 194,487 of BRXU01000017.1, forward strand.
GCTGCTGGCGCGCGAGATCCCATTTCTCCGGTTGCGCTAGCGCTCGACCCCGGGCCGGGGTCCCCCGTAGCTATTCTTACTTCCCCAAAACCGCGCAAAGAAACTAGCGGCCAAGCTGCCTTACTTGGTCGCAGTGAGCCTCGCAGTCTCGGCCCAGACCGCGTACAACCACCTGAGCTTGCTGAAATGGGCAATGTAGCTGGGCGACTCGCTCAATTTATAGGATGCGGGAAGCGGGCCGTAAGGGTCGGGCGGCCCCGCCGCGACGATGCGCCGGAGCATGCACTCGAGCACAGCTGCAGGTGTTGGGAAGTCGGGAACATGGATATGAGCAGAGTCAGGTTCGGCGGTCGGCGTTGATTCCAAGCCTTACGCCCTTCACTTAGAGGCGCCCTCTCCGCCCCCTGGCCCCATTTGACTGCATGCCATGCTGCGCCAGGTTCTCCGCTGCGCAGGTTGCGGCTTCTTAGGAGCGCCAATGGGCGCAAATTAGCGACTGCATGGCCTACGGACTGAAGCCATGTGCTCACCCTTGTTGCGGAAGATGTCTGCGGCCGGAAGCCAGGCCAGCGGCAAGAGCGGCAGCGCCAGCCCCGGCAACGGCGCCATGCAATCCGCAGCCGCTCCGTTCTGGCGCCAGTGCGCGCTGCAGCATGGCGCAGAACAAAGTCGCCGGTTTGCATTGCGTTGAGGATTGGACGTTTGGCACTCGTCCCGCAATGTCCCCGCTACACACCCCACACAGCAGCAATCGAAAGTGATGCCTACTAACGTTGAACACAGAAAGCAATGTGAATTTGAGCCCAAGATTTGCCGGCATCTCACAACCCTGAACTTATGAAATATCACACGCACCTCAGCATCCACGCGAGCTGCACCTCCGGCGGCGCGCTCTCGGACCCGCTGCCCGGCTGCTCCTCCGCCACCGAGGTTGCAGCTGCCTGCACGGCGGCCTCCATCTGGGCCGTGTGGGCAACATCCTCACCGCCTGCCAGCGGCCAAGGGGAAAGGGAAACCGCACCTTTGTCCTGCCTGCCTTTCAATGACAAACGCCTGGGCGTTATTCCGAATGGGTTCCGGGTGCCGGCGCACCTGACGGGTCCAACCACATGAACCTGGCGTTGACCTGCCGCAGCGCCGCCAGAAGCTCCGGGTTCAGCGACTCCATGGGTTTCACCGGCCGCCCTGCACATCACGCGGGGCCGTGGCCCGGCGACCAGACACGTGGCAGGTGAAGGGCAACACATGTGAAATTCTCGCAGCCGCAAGAAACAAAAGCGCCCATCGTACCAACTGTAGCCAAAAGCACGCCCGACACAATGGCCCCTGACGCGGTCCCCACAGCCGCTCGTGCACCCCAGTTCATTAGGACGCACCTGACTGGGGAGCTGGCGTCACCAGCACAAACGTCGCAGCCTTGACCTTCTGACCTGTGTGGGCGCAATGGAAAGAGCTGAGCAGCGGCGGTAGCTCCCAACATTACGCCTCAAAGGCTGGGGCGCAGACGGTGCGCCCAAAATGAACCCCGCCTCCACCGGCGCTCAGTCGTTGCGCCCTGGAACGACGGCGGCCCTGAAGGACAGCGCCGACATGCGACTTGTGCGCAGGGACCCAAAGCAATCCGCAGTCAACAATGCCTGCTGGATTTGTGACCGCGTTTCCCGAAGTCGCTGGATTGCTAATCCCAACATCCTCGTGAAAGCCCACCCTCCTTGTTTGGCACGCAACACACACCTCGATGCGCTGCGGCCGCATTCATCGCTGCAACGAGCCGCCCTGTCGTGTGCTGTACATGGTGCGAGATGTTTTCCAGCCACGTGCTGCTGCTTGGCCCGGCCGCAGACCCTGCCACAATACATCACGATCGGAGGCCGCCGTGTCAGCAAAGTAGATGACCGACAAACGATGGGAGCAGGTCACGTCGAGCGCTCAGGTACGCTGTTAGTGGGCGGACGGGGGCCCGCAGCCGTGGGAGAGGGATGGAGGAAGGCGGAACGTTTGAGTAGATTGCCCGGAGCCACCGATCATGTGCAAAGACGTTTAGGGAAAGGTTGCAGAAGCGAGCGGACATTGAGGCACTCACAATCACCTGGTCATGTCGGCTGCAGTGCACGGCCTGGTGGCTCTACCCCCCGAACGGCTCTCAGGATCTGGAGCCCACGGAAACTACACTCACCTTCGGGCGCCTGTTCGCCGAGTGCTTGCAGGAGCGCGTACATTTCAGCGTGAACATTGGAAGGCGTGCGGGTTTCCGGGCCCTTGGAGTTCCCGCAAGACCCACCAGCTCCGCCTTGAGAGCCTACACGGCAGTTGATACATTGCCGGTCGCGCGGCGTGGGTTATGGCTTAGACAGGCACCTGACGGAGGCGGTGTACGGATCCGCCCCAAGCGAGGAAAGGCCCTCACAGCTCCACCTAATTCCCTTTACGTTAGGCATGGGACACGTGCTCACTGAACTACAACGTCCCCGAATCTGTCGTCGTCGTGGGTCCCAGGTGAAATGGAGACCATGCGGCTATGTGGCACCCACCGACACCGGCGTCTGATGCGGATGCATTGTTGAAAATTTTAGCCTTCAGCGAATCGATCTTCTCTTGTGTAAATTTGCTCCTGTGGGGGCGCGACTGTGTTAGAACGTGGAGAGAATGTGAAGCTCGCTTCGCAGGGGACAGCTCAGTGTGGCCGGCAGTCCTTACTTCGAGCTCATCATGTGGTATGATACCGCGGTTGGATACCCGTAAAGCTTCGTGTAGACTAGTGAGACGCGCGTCAACACCTCGGCGAGCCTGTCCGGTGCAAAGCCACCGTCGCCTTCACGCCCGCTAGGTTTATCGGCTGGAGCCTGCTGCTCTCCACACTCCTCATGAGACAAGGAGGCCCGGCTGCTTTTAACGAAGCCCGCGAGCGCGTCGACATCCAAGAGGAACACAATGTGATGCTCCAGGTTGTCTTGCTGGGGACCGCTGTCGGCATCATAGCCTCCAGAAGGCTTTAAGGCTTTCTCAGTCATGTCCTAAGATGGCAAAAGCTATGTCGGAAGTGCCTGGAGTCCGTCAACATTCAAATTGACAGCGCGATAAACCATGGGACCCGGTTGCAGTTAAAATGTGAAATGTCAAAATGTGTGCAGACTCCATACCATGGCTAGATTCGACTTTCGGTTAGAGGTGAGACCGGGTTTGGCGCGCGCTCGTACTCATTTCACGGCATTCATAACAGCTTTTCAGCAGCCTTGCCCACCGCTCCTCACAACAAATTGAACTGCAATCGACATCCACAACTTCACCCAATAGCTTGGGCTAGGCGCTAGGGCGCGCGACTGGGGCCCCAACGTACACTTTGCCTTGTAAAGTAAACTGTCTTGCCAGACAAGTAAGGTCTGGCGCGCGCCCTTACTTGTTTGGCGGGGCCCTTACGATCCCGGGCTTACAGCGGTGGGGCTGCGGGGCTGTGTTGTGGCCATGGTGTAGTGTGTGTCTGCGCGTGAGACGTGTTTGCACCCGAGCGTCGTTTATGCACCGCATCTTCAAGTTACGTGCAGCGGGAACTGGGGAGATCAGCCGCGTCAGTTACAGGAGATCAGGGAGATTGTCCGCGTCAGTAACCTAGCGCCACCCGCATATGCAAGCCGCTCGCTCGGTTCGTATCGCCCGGCAGGCGACCGGGGCCCAAGGCCGGAGTGTCTCACAGGGGGCCTTAGGCCTTTTACCAAACAGCAGCGGGAAAGCATCTTGCCAATGTACATAGGCTCCTCTTCCTTCTCCGCGTGGCAGGCACGGTGGGACCCGTCAAGGTGGCCGCCTTGCGTGTTCCCATGGCAGCCACTGTTTTCTCCGGGGATTGGGGCGTTTCTTACATCCCAGCCCTGTCCCAGCCCCACTTTCTCGACCACTTCAGCAACGTGTCACCTAACAGCCTCAGCGAATCTCCAGCATCCACCTAATCGTCTCGTCTTCGTACAAAACGAATGTGGTTTCTACTACTGCAATAGCCGCGTGCGGCAGCGCGGCTCGTTAACTTCGCATGTCAGGGGCTGGCGTACAGTGGACCTGCCTGGTAGTGTTTGCAACCAACCTGTGCCGTACTGTCGGGGTGGCGGGTCGCGACTCGCATCCCTGTTTACGCCAAAGCAGGGCATGTGCGTGGGTGCGCACATACGTAAGATGGTCAAGACTAGAAGCACCTCCGGACAAGCTAATGAAAACTCCGACACCACTCCGACACCCGACCCGACGGGTCGCTCAAGAAGTCGCGCGGGAAAGCGAACGCGAAGGTCCCACCTGCATTCGCCAGGCTGCAGAAGAAGAAACTGCTCTAACAGTGTCTAGAGGACATCCAAACTAACAAACGGACAGCAGCGACGCCGGGGGCGCGGGCGGCAGCGCGGGTAACGATGCTGTTGGCGGGGGGAGTGGGGCCGCCAACCGCAACCGGGGCCGGCTGTCGGGCAGGCCGGGCAAGCGGGGCGCAGACAGGATAACCAACGCTATAAGGTTCAGGTTCGCGTTGCAGGCTAGTGTTAGCTACAATAGGATAGTTATAGTTATTATTGGCAGGTTGCGCGCGGCGTTTTGGCGGTTTTTCCGTACTGTCCTGCACTCGCGGTCATAGTAGGGACAACAGCCGAGCCCAAGGGCAAACATACCCCTCACCGCGTTCCTTACCTGACAGCATGCTACCATGTCCATTGGCAGCTGTACGGTTTGGGATATGTCCAGTACGTATGTAAGAACCTTCCGTAAGTTTTTGGGCAGTTGTCGAGTACGTCCACCAATTTCAGAGACGGTTGCAACGCTCGGACGGTCATTATTGGGCAACCTACCCGTATGCCAAATTTTGTAAACATGAGGCGTGAAGTCATTTTGCAAATTGTCGGGGGGCTTCTGGCCGTAGTTGCATATCCTGGGCTGAAAAGAATTTAAAGAGAGAGAGTTGCAGTAGTTTAGGGTTCCCCACCCCCTCTCAAACCCCCAATATCCGAACCGATTGAAGGCCCGATTGGCCCCCTTCCCCCCCTCTGAAACCCCGAATATACGAACCGATCGAAGGCCCGATGGCTGCCCCCTTCCCCCTCCCACTGGGCCCCAAAGGGTTTGGGGGGGGTGCCCAATCGGGCCTTCGATCGGTTCGGATATTCGGGGTTTAAGAAAGGGGTGGGGGGCCAAACCCTAAACCCGTAAAACAACCCCCCCTCCCAACCCCCGAATATACGAACCGACCGAAGGCCCGAATGGGCACCCCCCCCTCTGATACCCCGAATATTCGAACCGATCGACTTCCCGATGGCTGTCCCCTTCCCCCTCCCACTGGCCTCCATAGCCGATTCCGAAAAGCTGAAGCTCGAATCGTGTATGGTCAATAGTCTTCTTTGTTTCGGGAAAATAACGTATATTAGACGTCGGCGCCCTTCGAAGATTCAGGTATCGAGGCCGCTTCTGATTAAGTATCCGAAGGTCGGGGTCACTTCTGTTCAGTTCTGATCGAGAAATCTTCGGGAACGTCGGGTTCGGTAAAGCTGCCCCGAATTAATTAACCCGAAAGCCCGACCGAACGTGTTTTCCCGAATATCGGACTATTACTGCAGCTCAGTGAATTTAAAACGTCAGTAAAATTTTCGCGCCTGAAGTTATCGGGCTCTGTAAAGTTTATGGGCTGGTCCGAAGTGCCGATAAGTAACGTTGACTTGTCGGAGCGCTAACATCGGCCCTGTTTCCACTGAACCTCACGTTCTTGGCCTTCCCCTGTGCTTCCGTTGCGCCTTCAATATTTCTAACACTCATTTTTAGTAATGTATTGATGTTGCGAAAGGCGAGGCGCCGGGCGAGAATTTTTTCGAATTTCCCCTAACAATCCGGTTTCCCCTAACAATTTCCCTTAACAATTTCCCCTAACAATCCTAGCAAAGCCGGTCAGTGGAGCCACCCTCTGGGAAGGCCGTTGCAGCCGTTGTACGAACACCAGCACACCACGCTGCTCCAGATAAAAAAGAACAGCCCAGGTTGCTTTCACAAACCTGATAAAACGTGCCGGTTATTACTAGGGCACTGTGAGGTTATGATAACACACGCAGCGAATTCGGGTCCCGCAATGGCGACTACTAAGCACGCGCATTCACTGCTTACAGCAGTTTTCCGCCTTACCGCCATTCTCTTGCTGAGCTATGTGCACTTGAGCGTGGGCGCCAGCTGTGGAGTAACTTTCCCGGACTTCCCAGAGTGCACCTTGCTCTCCCCCGCGGTGGCTCTCCACTGGAGGGATGAGGGGACAGCGGTTGCCATTGCGCTCGAGGTCGATGGCACCTGGGATTGGCTGGGCTTTGGGCTATCAGAGGCGGGTGGCATGCTGGGGGCGGACATCATGGTGGCCCGTCGCAACCTCACGGACGGTGTTTCTTGGTGGGTTGGGGACTATTGGTCTATGGGTTTTCGGGCGCCTGCGCTGGACACGCAGAGCCAGGACGCGGTTCTTCTTTCGGCCGGCTGGATGGACAGGGCAACTGTCGCCGTCTTCCGGCGCCCGCTCGACACGTGCGACGAGCAGGAAGACATGCGGTAAGCAACCGGTGGTAGTTCTTGGGGCAAATTCCAGACAGTTTTGTTTGGGGCACATTCCAGACAGTTTTGTGGCCTTGCGTTAACATGTCCGTATTCCCTGACTGTTCGGACAACTCTTCCATGGAAGCCGGGACCTGGGGCCCGCAGCGCTCGGAACGACAGCTTCAGCGGCGTCTCTCATTCTTTTAACGAAAACTGAAAGAATTTAGCGACTGACCGCAAAATGGTTGTGTTTGACGGCATACCGAACGCCGAAATGCCGTATTTGGGCGGCAACCAAAAAAACCTGTCGCCTTCGACACCATGCCCCCACATGTACGCCACAGAATCCTGCGAGGCACCTCGCAGTATTTCATCTTTGCCTACGGCAAGGGTTGGGGTTACCACGGCTCTGAGAACCGAGGCAACGCGCAATTCGCGCTCTTGCCGCTGTTGGAGCAGCAGCAGCAAGCAGCCTCGCCCCAGCCGGCGGCGGCCGCTGCAGTGCCCGCTTCGACGCCACGGCGGCTGGTCGACAGCGCATCGCGCCTTTGGGATGTGCGCATGGAGAACGTGACTATCCCCGCCCAGGAAACCAACTACCTGTGCCGAGACATTGAGGTTCCTAACGTGCGTGTGTGGTGGGGTGGGGTAACAATCGTAACATTTATGATTCCGCAGCGTCAGAACGGAGGCGCCGCTAGGGAAGGGGTCCAGCAATTCTCACCTCTATCCCTATTGCCTTAGCGGGTTAGGGGGCGCACCACCACCCTCGTCGTGGTCGTCGTGGTCCGGCCGGTGGACCTTCTGCGAGGGGACATGGGTTAGGGTCGAGGATGTGGCAGCGGTGGGTCCAGCGGGTTCCCTGGAGATCAGTGATGCGTGATTGCTGGACGGTGACTGTTTGTAGTGGCTGGATTGAGCGCCGCCGGATAGACGCCTTGCCTTGAGTCGCCGGATGTTCCTGCGCCATGCATGCTCCTTCCTCCTCCACGGCCCCCCCGTGTGGCTGCACAAGCCCCCCCCGTCCAGTCTCGCGGCGGTCTGGTCGCTTCGCTTCGCTTCGTTTTGTATCTCTTACTTTCCCTCCCTCCTCAGCAACGACCCGCCGCTGCCTACCCCCGCGCTGCCTTCCCGCCGCCTCCCGCTTTTGCCAACCCCGTGCAGCCGGAGACCAAGGTACACATCACCGAGTGGAAGGTACGGACACGACGAGGGGGTGGCTGGGGGCTTGGATGGAAGAAACGAACCGCCGGGGCTGTTCCGGGGCTGGATGGATCGGAGGACTCGCCCGGCAGCTCGGGAGCCCCTTGTCGACCCTTCTCGCGTCCCGCTGCTGCTGCTGGGGCTTCTTTCACCTACCCCCCCTCGCCTCGCGCCCCTATCCGCTCCCCTACCCGCGCGGCCTTACTCCCTTACCGTCCCTTTCTTTCTCTCCCCCCTCTCCACCCGCTCCCCCCGCTCCAGGTGATCCTGGAGAATCCGCGCCTAGTGCACCACATGATTATTTACGCCTGCGCTCAGCGGCCCGCCATGCCGCGGCAGCTCTACTCGTGCTTGACCATGGACGCGGCCTGCGTGGTAGGTGACGTGGGTGGGTGACGTGGGTGGGTGGGTGGGTAGGTGGGTGGGGCTCCCAAGGGGGCGCCAGAGTCGGATCTTTCCGCCGCCGCTGCTGCTGCGGGTGTTTGCTACCCCCTTGGAAAAACCCAGGTCTCGACTGAAAACCTTACGAGCATGGCTCCCATCTCATCCAACCCCGCCTCCGATCCGTGGCTGCATGTCTGCATGTCTGCGGTTTCGTCTTGTTTTCCGCACCCGACCCGCAGACCCTCCCCATCGCAGTGGCTGCCTCGGGTCACTCGGCTGCGCTTCCCTTCCGTGTCTGTTTTGTCCGCAGACTTTCTATATGATGTGGGCCCCGGGCGCGGAACACGTAATGGTGCCGGAGGTGGCGGGCTTTGCGCTCGGGGGCGACAGCGGCATCAACTGGGTGGCGCTGCAGGTGGGTGAGGGTGGGGGTGTCTTTGGTGGCAGCGGAACGGAAGGAGGCAGCAGATAGGAGCAGCAGAGTCGAAGCCCTAAGACCTTCCCCGCGCCGGCCCGCTCCCCTTGCCTCCTTTCCGGCTCCCTCCCCCAATCGTCCTTTTGACTCCACCCGCCCCCTTCTTCGGCCCCCCCACGCCCCCCGCCCCTTCTCCACCCGTCCGTCTGTCTGTCCGTCCTGGCCTCAGATCCATTACACCAACCCCAGGAAGCAGGAGGGCTTGGTGGACAACAGTGGCTTCCAGATGACCGTTACTACGGCGCTACGGCAGTACGACATGGGAATCCTGGCGCTTGGCGCGGTGGACTTCTTGATCCCGCCGGGAGAGCCCAGCTACACCTCCCAACCCAACCTCTGCCCCAGGTGGGTGGGTGATGCTGGGTGGGTGATGGTCCGGCCGCCTCCATTTCACCGCTGCGGCTCGGGGTTTTGCCCCGCCCTGCCTTGGACGCCCTCCTCACTTTCCCTCCCCACCTTCCCTTCCCTCCCCACCTTCCCTGCCCTCCCCTCCCCTCCCCCCACACAGCACATGCACTGGGCGCCTGCGGCGGCCGGTGACTTTGCTGCAGGCGGGCTTCCACATGCACACGTTGGGCAAGAGCATGCGCACGCAGGTAGGGTGGGGGCGGGAGGGAGGGAGGGATATGCGCACGCATGTGCGGGGGCACAGGGGGCAATCGGGGCATCAACAGGCAGCGGGGTCCGGGCGTGTAGAAAGAGTAGGGAGGGCGAGGCGAGGAGGGGCGTGGGTGGTGCGGGCGGGGTGAGATGCGATGCGATGAGATGGGGTGCAGCCCGCGGTGACCTGACTTGCGCTGTACCTCTGCGCCCTGCTGCTCCTGCTTCCGTCCCCACCTGCGCTTTCGTTCTTGCGAGCTGCGAGCTGCGAGCTGAGAGCTCCACCTCGCCGCCATCCACCTGGCAGCCAAACCCGGAGGGGCTCAGGCTGTGGAGACAGCGGCCTAGAACCTGGGTTGGGGGCGGGGACCGAGGCTCCTAGGATCCACCCCAGCATGAGCGGCAGCTAGCTAATGCCCCTGGCCCTCGCCCGCCCCCTCCCCGCTCCCGCTCCCGCCTTTTTGTCCCGTCGTCGTCGCCAACTGCCCAACTGACAACCACCATTGCCGCCGCCGCCGCCGCCGCCGTGGACAGTGGTTCCGCGATGGCCAGGAGCTGCCGCCGATGGGGGCTCGCCGCGCGTACGACTTCAATTATCAGGTACGTAACGCCTGCGGCGACCATTAGGCTACAAAGACAACCCAACTTCACCATCAGCCATCAGCCTGTCGTCAGCTCGCACTCTTCCCCTTTCCCCCCACGCCTCCTCTCGCGGCCCCCCTCGCCCATACACCCGAGCACCTTCCTCTCGCCCCTTCCTCCAGCTCCATCCCCTCTGTGCCGCTCGGCCGCTGCACTCTTCCTGCTACCGCCACCTCACCCCGCCCGCCTCGGTTGCGGCTTCCCTCCTTCCCTGTTGACGTAAGGAGGGAAAGGACGACGGCTTCCGCCCGCAACTGCCCCTCCCTCCCTCCCCGCCCTGACCTCTACATCCCTACCCCCAGCGCTCCCTCCCTCAACTCCTGTCCTTCATACCACAACCGATCCCTTCCTCCCTCCCCCTAACTCCCTCCCTCCCCCCCTCTCCCCCTCCCTCCCTCCCTCCCTCCCTCCCTCCCTCCCTCCCTCCCTCCCTCCCTCCCTCCCTCCCTCCCTCCCTCCCTCCCTCCCTCCCTCCCTCCCTCCCTCCCTCCCTCCCTCCCTCCCTCCCTCCCTCCCTCCCTCCCTCCCTCCCTCCCTCCCTCCCTCCCTCCCTCCCTCCCTCCCTCCCTCCCTCCCTCCCTCCCTCCCTCCCTCCCTCCCTCCCTCCCTCCCTCCCTCCCTCCTTCGCTGCACCAGGGCGCCACGTTCATCGATGCCTCCAACAACGTATTGCTGCCCGGAGATGAGCTGGTCACAACCTGCACCTGGAACGCCACCAGCCGCAACACCTCCATCAGATACGGGGAGAGTACCTTCGACGAAATGTGGGCGCTGGAGGGGGCCGAGGGCAAAGGGGGACGGGTTGAGAGGGGCGAGGATAGGAGAGGGGTGGGGAGCTGGGAGGGAGGGCGGCGAGGAGAGGGGAGGGGCGGAGGCAGCGACAGTGCACAGCGATCCGGGTTTCAGGGCAGGAATCTGAACTCGTTGCAGAGCCCTGCCTTGCTGCCCGGAGCAAGTTATCCGATTTGACAATTACTTGCCTTGCCTTGCCTCGCCTTGCTTGGCTGCTGCTGCTGCTGCTCCTGCTGCTGCTGCCGCAACCCCTCTCCCTAGCCCGCGCCCTACCTGGCCAAATGTCAGCAGTGGACCAACCAACCAACCAACGCCTTCCCCCTCCTCGCCTGCCCCTTCAATCCCCTCCGCGCCACACATGACGCACCGCACGTGCCCCGCCTTCCTTCGCAGGTGCTTCAACTTCGTGACCTACTACCCTCGCGAGCCTAGCATTGACTTGTGCAGTTCCGTCGCCTCCCTCAGCGCCCTCAGCGGCTCGCCCATGGCGTTCTGCAGCACTCTGGTGCAAGTCAAACGGTGGGAGGCCGCCGTGAGGAGCAAGAGCTTGAGCACAATTTGGGCGACGGTGAGGTCCTGGGGAGGGCAGGGCAGGAGAGGAGAGGGAAGGAGAGGAGAGGAAAGGAAGGGAGGGAGGGAGGGAGGGAGGGAGGAACAATTGAGGGAGGGAGGGAGGGAGGACAGAGCGAGATGGGGAAGTATCCACTAGTTTGGGAACTTGGATGGGGGAGGATGGGATGGAGTGAGGGCGACCCGCGGGTCATTGCACAGAGGACCGGAAGCACCGGTCAGTCGGTAAGGACGAAGGAAGGAGCCCGGCCTCCACCTGCCCTCCCTCCCGCTCTTCATGCCTCCACCCAACGCACGCATAAAACCCTTCCTCCCTCCCTCCTGCCTCCCTCATCCCTTCGTTCCCTTGTCGTGGTTGAGTTTCATCCCTCCCTTCCTCCCTCCCCCCGCGGGTCCCTCCCTCCCTCCCTCCCCCGCCCTCCCTCGCCAGTACACCTCGCTGAAGAGTACTGGAGCGCTGGTGGGCAGTGTACAGCGCAACTCCACACCATACACCCCCATATGCAGCAACGCGGTTGCCTCGCCGCCGCCGACAGGCCCCGTGGTTGCCTCGCCGCCGCCGACATCCCCCGTGGTGGCCTCGCCGCCGCCGACAAGCCCCGTGGTGGCCTCGCCGCCGCCACCCGAGGTTAAGGAGCCGCCGCCGCTGTCTCGGCCCAATCCGCCATCGCCCAAGCTCCTCAAGTCGCCGCCTGCGCCACCGAAACAGAAGTCGCCGCCGCCCAAGCCCAGGTCGCCGCCCAAGCCCCGATCGCCGCCCAAGCCCCGGTCGCCACCCAGGCCACCGTCGCCACGCCGGCAGAGCCCTAGCCGTCGCCATTGAGGGGCATGGTGACGGGCGCTGATCGCTGTACAGCACAGTGAAATTGCCCAAGGTCTGGGCTGCGGCGCTGGGCTTTTGACGCCAAGGCAGCGGCTCTGCGCCACTGAATGCAGACCTGCTGGTGGTGTGGATGTCGATGTGAATGTGGATGTGGATGTGTGGATTGATCGAAGACGCGCGCAGGGTGCTGCTTGAAAGTACGGAACAGGTCTGCCCCTGGTAGAAGAAATTCATTTTGTGGTGCGTGTGTCCAGGTGACCTTCCCGCGCGTTGCATCGCATTGCATCGCAGTGCATTGCAGTGCACATCACCTCGAAGCGCGGATGCGGTCAGCCGGCTGAAACACGCTGGGTTGGTGCAAACATAGGCAAGCAGGCAGGGAAGGCAGGGAGGGCAGGAACTGCTGGATCGATGGCCTACTTAGTTGTAGCGTTCTTGACTGCGGCACCCGGGTTGATTGGTTCGGGTTTGATCGTGCGCACACTTTGCCGCTATTATGGCGGACGCCTCAATTGGCGGAGAAAATAAGTGATCTTGGCAAAACGGTGGTGGGGAGGTACCTTTCGTGCATGGACGGCCTGGGTTGGGTTGGGTTTGCTCGTGCGCAGAGATCGCCACGCACGCTTTGCCGCTATACTGGCGGACGCCTCAATTGGCGGAGAAAATAAGTGATCTTGGCAAATAGGTGGTGGGGAGGTCTACCGCACCCGGTGAGGATCGTCCCGCGCGCGCGGGCTGCAGTATTCGGCTGCAGGCACGTTGCGACTGCATTGCTGCGGGCACATAGCGTACCTGCAGGCACATTGTCAAGGACGGCTGGATGTCGGATGTCCATTTGTTGCGCATCGCATGGTTTTTGCAGGAGGCTTCGGACACCTCCCTGATAAGGATAGAGCCAGCGGGGCAGTCAATTCGTTAGAGGACAAGAAGCATGGATGGATGGAGTGCCCTGCTCACAGGGACATGCGCGCAGAGATAGGGTTCCCCCGGTTTGACGGTATGGAAGGAATGGGAGTCGTCCAATCTGCGAGGACGCTGCATCGCATTTTGGACCACCGCAACACTATTGAACCCCCTTTGGTCGCTAGTTTCCTCTTCTCCTGCTGTGCGGCATTTGACCACCGCGTTTTTTAGGCGTTTTAGTACCCTCAGGCTCCCGGCTCGTATGGGTATTAGGGGTTTATGTACGGGGCACGCCACTGCCTAGTGCGCATTCCGCTGCCTATTGAGCACCCGCCCCCCCCCCCACACACTGCGCACGCCTCCCAATTTATTGCGCACACCCATGAAGTCATTGGATTCCCCGTTAGTGCCGTGCCCGTCCTATCGCTTAGCCATCTTTATGAAGTGTTTGTTCGTGATTACTTGGTGTGTGGGTGGTAATAAAGTAGGCAAACGTCGTGCGACTGCATCCAGTGGTGGTCTCCGGAGGCGCTGGCGACGAAGAGGCGGGGGGCCGTGGATTCCCTTCAGATGAGGCGGCGGCGAGCCCCGGGCGGTCGGACGGACGGACTCCGAGCATAGCCACACGGTGCATCCCACACCTGACACTGCCGTGAATGGCTAAAGCCCATGCGATGGGATATTGATGCCCTTAGCCTTCCTAATCCTTTTGCTGTCGCGTCGCGCACTGATCTCCACTGGGGGGCCACGTCGCTGCTTTGCGGGGGCGACGCTGACATCTCAGGCTTATGGGGAGAAGGGTTGTTGTTTTCCGATAAGGACTGTTTGCCTGTGACAAGGATCACTGTAAGATCTCATGAAAATATGAAGCAGGATTTCACAGTTTGGGCCAAGACATCTGCAGCATCACACGCACACACAGAAGACACAACCCAAAAGTCCTTACATGCTTAACCCCTGATCACCGTTTATATCCATACAAGTACCCCAATAAGCGCAACCCAGCCCTACCCAGGCCTACCCAAGAACCCAACTTTGCCCATAATGTCAGCATGTGCCGCAGCCGTCAGCTCGGCTGCGGCTGAGGGTTTCAGCGCCGCATCCAGCTTGGCTGATCGCCGGCCGCTGGTCAAACAGTCCTCCGCTTCGCTCCGCTTCGCTCCGCTTCGCTCCGCTTCGCTCCGCTTCGCTCCGCTTCGCTCCGCTTCGCTCCGCTTCGCTCCGCTTCGCTCCGCTTCGCTCCGCTTCGCTCCGCTTCGCTCCGCTTCGCTCCGCTTCGCTCCGCTTCGCTCCGCTTCGCTCCGCTCGCTTGAACTCAATCCGCGACCTTGGCGCGCTAGCACGCATGGCCCGAGAGCTTTTAGAGAGAGAGAGAGAGAGAGATTGTTACAGTTGTACGGTATGGTCCCATTCTCCTCTGAGCACCATCCGCACCACAGAACCTTCCAGACGATCCTCATTGGACAACTGGGATAGCTCTGCCTTCTAGGGCGGACCTCATCCATTCACCCAATCTTCCACCGAGACAGAGGGTTCAGCGATCGCCACCACTCAAACGTGTGAATCCTGGCCAATCAACTCGGCCACCAACTCCACTCATAGCAGCTAGCCATAATCTCACACCCAGCGGTAGCCGGGGGTCTCCACAGGGATCGAACCTGTGACCTCGACAGTCCTAAGACCATGAGGTGTCACTAGACTAGACCAGACCAGAGAGCTTTGGCCGCTTGTGCCGTACCTTGTGCGGCAGAGGGTCGTCCACCGACTCTGCAGCGTGAGCCCCCTGAACCACGGATCCGACGCTTGCGATGTTCATGCTGATGGCGAATATGCCTTGGGCAGCGCTACTGGCCATTCGCTCCACATATTGGTGGTTACTGGAGAATTGGCCTGCGGAAACGGGAAGGTGATGAGAGGCCGCAGCTGTTGACCAAATATAATATTTACAGCACATATTTTACGCATATGTAAGGAAAGATCACGCGGTGTCCGTGCAGGCATGACGACGAAATGCAAGGCGAGACGCGGGCGCCAGCCAGTCGATTGGCGCGTCAAGTCGGTGGCTTTCGATCAATGCCGGTTCAAGGATTGCGATGCGTCGTTGGTGATTGTAAATAATATCAAGACAAATTTTGCATCGGTTGTAGAAATTCACAGGACAACGTACCTGGCGATGGCGGTGTCATCGGTGGCGCGGCTTGCACCTTGCGGACTCAGATCGGAATGGATGCCGAGCTACCACTGATTATTTAAATAATAATATCATACGTGTAAAGGTTGTATTGAATTGTATGACTTTGCGTTTGGTGCCTTGAACAGGGCAGTTGCGTGAAGGGGTGAGACCCCTTCGCGGCACAATGTACGGCTCTCCGAGACACCAATGCCCGCGAACATTCTTCTCGCGACCACACCACAGCTCTGCTAGCCGGTCCGACTGCCTTGACGCATATTACTATTACAAAGGTTGCAAGGGGCAAACTATGAGGGGCAAACTGGTTGTTGGACGCCAAGCCGCAAATGCACGCACGATGCGGTCTTCTGTGGGCCGCCCAACATTAGGGGTGTTTCTATGGGCCCGAAACCACATTCTACGGAAGCTACGCGTTTCTATGGGGATGCTCGTCCCGCCGTAGCGTAGTTTCTACGGCGAGTTTAGCTCGTAGCTCAGTAGAAAGTCGTAGTATGGAGCCAGTGGAGCGAGCTTATATTAGTGCAGCTTTCGCGCGTCCTGGGCCATCGACGTACTCGGAAAAAAAACGGGCTTTCCCTGGGCAATATTTTCACAATGAGCGCCGTCTTAGCGTGGAAATGTGCAATCCTCTTAAAAAGCATTCATATATGTCTTGCTTTATACTTGAAGTTATCAAGTCACAGCATATAAGCCTCTTATGCGAGCAGGGTGCGTTTGCAAGCCATCACTCGACCTCCCAGACCATATGCATGGCGGGCGTCTGGACAAGGATTACGTACCCGGCTGTACTGTGTCGCGCTGCCAATTTGAATGTTGACGGACTCCAGGCAGGGTGGCTATCTTAAGAGATGAATATAAATTCGGGAGAAAAGTTTGGAAATCTGAAGACACTTTTGCCGTGCAAAAAACCGTGTTGCCGGGAAAATCCCCTCCTAGACAGATCCTGACAGATACTCTCAGCGCTTCTATCTTCGCCAGGAGTATCTCTGGCCGTAGACACTCAGTAAAATAAGATAGCCACCCTGACTCCAGGCACTACTGACAGGAACTGTCTTCCCCAATTGATTGACGATCTTCTTGCCGGTTATTACTAGGGCATTGTGACGTTAGGATTATATACACGCAGCGCAGTCGGGTCACGCAATGGCGACTACTACGCACGCGCATTCACTGCTTACAGCAGTTTTCCGCCTTTCTGTTTTCCCAGTTTTCCCAGTTTTCCCTGTTTTCCCAGTTTTCCCAGTTTTCCGCCTTTCTTTTCCGCCATTCTCTTGCTGAGCCATGTGCACTTGAGCGTGGGCGCCAGCTGTGGAGTAACATTCCCGGACTTCCCAGAGTGCACATTGCTCTCCCCCGCGGTAGCTCTCCACTGGAGAGACGAGGGGACAGCGGTTGCCATTGCGCTCGAGGTCGATGGCACCTGGGATTGGCTGGGCTTTGGACTATCAGAGGCGGGTGGCATGCTGGGGGCGGACATCATGGTGGCACGTCGCAACCTCACGGACGGTGTTTCTTGGTGGGTTGGGGACTATTGGTCTATGGGGTTTCGGGCGCCTGCGCTGGACACTCGGAGCCAGGACGCGATTCTCCTTTCGGCCGGCTCGATGGACGGGGCAACTGTCGCCGTCTTCCGGCGCCCGCTCGACACGTGCGACGAGCAGGAAGACATGCGGTAAGCAATCGGTGGTAGTTCTTGGGGGAAACGCGTGCAGTGTTTGGGGCACATTCCAGACAGTTTTGTGGCCTTGCGTTAACATGTCCGTATTCCCTGACTGTTCGGACAACTCTTCCATCTTCCATGGAAGCCGGGGCCAGGGGCCCGCAGCGCTCTGAACGACAGCTTCAGCGGCGCCTCTCATTCATTTAACGAAAACTGAAAGAATTGAGCGACTGATCGCAAAATGGTCGTGTTAGACGGGTAGCGGCATACCGAACGCCGAAATGCCGTATTTGGGCGGCAACCAAAAAACCTGTCGCCTTCGACACCATGCCCCCACATGTACGCCACAGAATCCTGCGAGGCACTATGCAGTATTTCATCGTTGCCTACGGCAAGGGTTGGGGTTACCACGGCTCTGAGAACCGAGGCAACGCGCAATTCGCGCTGTTGCCGCTGTTGGAGCAGCAGCAGCACGCAGCCTCGCCCCAGCCAGCGGCGGCCGCTGCAGTGCCCGCTTCGACACCACGGCGGCTGATCGACAGCACATCGCGTCTTTGGGATGTGCGCCTGGAAAACGTGACCATCCCCGCCCAAGAAACCACCTACCTGTGCCGAGACTTCGAGGTCCCCAACGTGCGTGTGTGGTGGGGTGGGGTAACAATCGTAACATTGATGATTCCGCAGCGTCAGAACGGAGGCGACGCTAGGGCAGGAGTCCAGCAACTCTCACCACTATCCCTATTGCCTTAGCGGGTTCGGGGGCGCGCCACCGCTCTCGTTGTCGTCGTTGTCGTGGTCCGGCCGGTGGACCTTCTGCGAGGGGACATGGGTTAGGGTCGGGGATGTGGCAGCGGTGGATCCAGCGGGCTCCCTGGAGATCAGCCCCCCCGTCTAGTCTCTCGGTAGTCGGGTCCCTTCGCCTCGCTTCGTTTCGTATCTCTTACTGTCCCTCCCTCTTGAGCAACGACCCGCCGCTGCCTGCCCCCGCGCTGCCTTCCCGCCGCCTCCCGCTTTTGCCAACCCCGCGCAGCCGGAGACCAAGGTACACATCACCGAATGGAAGGTACGGACACGACGAGGGGGTGGCTGGGGGCTTGGATGGTAGAAACGAAACGCCGGGGCTGTTCCGGGCTGGACCGGAGGACTCGCCCGGCAGCTCGGGAGCCCCTTGTCGCCCCTTATCGCGTCCCGCCTCGACGGCCGCTCCTGCTGGGGCTTCTTTCACCTACCCGCCCCCTCGCCCCTGTCCGCCCCTATCCGCTCCCCGCTTACCGTCCCTCTCTCCCCCTTTCCCCGTCTCCACCCGCTCCAGGTGATTTTGGAGAATCCCCGCCATGTGCACCACATGGTCATTTACGCCTGCTCGCAGCCGCCCGCCTCGCCGCGGCAGCTCTACTCGTGCTTGAGCATGGATCCGGCCTGCGTGGTAGGTGACGTGGGTGGGTGACGTGGGTGGGTGGGGCTCCCGTGCCTCCCGAGGGGCCGCCGGGCTCGGCATGGCTTCCATCTCATCCAACGCCGCCTCCGATCCGTGGCTGCATGTCTGCATGGCTGCGGTTTCGTCTTGTTTCCCGCACCCGACCCGCAGGCCCTCCCCCCCGTCGCAATCGCCGTCTCGGTTACTCGGCTGCGCTTCCCTTCCGTGTCTATTTTGTCCGCAGACCTTCTATGTGTTGTGGGCCCCGGGCGCTGACCACCTAATGGTGCCGGCAGAGGCTGGGATTGCGCTCGGGGGCGACAGCGGCATCAACTGGGTGGCGCTGCAGGTGGGTGGGGGACCCACCCCGGGTGGGTGGGGGTGTGGGGTTTTAGGGTTTTAGGGTTTTGGGTTAGGGTTTTAGGGTTTGGGGGAGGCTGCCGGCGCTAAGCCGGGATGCACGCAACGGTGGAGGAGAGGTAGAGGAGAGAGGGAGGGCCAAGCATGCGGTGCGCAGCGAAGGTGGAGGGAAGACGGCCAGTGGGCGCCGGCCAGGCGACCGAGAGGTAAGCCCGTGCAGCTGCGCCCTGGGTACACGGCCCGTAGGCGCGCTTGCTGGCTCTGGCCAAACACTCACTGTGGTTGTTGGTGCACTGGGACTTTCCCAGTGTTATGCGCCCACTGTGCCGAGGGTCGGGGGCCGAGGGCCGGGGAGCGCCGGGTACAGCCGCATTGGTACTTGGTAGCCGCATTGCCGCCTAGCGTACCCTTCGCCCCGCTGCGCCCGCTTTATGTGGGCAGGTGTCTTTGGTCCAGCGGAACGGAAGGAGGCAGCAGAAGGGAGCAGCAGAGTCGAAGCCCTAAGACCTTCCCCGCGCCGGCCCACTCTCCTTGCCTCCTTTCCTGCTCCCTCCACCAACCGTCCTTTGGACTCCACCCGCCCCCTTCTTGGCTTCTTCCCGCCCGCCCCGCCCGCCCCGCCCGCCCGCGCTCCCCGCCCGCCCCTTCTCCACCCGACCGTCCGTCTGTCTGTCCGTCCTGGCCTCAGATCCATTACACCAACCCCAGGAAGCAGGAGGGCTTGGTGGACAACAGTGGCTTCCAGATGACCGTTACTACGGCGCTACGGCAGTACGACATGGGAATCCTGACGCTTGGCTCGCTGGACTTCTTGATCCCGCCGGGAGAGCCCAGCTACACCTCCCAACCCAACCTCTGCCCCAGGTGGGTGGGTGATGGTGGGTGGGTGATGGTCCGGCCGCCTCCATTTCACCGCTGCGGCTCAGGGTTTTGCCTCGCCCTGCCTTGGGCGCCCTCCTCACCTTCCCTTGCCTTCCCTCCCCTATCCCCACACAGCACATGCACTGGGCGCCTGCAGCGGCCGGTGACTTTGCTGCAGGCGGGCTTCCACATGCACACGTTGGGCAGGACCATGCGCACGCAGGTAATGTGGGGAAGGGAGGGAGGGAGGGATGTGCGCACGCATGTGCGGGGGCACCGGGACATCAGCAGGCAGCGGGGTCCGGGGGTGTAGAAGGAATAGGGAGGGCGAGGCGAGGACGCGGCGTGGGTGGTGCGGGCGGGTTGAGATGCGATGCGATGCGATGCGACGCGATGCGATGCGATGGGATGGGATGGGGTGCAGCCCGCGGGGACCTGACTTGCGCTGTACCTCTGCGCCCTGCTGTTCCTGATCCCGTCCCCACCTGCGCTTTCTTTCTTGCGAGCTGAGAGCTGCGAGCTCCACCTCGCCGCCATCCACCTGGCAGCCCAACCCGGAGGGGCTCAGGCTGTGGAGACAGCGGCCCAGAGCCTGGGTTGGGGGCGGGGACCGAGGCTCCTAGGATCCACCCCCGCATGAGCGGCAGCTAGCTAATGCCCCCGGCCCTCGCCCCCCGGTCACGCCCCCGCCTTTTTGTCCCGTCGTCACCAACCGCCCAACTGACAACCACCATTGCCGCCGCCGCCGCCGCCGTGGCCGGAGGACAGTGGTTCCGCGATGGCCAGGAGCTGCCGCCGCTGGCGGCTCGCCGCGCGTTCGACTTCAACTTTCAGGTACGTAACACCTGCGGCGACCATTCCGCTACAAATAAAACAACCCAACTTCTCCAGCCTGTCATCAGCTCGCCCTCTTCCCCTTTCCCACCTATTTCACTCTCATGCCTTTTCTCGCGGCCCCCCTCGCCCATACACCCCAGCCCCTTCCTCTCGCCCCTTCCCTGTTGACGTAAGGAGGTAAGGTAAGGCTCCCTCACGCAACTGGCCCTCCCTCCCTCCCTCCCTCCCTCCCTCCCTCCCTCCCTCCCTCCCTCCCTCCCTCCCTCCCTCCCTCGCTGCACCAGGGCGCCACGTTCATCGATGCCTCCCGCAACGTATTTCTGCCCGGAGATGAGCTGGTGACCACCTGCACCTGGAACGCCACCAGCCGCAACACCACCACCAGGGTCGGGGAGAGCACATTCGACGAAATGTGGGCGCTGGAGGGGGGGCGAGGGCAAAGGGGGACGGGTTGAGAGAGGGGGGAAGGATAGGGGAGGGGTGGGGAGCTGGGAGGGAGGGCGGCGAGGTGAGGTGAGGGGCAGAGGCAGCGACAGTGCACAGCGATCCGGGTTTCAGGGCAGGAATCTGAACTCGTTACAGAACCCTGCC
Organism: Pleodorina starrii; assembly: GCA_030267565.1. Taxonomy (NCBI): domain Eukaryota; kingdom Viridiplantae; phylum Chlorophyta; class Chlorophyceae; order Chlamydomonadales; family Volvocaceae; genus Pleodorina; species Pleodorina starrii. The sequence goes on from BRXU01000017.1 coordinate 215,333, forward strand.
TTGCTGCCCGGAGCAAGTTATCCGATTTGACAATTACTTGCCTTGCCTCGCTTGGCTGCTGCTGCTGCTGCTGCTGCCGCAACCCCTCTCCCTAGCCCGCGCCCTACCTGGCCAAATGTCAGCATTGGACCAACCAACGAGCGCCTGCCCCCTCCATCCTCGCCTGCCCCTTAAACCCCCGCCGCGCCACACATGACGCACCCCACGTGCCCCGCCTTCCTTCGCAGGTGCTTCAACTTCGTGACCTACTACCCGCACGAGCCCAGCCTTGACATGTGCACCTCTGTCAACTCCGTCAGCACCGTCCTCGGCGGCCCGCCCATGGCGTTCTGCAGCTCGCTGGCGCAGATCCGACAGTGGGAGGTCGCATTGAGGAGCAGGAACTTGAGCGTAATGCAGGCGACGGTGAGAACCCTGGGGAGGGCAGGGCAGGAGAGGCCAGGAGAGGAGAGGGAGGGAGGGAGGGAGGGAGGGAGGAAAGAGCGAGATGGGGAAGTATCCACTAGTTTGAGAACTGGGATGGTGGAGGATGGGATGGAGTGAGGGCGACCCGCGGGTCATTGCACAGAGGACAGGAAGCACCGGTCGGTAAGGACCAAGGAAGGAACCCGGCCTCCACCTGCCCTCCCTCCCGCTCTCCTTGCCTCCACCCAACGCACGCATAAAACCCTTCCTCCCTCCCTCCTGCCTCCCTCATCCCTTCGTTCCCTTGTCGTGGTTGAGTTTCATCCCTCCCTTCCTCCCTCCCCCCGCGGGTCCCTCCCTCCCTCCCTCCCCCGCCCTCCCTCGCCAGTTCACCTCGCTGATGAGTACTGGAGCGCTGGTGGGCAGTGTACAGCGCAACTCCACCCCCTACACCCCCATATGCAGCACCGCGGTTGCCTCGCCGCCGCCGACAGGCCCCGCGGTTGCCTCGCCGCCGCCGCCAAGCCCCGTGGTTGCCTCGCCGCCGCCGCCAAGCCCCGTGCTGGCCTCGCCGCCGCCACCCGAGGTTAAGGAGCCGCCGCCGCTGTCTCCGTCGCCGCTGTCTCGGCCCAATCCGCCATCGCCCAAGCTCCTCAAGTCACCGCCTGCGCCACCGAAACAGAAGTCGCCGCCGCCCAAGCCCCGGTCGCCGCCCAAGCCCAGGTCGCCGCCCAGGCCACCGTCGCCACGCCGGCAGAGCCCTAGCCGTCGCCATTGAGGGGCATGCATGGCGACGGGCGCTGATCGCTGTACAGCACAGTGAAATTGCCGTACAGGCACAGGCCGCAGCGACCCCAGGTCCTGTTGTGGCGCTGGGCTTTTGACGCCAAGGCAGCGGCTCTGCGCCACTGAATGGAGAACTGCTGGCGGTGTGGATGTCGATGTGAATGTGGATGTGGATGTGTGGATTGATCGAAGACGCGCGCAGGGTGGTGCTTGAAAGTACGGAACAGGACTGCCCGTGGTGGAAGAAATTCATTTTGTGGTGCATGTGTCAAAGTGACCTCCCCGCGCGATGCATCGCATTGCATTGAGTCGCATTCTCAGGGCACTGCACTGCACAACACTTCGAAGCGCGGTTGCGGTCAGCCGGCTGAAACACGCCGGGTTGGTGCAAACATAGGCAAGCAGGCAGGGAAGGCAGGGAGGGCAGGAACTGCTGGATCGTTGGCCTACTTAGTTGTAGCGTTCTTGACTGCGGCACCCGGGTACCTTTCATGCGTGGACAGCCTGGGTTGGGTTGGGTTTGCTCGTGCGCAGAAACCGACGCGCACACTTTGCCGCTATTATGGCGGATGCCTCAATTGGCCTAGAAAATAAGTGATCTTGGTGGGGAGGTCTACCGCACCCGGTGAGGACCGTCCCGCGCGCGCGGGCTCCAGTATTCGAGAACTGCCGCACAGCTGCAGGCACGTCGCGGCTGCATAGCTGCAGGCACATAGCGTACCTGCAGGCACATTGTCAAGGACGGCTGGATGTCGGATGTCCATTTGTTGCGCATCTCATGGTTTTTGCAGGAGGCTTCGGACACCTCCCTGATAAGGGTAGAGCCAGCGGGGCAGCGGGCCAGCGGGCCGTTACCGGTACAAACCCTTTGTTGATCTGTTCTGTGCGGCGTTTGGTATGCGCCCCAATGCCTCGCCCCAAGTGTGAAAGGCTAGGTTTTTTATCATTGCGATGAAGATTTGTGTTCCCTAAATTAGTGCGGCGTGCGACGCGCAGCCGCGGCTCACAGGCCTGCGAGGCCGCCCTGGCCAAGAGTCGCGCGCGGTACCTAGATAGGTCTGGTGTACGGATCCGAGCGGCCGTTTTGTGCTTGCCGTCATTGACAGTTGCATGACTCGGCGCGATCTGCCCCGTTCTCCTTGAGTTGCGAAGCTTGGTAAGCTGAAGCTGTGCGTGTTTCACAACGCGTGTTTCGCAACGCGAGTGCAGACCATTCTGTCGTTCGTTTTCATTCCGCGCTCGGCCTACGGCAAGTTGATGCATTTTCGGTTGTGTTGTTGGGCGGTTGCAGCCAACCGTTCGCCCGTGGGCGCAGCACATGTTCCGAGCGCTGAAAGGAGATGCAATAAGAGGACAAGAAGCATGTGTGGATGGAGTGCCCTGCTCACAGGGACATGCGCGCAGAGATAGGGTTCCCCCGGTTTGACGGTATGGAAGGAATGGGAGTCGTCCAATCCGGCCAGGATGCTGGACCACCGCAACCCCCCTTTGGTCGCTAGTTTCCTCTTCTCCTGCTGTGTGGCATTTGACCACCGCGTTTCTTAGGCGTTTCAGTCCCCACGGGCTCCCGGCTCGTATGGTTTTTAGGGTTTTATGAATGGGGCACGCCACTGCCTAGTGCGCATGCCACTGTCTATTGAGTACCGGGCCCCCTCACACATTGCGCATGCCTCCCAACTTATTGCGCACACCCATTAAATCTTTATGGATTCCCCGTTAGTGCCGTGCCCGTCCTAACGCTTAGCCACCTTTATGAAGTATTTGTTCGTGATTACCGTACTTGGTGTGTGGGTGGTAATCAAGAAGGTAAACGTCGCGCGACTGCATTCGGTGGTGGTCTCCGGAGGCGATGGGGGTGAAGAGGCGGGGGGCCGTGGGTTCCCTTCAGATGAGGCGGCGGCGAGCCCCGGGCGGACGCACGGACTGTACGGACATGCAGCGCCCGTGCAGATTCATCTTTGCGGTGGCAACGCTGCTCTTAGACGCTTTGTTTGCCCCCGGCTCGAATGCATATTTGTTAGGCTTGGAATGACGCATCCTCATACCCGTTTTACAGCTGACACAAAGCACACGAGAGGATGACGACCGGCGGTTGGTTCTCACGATCTCACCGCACCTCACATACTGCTGCGACGGAAGCCCAAGCCGCGGGAGGCCGGTGGGCCCCAAGCAGCCACAGACACCTCACGGAATAGCAAAACTCAGGGACCAGCCCCAGGTATAACAAGGACCCGCATCAGATGGATATAGACCGCTGAGGGGAAGGAGCCACCCAGGGCGGCCAACCATGCAAAGAAAATCCTGCTAACGTACAAACCACCGTACCGGACCAACCACTAACGGCGGCTGGCCAAGGGAGCAACTGGACTGGTAGACAAAAAAAGACAAAAGGACAGAGCCCCCGACAGCGCCCAAGCCCCCAACACTCCCCTTCCTAAGCCTCCTGCTGTAAGCCTGTAACGCTCACGAATCATGAACCTCATCTGCATCATCACACGCACACACAGAAGACACAATCCACAAGTCCTTACGTGCTCAAAACCCCTGATCACCGTAGGTATCCATACAAGTATCCCAACAAGCGCAACCCAGGCCTACCCAACTTTGCCCAATAATGTCAGCATGTGCCGCAACCGTCAGCTCGGCTGCGCGCGGCTGAGGGTTTCAGCGCCGCACTCAGCCCGGCTGACCGCCGGCCGGTGGTCAAGTAGTCATCCGCTTCGCTCCGCTCACTTGAACTCAATCCGCGACCTTGGCGCGCTAGCACGCATGGCCCGAGAGCTTTGGCCACTTGTGCCGTGCCTTGTGGGGCAGAGGGTAGGGCGGTGGCGAGATTTCGAGGCCGCATACGACGCAGGCGGCAATGGTGGCGGCTGATGCGGCTGATGCGGCTGATGCGGCTGATGCGGCCGCCTCGTCCTGCTCTGACCCTTGGTCCTCGGACTGGGGCTCAGGCTGCGGCGGGGCACCTCCCTGGCCGTTCTCCGAATGAGCCTCGTCCACCCGCTCCTCAGCGTGAGCCCCCTGAACCACGGATCCGACGCTTGCGATGTTCATGCTGATGGCGAATATGCCTTGGGCAGCGCTACTGGCCATTCGCTCCACATATTGGTGGTTACTGGAGAATTGGCCTGCGGAAACGGGAAGGTGATGAGAGGCCGCAGCTGTTGACCAAATATAATATTTACAGCACATATTTTACACATATGAAAGGAATGAGCACTCGGTGTCCGTGCAGGCATGACGAAGTGCAAGGCAACGACGCGAGCGACGCAACGACGCGAGCGCCAGCCAGTCGATTCGCGCGTCGAGTCGGTGGCTTTCAATCAATGCCACTTCAAGGATTGCAATGCGACGTTAGTGATTGCAAGAAAGAAAATAATTTGACTAATCGTGCGTCGGTTGTAGGCACTAACAGGGCAGCGTACCTGGCGATGGCGGAGCCAGCGGTTGAGCGGCTTGCGCCATTTCGTGCGGAAGATCGGAATGGATGACTAGCAACCACTGAATATTAATATAATAATTTTATTCGTGTACAAGTCGTACTGAATTGTATGACTTCGCGTTTGGTGTCTTGAACAGGGCAATTGCGTGAACTGTTGCACTTTTTCTCTCTTGATGGGGGCCTTGACACGAAGATAAAGAGACAAATGACACAACAAATACACATTTTAAAGTTAATCCTCGTTAAATCCTATCGAGCGGCGTCAATTGCACGAACGTGAATTCGTACCATACCGTACCAAGTTAGTGCCGTGGATTGCAACTGATGCAGATGGCTGGGCCGGCCTTCAGCAACCATGACCATTTGAGTACTAAGAAAAAACGGCCTGCATCGAAGCAACTGATCCCGCGGAATGACGGGAGTGCGCTGGTGTGCCGCTTGGGGGGTGAGGGTTTGTCAGGATTAGTCAGATGGTGCCCCTACAGCTCACGTTGCCTTGAATCAGAGTGCGCTCTTGCGTGTGTTAATGCTTCCCAGCTGGCTCTCATTTCTGTCGCCATTTCGTGCTCACAGTCAAAGGGGCTTTGCTACGCCTTACTTCCTCTGGGCGGAGCTGACCTGCACATATCAAGGAAGCAACCAGCGCCACTAACCAGCATACATGCACTGCACTGCGCTGTGATAACAATTGCTGGATGGCTTCACGAGATAGGTAGATGAGCAAATGCTGTTTGGGCAACCCAACGCCCGCCGTACTCGCTGCCTCAGGACTGCTGATATCACGCTGCAATTGCTGTTTCTGCTTTCGGACATACATACCGGTACACTCACTGACACCGATTTGGTTTGTTTTCTGCTTTCTGAGGAGGGCATGGCGCTCGCTCGCTGCCTTGAAGGACGACTTGCCGCGCAGCTTCGTTCTACCATGGATTAGCAAACTTCCCCTGCTTGACTGCAGTGGTAGCCCTTCACATTCGGGATTATTGCTTGCCATCGCGCAAGATAACTGGCTGGAAGTCCGTCCATGTGTGCCTAGCTCCGAACGATCGCTCTACATGCATGCCCCGCTCAACATGCCCGCTCCGCACGAGGCAGTTGTAGGAATGGGTTGACAAGCGTCCAAGCATTATCCAGCCAGCGTAATCTGCACACGAGTTACATGCGTGCATGTGTGCTAAATCGCCTGCCTGAAGTTATCCATCCAGCGAGGGGCGCTTCGCAGACTCTGGACCCAGCAGAAGCAAGATAGAGGCATACCTGCCAGGCTTGATTTTTTGTTTTTTATCTTTAATAATCTGCTGATTGCCGTCCAACATATTAGTACGTATGCCAAATTCTGTCGCAACACTTCCTAGGCGTAATGATGACAATCTTGCCGTCGGGGGTCAACTTCTTTGGATCGCATCCTTGAATCTTTTTGTATTTAAGTCTTTATTTTTATGTTCATTACACACTTTGTCATTGCGAAGGCGCGAGTACGCCGAGGCAGGCGACCGAAGAGCCACGCACCTCCGAAGCGTTGATAATTATTCTTATTATTACATGCACACCTACAAACCCATGACTGCCGCCGCCCGTGTAAGTAAGCGTAAACTAATCCAACACCTACCTACCTTTATTTCACCATTCACAATTCTGGCGACGTTTGGGCCGTTATATATATAACATTATACATATAATGTTTTGCAGCTTTTTGCACGTACATACATTCAAGTCAGCTCTTGCTCAATGTACAACAGCGCTCGAGGTGGCGGGCCTAGCTAGGTGCGGACAATTAGCGAATGCGAGGTAGGGCCGCTTAATAAGCGAGCCAATGAGGATACAGCAGCCGACACATACACGCAAGATAGAGAGCGTCAGGCCGCCTGCTTGCGCTTTCCTTTGCCCTGCTGGTCATCTCCTTCGCGCCGTCTGCAGTGCACGGCCCGCTGGCCCGCCGGCTCTCCCATTCCGGCGGTATGGAGCCAGCAACAACAGCAACCACAAAAACATGCAGCAGCGCGCGGGTATTGCGTGTGGGCTGTGGGGCAGCAGGGCACGAGCTGCCGCACCCCCCCAAGCGGCACATCAGCGCAATATGTGGTATCAGTTAGTTGCCTCGATGCAGGTCATGTCACCGTGTAATGCGTAAAGTATTAACTCCTGAGAATTATTCGCTCCAACGCGGTTGCAAGCAACCCGCTGCGGTGATGTCGGTACGAGCGACTCGCTTGCCGTACTTTTCGAGGCAGGTTTACGTAAGCTCCCAAGCAGGGTACACCATAAGAAGCGTGCTGTAGCGCTAAAGCCCACACCCACAACAAGCACGACCACCTACCTAAATATTTTCGCGTATGGTCGGCTAGCGGGGCTGGACAGAAACTGCACCAGTGATCGTTCTCAGTGGCTAGCTGCCAGTAAAGCCGTAGAAGACGATATACTTTACTGCTCTACCCAAGACTGACACGTGCTGACCCTAGTGACCTTGTACTGCTGAGTTACAGATGCAGCGTAACGTTCTAAGGCCTAAGGCCCAGAGATGACTCTTTCACTTGCTCAGGCAGCGTTTGGCTTAGAGGCCGATGGCCCAGTTACAGGTAGCGTAGGCTAGAGCTTGATATTCTCGGGTCCTGAGTGTCGTACAGTCAGGAGTCTTGTCGTACAGTTGGGTCTTGAGAACCGGGGAGGTTCAAGGGGATCTTGATCAGGGAGCTTCACAGGCTTCGGCTACTCAGACGAGAGCGTTCGTGCTATTGTGCTAAGAGTCGGAGGTTAGAATGTTACAAGGGCTCAGAGGTTAGTCCTCGCTCGAGGGGCCTCTTGTTGCCGAAGTTCGACTCAGCCAAGTGTCCAGTTGCTAAGCAACCGCGAGTTAGTTATTATAGACTGCAACACCCGGCCTTTTATACTAACGGCGAGACACTGTCGTACACTGCCGTACTGCGCAACGTAATGCATTTGGCCTGGCGAAACCTACTGTGGCAACTGCGCGAATGTGCACTTAGGCCTGGCACAACCTACTACAGCAACTGTGCGAACGTGCACTTAGGCCTGGCACAACCTACTACAGCAACTGTGCGCACGTGCACTTAGGCCTGGCACAACCTACTACGGCAACTGTGCGAACGTGCACTTAGGCCTGGCACAACCTACTACGGCAATTGTGCGAAAGTGCGTAATCTGCGTAATCGGTTACGTAATTGCCTAATCGGAAAGCTGGGCGAAATTGCATAATCGGAAGCTACTCGCACGTGCCTCATTGCGTCACTGCTTCTCGTAGCTTCCTCGACCCGTAATAGTACTACATCTACTACAGCAGCTGCGTGAACGTGTACGACATGTGCTTCACTAAGATCGTACAGGTTCTAATACCTTCCATCAGGCTCAACCGCATGCCTTTGTATATCGTGTCCTGACACCGACAACGGTAACCCACGTTTATTCGCTACAAGCTCTCCAAGCTATCGTACGCATACTGGTAGGTGTCAGCAGAGTCCTCTTCCTCCTTTGGGGCATCCCAAACGAAGTTGGTTGAGAGCGAGGGCGACGCGGCTAGCGGCGGCGCGGCCTCTATGGGGAACAATTCCCTCTCCAAGGTCAGTTGCGGAACACAGGAAGGTGTGAGACAGTCCTCCCGTAGAGGAGTGTCAGTGATGTGGAAGGTCTCAACGTCCATAGCATCAGGTTCCGCCGAAGCGCGTTCAGAAAAGCTGTCGGAATTGGACACATCCGCCTGCCTCCAGCCGTCCCCATCCTCGGCTGTACAGTCCCCATCTGTGTACGGTGGCTCAGCCTCCCAGTCGTTGAGATCAGGTGCGCCTGCTTCCTCGTAGAAGTCTGGTTCACCACTAGGATAATGCCCCCAGGGTTCCGAATAAGTCTGCTGTTGTCGGTGCAGCGAGCTAGGGTGTACGCCGCCGCCGCGAGCCACGCGGAGGCGCCAGCTGTGGGAGACAACGACAACTCGGGCCCGCACCTGTACCAGGCGGACTTTATGGACGACAACGGGGCGGACATTAAAGCCGAGAGTGAGTCGGATACCGGGGTGAACTCGATGGCGGACTGCAAGGCTGAGCCGGCCGAGATGCCGGGAGAGGCCGGGCCGCACGGGGACGGTCAGGGTGTGCCGCTTGCCGGTGGTGAGGGAATAACGCTGGTGAAGCGGGCAGGCCAGCCGCTCTCATCACTGGAGTTCGTAGCCTTGGGCTTGGAGCTGTCGCAGCGCATTCCCCCGTGGGCGGTCCAGGGCGTGCTTTTCCAGCTATGGTTGCCGTTCTTGAGCATTTGCCGGGATGTCTTTGGCACCTTGCTGAGTGAGAGCCACTTGGAGCGTCTGCTGGTGCCGGTGTTCGAGATGGCAGGGTGGGAGGCGCCCCTGCAGATCCCCGGGCTGAGCGATGCCGGCTTCAACATCTGGGCCAACAGCCATATGCACGTGGTGTTCTTCCTGGCCATTGCGATCGAGAAGCCGGCATCGCTCAGCCCGGGGATCTGCAGGGGCGCCTCCCACCCTGCCATCTCGAACACCGGCACCAGCAGACGCTCCAATTGGCTCTCACTCAGCAAGGTGCCAAAGACATCCCGGCAAATGCTCAAGAACGGCAACCATGCATAGCTGGAAAAGCACGCCCTGGACCGCCCACGGGGGAATGCGCTGCGACAGCTCCAAGCCCAAGGCTACGAACTCCAGTGATGAGAGCGGCTGGCCTGCCCGCTTCACCAGCGTTATTCCCTCACCACCGGCAAGCGGCACACCCTGACCGTCCCCGTGCGGCCCGGCCTCTCCCGGCATCTCGGCCGGCTCAGCCTTGCAGTCCGCCATCGAGTTCACCCCGGTATCCGACTCACTCTCGGCTTTAATGTCCGCCCCGTGGTAAGCTCCCAAGCAGGGTACACCATAAGAAGCGTGCAATTACACTTTACACTGCATTTGCTCTACCCCAAGCCTGGTGTCAAGGCTCCCGTCAAGGGCAGTGAAATAAGACGAACAGCGAGAAACAGTGCAATTGCCCAGCACTTCGAGGCGTTGTGCACACACAGCGCCAAGCCATACTTCTGTCCCAAAATTTTGTATCTCTGAACGATGCAGCAATTTGGGAGTGCCACGAATCCCGAGTTCGCGCACGAGGTCACGCCACCAGGTATGCCTTACTTCTCCTGCTGCTTTCTCAGAGCCTATCAGAGCTTCCCGATATACAGTACATCCAATTGATGATTAATGTTTAAGACCTCCAATGAAGGCAACCCGTAATGACGCGTATATGCTTATGACATCAATGCTCAAAAGCTGCAGACGCTTGCAGCAGCCGACTCGGCTCGTCGCTCGTCTCCGTGGCTCGATCGCGTATTGCCTCACATTCGTCAAGCTTGCACGATGACCACCATTTTAAATATAATTTGTGAGTACCAAAATCAAACTGTTTAGCCTATTAATAATCACCTCTTTCGTCACCGTCCCTACCTCAGGCTTGATGTTCAGCAACATGCGTTACGAGTATCTTGGCAACGTCGCCACTGGGGCCGGTGGTGTTCCCCGATCCGCACAAGTCCAGGCGTTTGACAACAACCTCACACCTGTCATGCCCGGCAGCATTCCGCTGCCGCCGATACCGGAGCCTCAGATTCACGAGCGGTTGCTGGCCGAGATGGAGGCGGCTAAAACCCAAAGCCGGCAGAAGGTCGTCAGCCCGGCGGCCATGCCCGGCAGCATCCCGCTGCCGCCGATGCCGATTCCGGACATCGACGAGTGGTTGCCGGCCGCGATGAAGGCGGTTAAGATCTGAAGCCGGTAGAAGCGACGGCCCGCGCCGGCCCTGCCGGCCTTGGGCGATGATGAGGGCGGCGGCCACCGGCCGGCGCAGCTGCAGCCTCTACCCGCTACCGCCCAGATCGCATCTCGCGGGACCTAAGTACGCGGTGCAAGTGAGGTGACGTGCGCCGATACAACAGTCGAAAACGTGCTCATCCATTCGCTACGTGGTTGGACTGAGTGCGTGCGCTGCCAACGCTTGCAATGTGGAATCACGCCCTTCACATGGGGGAGGGGAGGGACGATACGCTCAAGTGATTCATGGAGCCGCACGTGTTCGTAACCACGGGCGAGCGACAGATCGGGCGTCGGGCCATTCTGAGCGCCAGCTTGTTTGTGGGCATCTGCATGCGTGGCCACACGCGGACGAACGGCGCACTCCCGTGCGCAGCAGCTGCAACTGAAGCCGCAGCTGCGCTGGCGGTGCGGTGCGACGCTCCCGAGGATCTCAAGGGTGTCATGCTGACTTGCGCATACAGTGTGGGACCGTTTAGACCTGGGTTGTGCTTTCTTGAGTATGCGATTAGGGGGTCGTGATTAGGGGATTCCCTGGCCTAAACCGTTGTGTGGGTGATACTGTGTGGGTGCTACTGCAGGTGTGTAATTTTGATTGTGTGTGGCGTTTCGCGAGGCTCACAGCAGTGGTCCCGTAACGGAGCTTTATGCCGGGGGCGGGGGGGGTAGCTGTCTATCCTATATACGCGCCGGGACACGCAGTGAGAGACCGGGACACTCACGCACGACTAGGGCGGCGGGAACGCTGATGAGAGGCGGCGGCGGCTGTCTGGCATGGCACGGCACGGCATTGTAAGGGACTGCCAGTTCACCAGGTTCTTCGTTCGTCACGCATTGGCTCCAAGGTTGTGCGCGAAAGAGGTGCCCTCGATGGCTGCATCCGCGGGTGGGCGGCGCGGCGCTGACAACGTTGCGCCCGCGGGTTGGTTGCAAATTACAACGTAACAGCGGCGCGAAGAGGAAAAGCCGGTGGGGCACCGAGTACTGCAGACGGCACGCAGATGAGTGCGGTCCCACCTTCCTGTAACGCAAGGAGACCGGCTGGTTGTTAAATCGCAAAACTTCGCAAAGGGCATTTCCCGAATCTGTATATATGCGCGCGAATGCTGACAGTTGTCCTGGCGGCCCATCCCAACCGTCAGAGTTGCGGCGGTTGCGATTGCCGTACAGCAAGTCGAGGCAGTTCCTCCCCAAGACAAGTTACATTGTTTGTACTGATGTCTGCGCCAAATCACTTAAATAGAGACGATGGCATAGTGTTTGGCACAAGTCGCGTCCTCTTCCCTAGCCTACGGCGAAAACCCGTCAGTCCAACAGCCCTGTTCTAATCGACGGCGCAAAGCCACACCACAACACCATTTTCCGGAGCTCATCGGTAAGTCCGCGTCATCTGGCACCGAAATTCCTATCTAGCACGCACAGTACGTGCAGCACGCGCAGCACGCGCAGCGCGCGCAGCAAATATGCGGTCTCAGGTCGGGCATTCAGGTCGACATCCCCGCTGTCCGTCATCCCCTCCACCTCCGATTCCATGCACGTGACGGAATTCCACCACCACTGGCAGACCGAGCCCCCGTGCCTCCTCCGACCGGCTGTGGCCACCAGCCGCCCGCCGCTGCGCTCATCTCGCCGCCCCGCTCGTCCTATTAGCCGCCCACTTGACCCGTCGCGCTGTTCGAGCTCCACTGCCGAACAACTGCATCGCCGCACCTACCACGTCGCGCCTCCCTCTTCAAAGGCCGCCTCGTGTGTGTGTGAACGTTTGTGCACCCCCGTCGCGCCCTCGCCGCCCTCTCAGGCAAGTTACATGGCCAGCAAGGCGTGCCTCGACACCACCACCACCACCACCACCACCACCACCACAGCCGCTGGCGTCGCCGCTTCCCCCTTCGGGCAGATCCCTCCCGCCAGCCCTCAGGACAGAACCGGCGCCTTGGCAGCAATCGGAGGCGCCTTGCCGCCGTTGCCGTCCGACCCTCGCCGCGCCTGGTTCCTCGACCGCCACCTGCGCAGCTCCCCCCGCCGCCCCGCCTCGCCGTCGCCGACGGACGCCGCCACTGACTCCAGCTTCAGCCTCAGCCGCGGCTGCAGCGCGGCCCAGATGCTGTCGCCAGCTTCGGCCATGCCAGCGGTTTCGGCGCCGACGGCGCCGGCTGTCATCGCCGCCGCTGCCGTCGCCGGCGCCGGCGGCAGCGGGACCATGTCCTCTCGCGCCTCCCTCCTGCCTTTCAGTACCGCCGGGGAGGCTGCTGCCGTCGCCGTCGGCGCCGCCGGCGGCGCAGGCGGCGTCAGCAGCGGAGGCGGCGGCAAGCGGCGGATCGGCTCGACGGACACGGCGGCGGCTCAGCCGCCCAAGGCCTCCGTCGTGCCGGCGGTGGTGTTCACCCTCCTGGCGATGCTGTACACCGTTCTGTTGCTAGTGAGTGCGGTACTGCAGTAGCGTACAGCAGCAGGTCAAGCCTCGCCGGTGAAGCAATGGTAGACCTTGCGGCGGGCCCCTCTGTTGTATTCCTGCTGCTGCCGCTGCCGCTGCCGCTGCTGCTCTGAGTCCAGCTGATGTTGCTGAGCCTTTTGCCTACCGTTCTGCCTGTTCGGCCCCGCGCAGGCCGCCTTCTCCGTCCTCTCCTCGCAGCTCCTGCAACCCTCCGTCAACCCGTACGGCTTCTTCGCTGGCCTCATGCCCAGCAACGTACAACAGCAACCCGTAAACACCCAACGGGTGACCAACAACCCCGCCGCCGCCGCCGCAACTGGATTGGGATCTGGATCCGGATCCAAAGGACTCACGCTCAAGGCGACCGCTGACGAAGGCAAGTCGTCCATGGTCATGCACATCGGCGGCGACGCCGGCGCCGGCGCCGCCGCCGCCGGCGCCGCCGCCGCCGGCGCGTCGGTGCGGGGTGGTCTGGAGGCTTACATTCTGGATGAGGTGGAGCTGCGAGCGGCACGGGCGGCGGCGGCGGTCGGTTCCTGGCACCATCTGAAGGCGGCCACTGAGGCGGGCTCGGAGAAGGGCACCGCCGCCGCCGCCGCAGCTGTCGCTGGCAACGGAAGCAAGCGCCAGGCCCGCCAGTCCAAGCTGGCCGGCAGCGGTGGCGGCGGCGGCAGCGCCGCTGCGCCGCGCAGGGCGCTACCACAGGGGCGCTCCCGTAAGCTGTGAAGGGCCCTATACCGTACACCCCCTGAGGGACGCGGCGGTTCGAGTGGGTGGTTGACAGCCCCTCCTTCGCTCCTTGTCAGCCGCTGACTGGCATTCTCATGCTGTGTGTGTTTGGTTCGGCTGGTTGACATCGTGAACACAAATGTTGTTGTTGCTGTCGGGGTTGTTGTTACGTTGAGAGGTTTGGGACCCTCGGGAGGTGCGGAGCCAGCAGCACAGAGGCCAACTGGGGACAAACGGGTCGTAGAGATGTAGCGGCGGGTTGAGCGGTGGAAACGTTAAGACACTGGCCTGTACCATGATAAGGTTTGAGACATTGAGAGGCCGAGTGTGGGTTGAGGAGTTTGCTGCTTGGACTTGGGTGCTGGGGTGTCAGAGCGCCCCCCGCAGGCCTTCCTTGGGGGCGTGTCGTGCCCTGAACAGGACAAGGCGGGGCGAAGGAATCGCCAAAGGGCAAAGACGGGTCTCTCCGGGCACGCTAGATGTGGGTCGTATTGTTGTTGTTTTGTTACAGCTGACTGATTGCATGCATGTACGGCATCTTACGGGAGGGGTGTGTATTGAAGAGCCTCGACTGCCCATTCAACCCACCCACCGACATTTGTACATATGGCCTGTACATAAAACCAACTCCATTCGTTTTATTAAAACGTTTTGCTTTGCGTTGATGGACGTGGACAGCCGGTAAGGGCGACAAGGTGGAAGGTGTCCGTACAGCGACGGCGAAAGGACAGTACTGCGCTTTTAGAGTTTGACAACGTTGTGCAGGTGAGGGCAAGACGTACCGTAGCATTACAAGAGCGGAAGGTATTACCAAAACGGTCACTGTAAATGTGACGGACTCGCACCCATTTCAACAACCTGCTCAGCCTCTTGCGCCCTAGGCCCGAGGCTAGACCCATGGGTCGAGGCTGGGCCCATGGGTCGAGGCTGGGCCCATGGGCCGAGGCTGGGCCCATGAATCGAGGCTGGGCCCATGGGTCGAGGCTGGACCCATGGGTCGAGGCTGGGCCCATGGGTTGAGGCTGGGCCCATGAGTCGACGCTGGGCCCATGGGTCGACGCTGGGCCCATGGGTCGAGGACTTGAGGCTGGGCTCATGGGTCGAGGCTGGCCAATGGGCCGAGGCTGGGCCGATGGGTCGAGGCTGGGCTCATGGGTCGAGGCTTGGCCCATGGGTCGAGGCTGGGCCTATGGGTCGAGGCTGGGCCCATGGGTCGAGGCTGGGCCCATGGGTCGAGGCCGGGACCATGGGTCGAGCCTGGGCCCATGGGTCGAGGCTGGGCCCATGGGTCGAGGCTGGGCCCATGGGCCGAGGCTGGGCCCATCTGCCGAGGCTGGGCCCATGGGTCGACTCTGGGCCCATGGGTCGAGGCTGGGCCCATGGGTCGAGGCCGGGCCCATGGGTCGAGGCTGGGCTCATGGGTCGAGCCTTGGCCCATGGGTCGAGGCTGGGCCTATGGGTCGAGGCTGGGCCCATGGGTCGAGGCTGGGCCCATGGGTCGAGGCTTGGCCCATGGGCCGAGGCTGGGCCCATCTGTCGAGGCTGGGCCCATGGGTCGAGGCTGGACCCATGGGTCGAGGCTGGGCCCATGGGCCGAGGCTTGGCCCATGGGCCGAGGCTTGGCCCATGGGCCGAGGCTTGGCCCATGGGTCGAGGCTGGGCCTATGGGTCGAGGCTGGGCCCATGGGTCGAGGCTGGGCCCATGGGTCGACGCTGGGCCCATGGGTCGAGGCTGGGCCTATGGGTCGAGGCTGGGCCCATGGGTCGAGGCTGGGCCCATGGGTCGAGGCCGGGCCCATGGGTCGAGGCCGGGCCCATGGGCCGAGGCTGGCCCATGGGCCAAGGCTGTGCCCATGGGTCGAGGCTGGACCCATGGGTCGAGGCTTGGCCCATGGGCCGAGGCTTGGCCCATGGGCCGAGGCTTGGCCCATGGGTCGAGGCTGGGCCCATGGGTTGAGGCTGGGCCCATGGGTCGAGGCTGGGCCCATGGGTCGACGCTGGGCCCATGGGTCGAGGCTGGGCCCATGGGTTGAGGGCTTGAGACTGGGCCCATGGGTTGAGGCTGGGCCCATGGGTTGAGGCTAGGCCCATGGGTCGACGCTGGGCCCATGGTTCGAGGCTGGGCTCATGGGTCGAGGCTGGGCCCATGGGTCGAGGCCGGGCCCATGGGCCGAGGCTGGGCCCATGGGTCGAGGCTTGGCCCATGGGTCGAGGCTGGGCCCATGGGTTGTGGGCTTGAGGCTGGGCCCATGGGTTGAGGCAGGGCCCATGGGTCGGGGCTGGGCCCATGGGCCGAGGCTGGGCCCATGGGTCGAGGCTGGGCCAATGGGCTGAGGCTGGGCCGATGGGTCGAGGCTGGGCTCATCGGTCGAGGCTTGGCCCATGGGTCGAGGCTTGGCCCATGGGTCGAGGCTGGACCCATGGGTCGAGGCTGGGCCCATGGGTTGAGGGCTTGAGACTGGGCCCATGGGTTGAGGCTGGGCCCATGGGTTGAGGCTAGGCCCATGGGTCGAGGCTGGGCCCATGGTTCGAGGCTGGGCTCATGGGTCGAAGCTGGGCCCATGGGTCGAGGCCGGGCCCATGGGCCGAGGCTGGCCCATGGGCCAAGGCTGGGCCCATGGGTCGAGGCTGGGCCCATGGGTTGTGGGCTTGAGGCTGGGCCCATGGGTTGAGGCAGGGCCCATGGGTCGGGGCTGGGCCCATGGGCCGAGGCTGGGCCCATGGGTCGAGGCTGGGCCCATGGGTCGAGGCTGGGCCCATGGGTCGAGGCTTGGCCCATGGGCCGAGGCTGGGCCCATCTGTCGAGGCTGGGCCCATGGGTCGAGGCTGGACCCATGGGTCGAGGCTGGGCCCATGGGCCGAGGCTTGGCCCATGGGCCGAGGCTTGGCCCATGGGCCGAGGCTTGGCCCATGGGCCGAGGCTGGGCCAATGGGCCGAGGCTGGGCCCATGGGTCGAGGCTTGGCCCATGGGTCGAGGCTTGGCCCATGGGTCGAGGCTTGGCCCATGGGTCGAGGCTGGGCCCATGGGTTGTGGCTGGGCCCATGGGTCGACGCTGGGCCCATGGGCCGAGGCTTGGCCCATGGGCCGAGGCTTGGCCCATGGGTCGAGGCTGGGCCCATGGGTTGAGGCTGGGCCCATCTGTCGAGGCTGGGCCCATGGGTCGAGGCTGGACCCATGGGTCGAGGCTGGACCCATGGGTCGAGGCTTGGCCCATGGGCCGAGGCTTGGCCCATGGGCCGAGGCTTGGCCCATGGGCCGAGGCTTGGCCCATGGGTCGAGGCTGGGCCCATGGGTTGAGGCTGGGCCCATGGGTCGAGGCTGGGCCCATGGGTCGACGCTGGGCCCATGGGTCGAGGCTGGGCCTATGGGTCGAGGCTGGGCCCATGGGTCGAGGCTGGGCCCATGGGTCGAGGCCGGGCCCATGGGTCGAGGCCGGGCCCATGGGCCGAGGCTGGCCCATGGGCCAAGGCTGTGCCCATGGGTCGAGGCTGGGCCCATGGGTTGTGGGCTTGAGGCTGGGCCCATGGGTTGAGGCAGGGCCCATGGGTCGGGGCTGGGCCCATGGGCCGAGGCTGGGCCCATGGGTCGAGGCTGGGCCCATGGGTCGAGGCTGGGCCCATGGGTCGAGGCTTGGCCCATGGGCCGAGGCTGGGCCCATCTGTCGAGGCTGGGCCCATGGGTCGAGGCTGGACCCATGGGTCGAGGCTGGGCCCATGGGCCGAGGCTTGGCCCATGGGCCGAGGCTTGGCCCATGGGCCGAGGCTTGGCCCATGGGCCGAGGCTGGGCCAATGGGCCGAGGCTGGGCCCATGGGTCGAGGCTTGGCCCATGGGTCGAGGCTTGGCCCATGGGTCGAGGCTTGGCCCATGGGTCGAGGCTGGGCCCATGGGTTGAGGCTGGGCCCATGGGTCGACGCTGGGCCCATGGGTCGAGGGCTTGAGGCTGGGCTCATGGGTCGAGGCTGGCCAATGGGCCGAGGCTGGGCCGATGGGTCGAGGCTGGGCTCATGGGTCGAGGCTGGGCCCATGGGTCGAGGCCGGGCCCATGGGTCGAGCCTGGGCCCATGGGTCGAGGCTGGGCCCATGGGTCGAGGCTGGGCCCATGGGCCGAGGCTGGGCCCATCTGTCGAGGCTGGGCCCATGGGTCGAGGCTGGACCCATGGGTCGAGGCTTGGCCCATGGGCCGAGGCTTGGCCCATGGGCCGAGGCTTGGCCCATGGGCCGAGGCTTGGCCCATGGGTCGAGGCTGGGCCCATGGGTTGAGGCTGGGCCCATGGGTCGAGGCTGGGCCCATGGGTCGACGCTGGGCCCATGGGTCGAGGCTGGGCCTATGGGTCGAGGCTGGGCCCATGGGTCGAGGCTGGGCCCATGGGTCGAGGCCGGGCCCATGGGTCGAGGCCGGGCCCATGGGCCGAGGCTGGCCCATGGGCCAAGGCTGTGCCCATGGGTCGAGGCTGGGCCCATGGGTTGTGGGCTTGAGGCTGGGCCCATGGGTTGAGGCAGGGCCCATGGGTCGGGGCTGGGCCCATGGGCCGAGGCTGGGCCCATGGGTCGAGGCTGGGCCAATGGGCTGAGGCTGGGCCGATGGGTCGAGGCTGGGCTCATCGGTCGAGGCTTGGCCCATGGGTCGAGGCTTGGCCCATGGGTCGAGGCTGGGCCTATGGGTCGAGGCTTGGCCCATGGGTTGAGGGCTTGAGACTGGGCCCATGGGTTGAGGCTGGGCCCATGGGTTGAGGCTAGGCCCATGGGTCGACGCTGGGCCCATGGTTCGAGGCTGGGCTCATGGGTCGAGGCTGGGCCCATGGGTCGAGGCCGGGCCCATGGGCCGAGGCTGGCCCATGGGCCAAGGCTGGGCCCATGGGTCGAGGCTGGGCCCATGGGTTGTGGGCTTGAGGTTGGGCCGATGGGTCGAGGCTGGGCTCATGGGTCGAGGCTGGGCCCATGGGTCGAGGCCGGGCCCATGGGTCGAGCCTGGGCCCATGGGTCGAGGCTGGGCCGATGGGTCGAGGCTGGGCTCATCGGTCGAGGCTTGGCCCATGGGTCGAGGCTTGGCCCATGGGTCGAGGCTGGGCCTATGGGTCGAGGCTTGGCCCATGGGTTGAGGGCTTGAGACTGGGCCCATGGGTTGAGGCTGGGCCCATGGGTTGAGGCTAGGCCCATGGGTCGACGCTGGGCCCATGGTTCGAGGCTGGGCTCATGGGTCGAGGCTGGGCCCATGGGTCGAGGCCGGGCCCATGGGCCGAGGCTGGCCCATGGGCCAAGGCTGGGCCCATGGGTCGAGGCTGGGCCCATGGGTTGTGGGCTTGAGGCTGGGCCCATGGGTTGAGGCAGGGCCCATGGGTCGGGGCTGGGCCCATGGGCCGAGGCTGGGCCCATGGGTCGAGGCTGGGCCCATGGGTCGAGGCTGGGCCCATGGGTCGAGGTTTGGCCCATGGGCCGAGGCTGGGCCCATCTGTCGAGGCTGGGCCCATGGGTCGAGGCTGGACCCATGGGTCGAGGCTGGGCCCATGGGCCGAGGCTTGGCCCATGGGCCGAGGCTTGGCCCATGGGCCGAGGCTTGGCCCATGGGCCGAGGCTGGGCCAATGGGCCGAGGCTGGGCCCATGGGTCGAGGCTTGGCCCATGGGTCGAGGCTTGGCCCATGGGTCGAGGCTTGGCCCATGGGTCGAGGCTGGGCCCATGGGTTGAGGCTGGGCCCATGGGTCGACGCTGGGCCCATGGGTCGACGCTTGCCCCATGGGTCGAGGCTGGGCCCATGGGTTGTGGGCTTGAGGCTGGGCCGATGGGTCGAGGCTGGGCTCATGGGTCGAGGCTGGGCCCATGGGTCGAGGCCGGGCCCATGGGTCGAGCCTGGGCCCATGGGTCGAGGCTGGGCCGATGGGTCGAGGCTGGGCTCATCGGTCGAGGCTTGGCCCATGGGTCGAGGCTTGGCCCATGGGTCGAGGCTGGGCCTATGGGTCGAGGCTTGGCCCATGGGTTGAGGGCTTGAGACTGGGCCCATGGGTTGAGGCTGGGCCCATGGGTTGAGGCTAGGCCCATGGGTCGACGCTGGGCCCATGGTTCGAGGCTGGGCTCATGGGTCGAGGCTGGGCCCATGGGTCGAGGCCGGGCCCATGGGCCGAGGCTGGCCCATGGGCCAAGGCTGGGCCCATGGGTCGAGGCTGGGCCCATGGGTTGTGGGCTTGAGGCTGGGCCCATGGGTTGAGGCAGGGCCCATGGGTCGAGGCCGGGCCCATGGGCCGAGGCTGGGCCCATGGGCCAAGGCTGTGCCCATGGGTCGAGGCTGGGCCCATGGGTCGAGGCTTGGCCCATGGGCCGAGGCTGGGCCCATGGGTTGAGGCAGGGCCCATGGGTCGGGGCTGGGCCCATGGGCCGAGGCTGGGCCCATGGGTCGAGGCTGGGCCAATGGGCTGAGGCTGGGCCGATGGGTCGAGGCTGGGCTCATCGGTCGAGGCTTGGCCCATGGGTCGAGGCTTGGCCCATGGGTCGAGGCTGGGCCTATGGGTCGAGGCTTGGCCCATGGGTTGAGGGCTTGAGACTGGGCCCATGGGTTGAGGCTGGGCCCATGGGTTGAGGCTAGGCCCATGGGTCGACGCTGGGCCCATGGTTCGAGGCTGGGCTCATGGGTCGAGGGCTTGAGGCTGGGCTCATGGGTCGAGGCTGGCCAATGGGCCGAGGCTGGGCCGATGGGTCGAGGCTGGGCTCATGGGTCGAGGCTGGGCCCATGGGTCGAGGCCGGGCCCATGGGTCGAGCCTGGGCCCATGGGTCGAGGCTGGGCCCATGGGTCGAGGCTGGGCCCATGGGCCGAGGCTGGGCCCATCTGTCGAGGCTGGGCCCATGGGTCGAGGCTGGACCCATGGGTCGAGGCTTGGCCCATGGGCCGAGGCTTGGCCCATGGGCCGAGGCTTGGCCCATGGGTCGAGGCTGGGCCCATGGGTTGAGGCTGGGCCCATGGGTCGAGGCTGGGCCCATTGGTTGAGGCAGGGCCCATGGGTCGAGGCTGGGCCTATGGGTCGAGGCTGGGCCCATGGGTCGAGGCTGGGCCCATGGGTCGAGGCCGGGCCCATGGGTCGAGGCCGGGCCCATGGGCCGAGGCTGGCCCATGGGCCAAGGCTGTGCCCATGGGTCGAGGCTGGGCCCATGGGTTGTGGGCTTGAGGCTGGGCCCATGGGTTGAGGCAGGGCCCATGGGTCGGGGCTGGGCCCATGGGCCGAGGCTGTGCCCATGGGTCGAGGCTGGGCCCATGGGTTGTGGGCTTGAGGCTGGGCCCATGGGTTGAGGCAGGGCCCATGGGTCGGGGCTGGGCCCATGGGCCGAGGCTGGGCCCATGGGTCGAGGCTGGGCCAATGGGCTGAGGCTGGGCCGATGGGTCGAGGCTGGGCTCATCGGTCGAGGCTTGGCCCATGGGTCGAGGCTTGGCCCATGGGTCGAGGCTGGGCCTATGGGTCGAGGCTTGGCCCATGGGTTGACGGCTTGAGACTGGGCCCATGGGTTGAGGCTGGGCCCATGGGTCGAGGCTGGGCCTATGGGTCGAGGCTGGGCCCATGGGTCGAGGCTGGGCCCATGGGTCGAGGCCGGGCCCATGGGTCGAGGCCGGGCCCATGGGCCGAGGCTGGCCCATGGGCCAAGGCTGTGCCCATGGGTCGAGGCTGGGCCCATGGGTTGTGGGCTTGAGGCTGGGCCCATGGGTTGAGGCAGGGCCCATGGGGCGGGGCTGGGCCCATGGGCCGAGGCTGGGCCCATGGGTCGAGGCTGGGCCAATGGGCTGAGGCTGGGCCGATGGGTCGAGGCTGGGCTCATCGGTCGAGGCTTGGCCCATGGGTCGAGGCTTGGCCCATGGGTCGAGGCTGGGCCTATGGGTCGAGGCTTGGCCCATGGGTTGAGGGCTTGAGACTGGGCCCATGGGTTGAGGCTGGGCCCATGGGTTGAGGCTAGGCCCATGGGTCGACGCTGGGCCCATGGTTCGAGGCTGGGCTCATGGGTCGAGGCTGGGCCCATGGGTCGAGGCCGGGCCCATGGGCCGAGGCTGGCCCATGGGCCAAGGCTGGGCCCATGGGTCGAGGCTGGGCCCATGGGTTGTGGGCTTGAGGCTGGGCCCATGGGTTGAGGCAGGGCCCATGGGTCGGGGCTGGGCCCATGGGCCGAGGCTGGGCCCATGGGTCGAGGCTGGGCCAATGGGCTGAGGCTGGGCCGATGGGTCGAGGCTGGGCTCATGGGTCGAGGCTTGGCCCATGGGTCGAGGCTTGGCCCATGGGTCGAGGCTGGGCCTATGGGTCGAGGCTGGGCCCATGGGTTGAGGGCTTGAGACTGGGCCCATGGGTTGAGGCTGGGCCCATGGGTTGAGGCTAGGCCCATGGGTCGACGCTGGGCCCATGGTTCGAGGCTGGGCTCATGGGTCGAGGCTGGGCCAATGGGCTGAGGCTGGGCCGATGGGTCGAGGCTGGGCTCATGGGTCGAGGCTTGGCCCATGGGTCGAGGCTTGGCCCATGGGTCGAGGCTGGGCCTATGGGTCGAGGCTTGGCCCATGGGTTGAGGGCTTGAGACTGGGCCCATGGGTTGAGGCTGGGCCCATTGGTTGAGGCAGGGCCCATGGGTCGGGGCTTGGCCCATGGGTCGAGGCTGGGCCTATGGGTCGAGGCTGGGCCCATGGGCCGAGGCTGGGCCTATGGACCGAATCCCGTCAAAATCTACGATGCTTACACTCCTGGTAAGACATATGTACGGCAGGCCTGGCGCATGCTAACGTTTGCTATCGAGGTAACCACCCCGTACGCGCATGACTGCAACCCATCTTCATCCTCTTCCTACCTCACAAACGCTTCTTAGCAGGTACATACTGATTACCAGCTATTCAACACAGTAATCCGATCCCGATCCAATCCAAAACCCGCCAGTCAGCCTGCCAGACAGTCAGTCAGGCCCCACAAATCTTCTTCCCACATACATCCGAAAAGGCACGCATGCCTGCGTGCCGCAAAAAGCGCTGCACAAATGATCCACATCGGAATATCTTCTTAACCTCAACCTGCTACTAACGTCGAAACAAACGATTTATGCCCAATTCCAACAAGGCTTTGGGACTAGTAAGCCGCGCGTCCTCTCCGGATCTGGATCCGGATCTGGATCCGGAACTGGATCCCCATCAGAATTCAGGCCCACTCTTGCACGCCTCGCATGCTTGGCGCGTCTTAATGCGCCGGCACACATCTTGACAGGATCCCATGCAGAAGCCATCCCAAACTCTCGACTGACCCCTGACGGGAAGTAAAACGATTATCGGAAATCCGCGGGCGTCAATAATTTTGTAATTTTATTCCACCGTAACCAACATGCTTCATTCCATTCCCATTTAAAACACAACAACATTTCTACGGAACAGTGAAGACTAATCCGATTCATCGCTCTCCCAAGAAAGGTAATTCCCTCAATTCGCACCCGGCGCCCCAGCGCCCCGGCCGGCACCCTGGCCGTCGGCAGCGCCACCGCTGCCGTCGGCAGAGGTCGCGGAGGTCGCGGCCGCGGCGCCGTTACCGTCACCGTTGACGGTGATAATCGGGATTACCACCGCCGTACCGGCGGCAGCCGGCGTCGTCGTCGACGCCGCCACCAAGTCGGCCGCAGCGTCGTGCGGCGGCGGCGCCGCTACCGCTGGGTCGAGCGGCTCATCGGCAGCGGCAGCGGTGGCCTCCGCGGCGGCGGCCTTGACACGCCGGAAGAACTCGCGCGCGGTCTCCGGCGGTGGCGGCTCATCCTGAGCGCCCGGGCCGCTGCCGTCGCGGCCGCCGCCGGCGCCCTCGTCGTCAGCCTCCTCTCCGGACATCCAGTCGGCCTGCCCACCGGTGTCGGTTGCCGCCGCCGCCGCCGACACAACGGCGGAGACGTGCAGTCGTACAGCGCCGGCGGCGCGACGCAGCGCCGCCGCACGCGCCGCCAGTTCCTCAGCATCCGTCGAGAAGCTCGGAGCGGCAGCGGCGGCGACGGCCCCGCCGCCGCCGCTGTCGCCGTTGGTAGCGATCGGGCCCGCTGACGGCGGCGCTGCGCCGGACGCCACTCTGGCGGCCAGTACGGCAATGGCTGCCGCGGCGCGCTCCAGCTCCACCAGCTGGCGCTGCAGCACCGGTGCGCCGCCCGGCCCGTCGACGGCGCCGAACGGCTGCGGCGGCAGCGTCGCCGCCGCAGCGGCGGCGTCCAGGAGGTGCTCCGCCAGCTGGGCGTCGGTGAGCACGGGGGCGCTGTGGCGGCGCACCCGCGTCGGCGTCAGCGGCGGCGCCGATGTGGCGGCGCCGCCGGACTCGATGTCCGTGCCGTCACCGCCGCCGCCGTCGCCGTACCATATCCGCGCCGACGGCCGGGGCCGATGCGGGCGCTGCACCGTCGGCGGCGAATCCATCTTGCCCGGGCTGGCCTCGCAGTACAGCGACGGCGGCGGCGGCAGGAGCCCCCTGCAGCGGCGGCAGCGCCGCAGGCCTGCAGCCTGCAGCCTCGGCGGGGTTCCCTTGACCTTGGGCATGCGGCGCGGCGTTGTCGTACCCTTCTCCCCGCCCGAGGCCTCGGTAGCAGACATGCTCGCCGTACCGCCGCCATCGTCATCACTCTCGCTGCCGCTGCTACTGTCGCTGTCGCTGCTCCCGCCAACTGTGCCGGCGGCTGCGCCAATCTGATCCGCCGCGTCGGAACGGCACGAGCTCAGCGGCGGCGGCGCTGACGGCGGCAGCGGCGGGCGGCCGCCGCGGGGCAGCTTGTCCCGCAAACCGCCCGCGCCGCCACCGTCGCCGCAGACGCCGCCGTCAGCGCAGCGGCACCACAGCCCGCCGCCGCGGCTGGCGGCCACCGCCGCCGCTAGCGCGCCGCCGCCGTCCTGCACGTTCCGTCGGATGCTCCTCGGTGTGGGGCTGTAGCTCTCCTGCCAGTCCACCGGACCGATACGCAGCGGCCGCATGCCGCCGCCGCCGCCGCCATCACGCACGGCGGCGGGCGCGTCGGTTCCGCTCGGCTCATCGGTAGAGACGGCGGCAGCCCCGCCGCCGCCGCCGCCGCAGCTGTCCGCCGCGGCGTGGCACGCCACCGCCGCCGGCGGCGGCGACGTCGCCGCGAGCGTGGTTGTGTCCGGCACGGTGCGGTGCAACCATCTCGGCGCCAGGTAGTGGATGAGGGAGACGCCGATGTTGGCGCAGACCAGGATTGCGAAGACGGAGGTCGTCAAGATCTCGTGGCCGATCTCCAGGGAGGGACTGTTGGGGCCCACGGCGGCGCGAATCATGTCCAGCGGTTGCGCGCCCAGAGCCGCCTGCACGAGAGTGCAAGCAGACATAAGTGTAGGTTGGGCGTTGGGCGTTAACCGAACAGTTTTGGTGGTTGGAGGAGTGCCACGACGAGTCGGGAGAACCGAGTTATTCAGCAACGGGTCAGGTGCCAGCCATCCCCCAAACGCTGAAACTCTACGCCCAGTCCTTTGCCGTCCGGCCGTCGTACGATGCCGTATCTTCCGTACCTGTACAGTGGCCTTGGGTGTCCATGCGATGGCCACGAACACTCGCTCCCGCAGCGTCAGACCCGCACCCGTCATTGCGAAGAAGGTGATCGGGATGCGAATCGCCATGCCTGCGTTTTGGGGGCGCGTTGGGGAACATTTATCCTGAAGACCATGATTCGTTCTTCTTGGCAATGAACCACGAGGAAGACGCCCGCCCCCTCAACGACTGACGAATGACCCACGGGTCAGACCCTCAACCAACCCGGTCCTCACCTCCAGCCCCTGCCCCCCTGCCCCTCCACAGGCCCCCTGCGCAGCTCAGCTCACCGATGGCTATGATTGCCAGCGATTTCGGAATGGTCTCTCCGCTGACTGTCCGCAGATTGACCAGGGAGCCAATGATGCCGAACAGCAGGGGCTGCGCCACCACCCGCCAAAACAGCCCCACGCGAGCCTCGACCTCGTGGGAGTAACTGTGACGAGCAATTGCGTGACCCGTGGGACGGAGAGGAGGGCGTAGGCCGGGGGTTAAGAATGAGACGAACCGCAGAAAAGTGTCAGGCCTCAGCCGCGAGGCACAGCGGCAGCAGCAGCAGCAGCGGGAGAGGGCGAAGCAGGGGGCAGCGTGTGTTGCGAAGCAGGGAGGCACAAGGCGTGGCGTTCCACAGCGGAAGGCACGCAAAGGGATGCAGCACGGTTACAGAGCCCAACCGAAATCTAACCGAACCTGACCGAACCTGACCGAACCTGACCGAACCTAACTGAAGGCTCAACCCACCCTGCCCCTCCTCACCGCGGCTGCGGCCCCCGAGTGAGACCGCTCCGTCGACCCAAGCCCCAGAAGAACAGAGAGCCTCGCTCCTGTGGGGAGAGGGAGCGGGACGGGACGCTTAAAAAAATATTAAAACATAAAATATCGAGAACCTGCGAGCATACCGACTGAGAAATATATCTACCTCATTTTCAAGCATAACTATCGAGAAAAGCATATCTGTCAAGAAAACCCAAAACCATAGTTTACCACCGTTTACGGCAAAAAAAGCCCTACACTGAGCCAAACCGACCCCATTACCCCAGCCTCTGTTGAGTGCATGCGGGCTCACCCAGAATACGTTGACCGCCAGCCCCAGCACCAGCGCCGCCAGCGCGCCGCCCCCCCGGTAGTCGTAGCGGTAGAGCGCGAAGAGCAGTGCCATGGCGGCCGAGAACACCACGGCGGTGCGCTTCAGGGAGCTGTCCCACAGCCGGGTGGCGGCACACAGACTGGCGCCCACCAGGCCGGCCACGACGCCCAACGAGATGTCGATCGGGCCTTCGGGAAATTAAAGCAAGGGTGAAGGGTCGGGTGGGTGGATCGGTGGGTTGGCGGGCGGTCGGGTATGATGGCTGTTACATGGTACCGTATGTGGGGAGCGGAGGGCCTTATGCAGCCGCAAAGGATTTATTTTGACTTCAGCATTGGCAGCAACATCAGCTCGCTCGCTCGCTCGCTAGCTCGCTGGAGCCATCGCTCGCCCTGAAGCCCCTTTCGGGAGCTCGGGCGGATGTCACTCGGGTACGATCGGAAACCATCGTACCCGAGCATCGCTTCGCTTCACTTCTTTTCGTTTCATTTCGTTTCGCTTCGCTTCACTTTTCGGTCATTTTCTCAGCCCCCAAGGAGTCGCGACGGCAAAGGGTTCGCGACGCTAGCACGCTACATTTCTCGATAATGAACCAATGGAGCACGTCGCAACGCACCGTGGAGCAGTGTCATGGCCAGGCCGTGTCTCTTGCCGCCGCCGCCGCTGCCGTGCCCCTCGCCGCTGCTGATCGAGGACATGGCGAAGGACGAGAAGAGCGAGTAGCCTGATATGGCAACCATGTCATCGAAGGAGGCGGCGCCGACGACGATGGCGGGGATGCCTGCGGTGGTGCGGTGCGGTGAGGCGGTGCGGTGCGGTGAGGTGGTGAGGCGGGGATCGGTTGAGAGGAAAACCTCATGGTGCCCTACTTCTACTTCCCACCTACCACAGCACGATTCGCGCAGGTAATAAGACGACAGCCAAATCCCAGCAGCATGAGCTTGTCGCTCAAAAAGGAACACAAACAGGAACACAAACGGAGGACAAAGGAGCGAAGGGCGCGTCCGGAGGAAGCCCGCGTTTTCCTGACAGACAGCTAACGGTAATGGTAACGGTAACAGCAACGGCAACTGACCCTTATTGACGCCCAGTCCTCGCTTCTGCAGATCGAACATGGTCTGGATCACCACAGCGGGGCCTGCACACACACACAGGCAGGCAGGCAGGCAGGCAGGGCGGAAAAGGGTAGGGAAAGGGAGATCAGAAAGCAGAGGTAAGGTTGTTAATGCAGTGAGCTCCAAACCCTGCTAAGTCCCCGCTCGACCGCCCCCCAACCACCCACACACACGCGCTCGATCCCCGTCCGCTCCATCCCCCGCTCCATCACCCACTCACCCACGGCCTTGAGTATGAATCCCTGTGTGAGCGCCCAGAACACCGGCATCTTCATGATGCCCACCGCCGCCCCCGCAGTCACGAACGCCTCCGCCAGGCCAGGCAGCAGCAGCAGACGAACCGCGGCGGGGCCCACCCGCCGGAACATCTGCGGGGAGAGAGGCGAGCGCCAGGGAGGGCGAGGGGTTGGTTGACACGGGAGGGGACTACCACGTGTGTACCGTATATAAAAGGAGGGGTAGGGACCATGGACCTCCACACCCTCTCAGCCTCACAGCCCCTCTACCCCTCCAGAGCGCCACGCACCCAGCTGCAGATCCAGATCTCCCCTCCCTTTTTCCCACCTTTACCTCCCCGTCTTTCTCAAGATCCAGCCCCTCAAGTGCCCTCCCTCCCGCGTCCCGCCCCAGCCATAAGGCCCACCTGCAGGTCCAGCTCCAGCCCCGACCTCAGGAAGATGGTCCCCAGCGCCAGTGCCCGAAAGGTGGCGCTCCAGGAGGGGGGCAGACCCGCCACCAGGGAGGGCGTGGCGTTGCGCAGCAGCAGGCCAGCAAGCAACATGCCCAGTAAGGGAGGCAGGCCGAGCTGGCCGGGAGGAAGTGGAGGCGGAGTAGAGGGCACAATAAGTAGTCCAGGGAGGGAGGAGATGAGGAGGGGGATGACGGTGGCGTGGGGCGGGGCGTGAAGGGGGGAAAGGAGCGCGGCGCGTGCCGTGGAGCGGGATTCAAGAGAGGTCGAGGAAAATGGAGATGTGGGTCGTAAGGCTTGGAACGTGACTGGTGGGTGCAGGTAGACTACTTAGGTGGTGGTGGAGGAGGCCGCCCCCGGCACACAGCCGAGGGCCGAGTGCCCCACATCGCCCGACCCACATCGCCCGACCCACATCGCCCGATCCACATCGCCCGACCCACATCGCTTCTCTCGGCGCCCCCCCGCCCGCCCGCTTCTGCGCCCTGCACCCACCGCTCCGCAGATAGCTCCGCCCACATGGGACGCCAGGAAGATGAGCAGTGTGGACCAGGCGTTGCCGCCAGGCAGCAGGTCGGGACCCACAGCCAGGTACAGAGCTGGGGACGGTAGGGTTGGGGCAGAGGAGGCGGGGACGGGCGGGAAGGCGGGAGCAGGGTTACCGTATAACGAGCCGTCTCGCCTGTCGCAAGATCTATCCGACCGGCCGCGCGTCCAAACACGGACACGGAGCCCCGACCCACATCACACAACCGCCAACGAACGAGCCAGTCTCCATATGCCGTACGCAAACAGACCCCTCTGTGCGCGCTGCGCAGCGCCGCAAAGCAAAAACCCACATCCGCAACATCCTTGCCCCCCAGTACTCAGAGGAGGGGCTCCCTCAGTACTCACCGCAATAGATGAGCGCCACGAGGATGGTGAAGCCGAACACATTGCGGGTGGCTGCAGCGGGGTGGCGGTTGGGGGATGGTCCAGGGGAGGAAACGGGGGCAAGGGTGTCCCGGGTTGTCAAGGTGCACAAACAGACACCCATCTGGTTTCCAAAAGCGCACAATATTGTGTCAGAAGTCCATGTATCAAAGGGGCGAGCAGGCGCGAGCTTGAGCGACTGTGGGGCAGTGGGTGACCCACGGGTCAGCCTCCGCGGCGCGAAGCGGCGCCGCGAAGTCGCGACCGCGGAAGGCAACTCAGCCACCGGGCAAACAGGGAGGAGCAGGCTACGATTCACGCGCACCCATGCGCATTTCAAATCAGCATAACCTCGGCATTCCTCATGTTTAATCACAATTTGCGCTGAGCGAAGGGTGGGCTGCTGGCGCCAAGACGGTTGCAAGGACGTTTCGCCGCCGAATGGCGCGATGTCACGCCCACGAACGCTGTTCTTTGCCTCCCAAAACGTGAGACCCAAGTCAGCAAGATCAGCTGCCTGTAAGGTCTGCTGGGTTGGCGCACTTGCGGCACTTGAGCGCGCGGCGTAGCCTTAGCTTAAGCCGGCCGGCCGCAACAGAGTACCGTCCTGTTAACAATTACACCCGCAGAAGTTCCCTAGATCACGTGCAAGGACTTTCAAGTCGAAGGGAGGGCTTCATAATGTTCCGCAGAGCCGCCGTCCGAGCCCCAGTCCAAACGATTGGCCACGCGCCCGAAATGCCGTCGCCGACAGGAACAAGCTCGAAGCGAGGTCCCTGCGCCCATAATCCACCCAGCCAGCCTCACCTCGATGACTCCGCAGCTGCCGAGCCCACTCTGAGATGCCAAAACAAGGCATCCCCGTTACGTCGCCGGCCCTTTCGGGCGGCCGAAATCGCTGGAGCAGAAAAGAGCCGCTGCGAACAATGCTGTGAAATGAGCGGCTGCTCTCCTTCTTGATTTGCGACACCTGACGGCCTTGCGACGGTGCTTCGAAAGCAGCAAACGAAGCAGCACTGGCCAAGGAATCAGGCAGCGGCGCAGCGCCGGGGGGCTCTGAGAATTAGAAACACAAAGATGAACCAACAGGTGTTGGCATGAGCTATATGTAGCATTCGGGACCGAATCCACGGTAGGTGCTTGGCGCCAATTGAAATGTCCGACTCACGGCAAGACGATGTACTGCGACGCTTGCAAGGATTTGGTTGCAGCCATGCGGCTCTGATGTCATGCACATTAATTACACCGCTTCATCGGAAGCATCAGGGCCGTTCATCACCATCATCAGTACTTGTGGCCGAATTAAAAGAGGCGCAGTAAGAGCCGCACGGATTCATGACCCCCGGGTCCTTTCAATCATAAACAGTTACGCAACAGCATGGAGAAATATAATCCTTTTGTGCATTAACATCTATACCGAAAATTTGGCGCACTGTTTTAGCTGCTAAGCGACCCGGAAGGGCTCTGCCACGCTCAGCGTGTTATCAGATGGCGAAACATTATCCGCCCGCCGTTCCAGCGGCGTGGCCGCGGTCGCATCGTTCATGATGCTGCTCGCTGCGCGTTTGGTACTCTTATCTTCTGACTTCCGCTAAAACTGCTGATGCAACAAGCAGGGCACGAGGAGTGGCCTGACGACGGACCATTTACACTGCAGAATTGTTGTCAGGCCGGTAGCCCGGAGAAGCCGATGCTCCTGCCCCCTAAATGGATGCATGGACGGCATGGCCGTGGACAGGGGGCAACGCGCCCAGATCGGAGGAGCCCCGGAAATATGTGTGGACGCACCTGACCCGACCTGCAATTGCATGGCCACCAGGGAAAAAGCCTGGGTACAAGGGGCGCCCCACCACGCGTAAGGTGGACTACCGCTGCTCACTCAGGGCTGAGCAGCAGCGGGCAAGAGCGGGCTAAACTCGCCGGCGTAAAGCCGGGGCTACCCTGGAGCGTAGCTCCAATCCGCGCGCCAAAGAAGCTGGGCTTTAGTGCCCACCTGGCAAACAGTCCCTCCAACCTACATCAGAGGTAACATCTCTACGAAACCTAACCACGTGCGGCGTGCGGCTTACGGGACGCGGGCTAAATTACTTAACTGCTCAACGAACCAACCAACACTGCAGATCGAAACCTGCTGCAACAGCTGGTGCTAAACACGCGCTGTGAAAAAGAAGCGACATAACATGACCGAGGGGTTTTGACTGGGGGGTATTGACTGATGGCTGGGCTGGGCAGCGTCTTCGTTGCTCGCGATCGTGCCTCTGTCTGGTGAGTTGGCCGCTTGGAGTGCGCTGGGTTGAAGTAGTACCATTGTAGGTCGCGGAGGCTCACACCTGCGGCGACGGACTGGGGCACAGCCCACCTAACCTCGGAGGTGCGTCGACGGGCTGTGCGCACCTCGTCGAGGGCGGCACTAAATATTAACAACAATACAATACAATATCAACAACAATACAATATCAGTATACCTAAGATGTCCACGTACAGGCCAGTTCTTCCGGGTTCTGGCATATCCGAGAATCCGACGAACTGGCAGTTTGCGCCCCTTCTAACCGTAGAGTAACCGTCAACTTGCAGTACCACAACTGTTCTCGACTGTTGCTATGCCATGTCACATTATAAGGCTGAGATATGCAAAGCTGCCATAATACTCGCTTGATGTGTTCTTGGCTGCCTATCCTGCGTTTGAAGTCGGGGTGCAGCACTCTGACAGCTCAGTAGCAATTTTCCACGAACCGACGCATTCGTACCTCAATTTACTGACGCTTTGCCGATCGCAGAATTCGTCGGATTGAATATAGTCTTGAAACAAAACGTGCGGGAAGCCCAGGCCGCACTTCCGTTCCGCTTCTGTCTGCAACCTCCACGCGTTTCCGTGCTGCGGTGTAAGCTTGGACATCCACTCCTATATTTTCAAGGATATTCTTCTGGTGGAGGGCTGATTTGGCAGTTGGAAGTCGCGACATTGGACAATGGAGCAGCTTGACAAGGACCAGCTCCCCCAGAACTGGAGGGCGCCGCTCATCAAAGTTGTTAGCAACCATGTCTGGCAAGCTTGCGAGCGTGTGGACATGACGGACCCAGCGAACCATCCCAGCGGCGATGGCAGCGGCAAGTCGCCAGCGTATGGCGCCTACGCTGGTAGGTTGGGCACGCGTTGACAAACGGGTGTTGGGGAATAATTGCGTTGCTTGTTAGCAACTGTTTCTGTCACGACCATTAAACCAGAAGTCGAGGGCCGGCAGTGTGAAACACATCACTGTTACCCTGGCCCGCGTAGGGCCTGTAGAGTCCCTGCTGAACAACGCCTTCGAAGGAGCTCTGAAGAACTGGGAAATTGGTGAGCTGAACCCCCAATTGTTCATTCGGCTCTCAAGCCGTTTGGTCGAACAGGTTGACTTGCAGCGAGAAGAGGCGGGACACGCGCGCTACCATTTTAGCCCAGCAACTGTGCCGCACACGTTCTGCAAGCGCTGTACGGCAATCCATCCTGGCTCCTCACTTTGCAGCCCATAAAAAGAGAGGCTGTTTACCCCCCTGCGGCCGACCGGGATCACCATGCTGCTGTCCGGGGCTGTACCACCCTACCCAACGAACAGGCCGCAGCAGCTGACTGGTCGGATCCCGCCTTCCCACCCGGTCCCACCTCGCTCCCGGTCCACCTCTCCTCCCTGTAGGCCCCTTCGCCGCCTGGATTGGCAAAACCCAGGTACGTGGGGTCGCCCTGGCTCGGCCTACGATGTGGGTCGGAGCCGGGGGCTAAGGCAACAGCGAACAGCTCCAGGGAGAGCTTCTCGCCTCGAAGCCCAGTCGCGCCTCCGCAGTCCCTTTGCATTCAAACCATCCTGTGGGAATTCCCTCCCGGAAATTCTGCACCTACGGTACCGGTACCTCCTTCGTGCCACGCACACCCCTGGCCTCATGACGGGCTCATTTCCTCAACGTTGACGTTCGCGTCGCCTCCTCGCTTCTGCCGCTTCCCGTCCTCGCTTCTGTTCCCGACTCCATTTCACTTGCGATAGCCGCAGCCTGCATCCCATCCCAGCCCCGCCTCAACCCCGTGTCCTCCCCCTCCCCCTCCTGCTGCCCCCCACTCTCCCCCCCGCCTCCATCACAACTCCCCAGGTCTTCAACGATCTGGATCTGCAGTGGGACTTTGCCATCTCACTGCCCAATCAGCACCTCACGCGGCCCGTCGGCGCGCTGGGGACGAAGCGCGCCGGGGCTGGGGGCGTTGGGGCCGAGGAGGAGGACATTCCGGTGGAGGAGCAGTGGTCCCTGATCGTGTGGCTCAAGCCGGGGGAGCGCGGCACCACTGTGGACATGCGGCGCTTTGTGGCGGTGGTGGACAAGATGGCCAACCCCGCTTTCACCAAGTCGGCGGACGGCTCCTGGGACATCTTCTTGTCGCACTACCAGGTGGGTGGGGGAGGAGCTGAGGACAGCGCAGGATAGCGGGATAGAGTCTGATAGCGGGACACAGCAGGGTAGCGGGTTGGCGGATCGTCAGGTTAGCGGGTTTGTGGGGTTGGGGTGTAATGAAGAGGAAGCTGCAGCGGTGATGGGCTGGGTTACGTGGATGTGGGTGTGGGTGTGGGTGCGTAGAAGGGCGCCCCGAGAGGGGAAGACGTTGTTTTCCTCCCTTCATGGCATGGGGCTGCACTCCGGGGTGCTGCCCCCTCCGTTGCAAACGCATGCTCTCCCACGTGCTCACTTGCGCATCCCCGCGTTGCGCGCGAGCGTGTGCTCGTTCTCGACCTCCCTCTCAAGCCCGTGTATCCTCTCCACCCTCCCCTTTACCCCCTCTCTCCTCCCTCTCTCCTCCCTCATTTGCCGGCCCCCTGCCTCCCAGGGCAACGCTGGCAACACGGTCATGTCGCTCAAGGCGCTGCTGGAGTCCGCCAGTCCGGGGCTGCGCTGCTGGCTGGACAAGGACGAGGACGCCACGGAGGCGGGCATGCGGCGCGGGGTGGCGGGCTCTCGCTACTACCTGTTGTTCCTCACGCAGGGAGTGCTCACGCGGCCCTTCGTGCAGCTGGAGGCCCGCGAGGCGCTGGCGCTGGGCAAGCCCGTCATCCTGGTGAGTGAGTATATGAGTGAGTGAGTGAGTGAGTGGCGGATTGAGAAGAAGATAGGGCACGAAACCGCAGCGCTGGGGCGGAGGCGACCCAAGCCGACGGAGGCGACCCAACCCGCGCCCGTGCTGCTGCTGCACGCAGGTTCATGAGACCGACCCGCGGTTCGGCGCCGCCCCCAGCTTCAACGACTACGTGTCAGAGGCGCCCTCGGACCTGAAGCAGGTGTTCAATCTGGCCAACTCCATCCCCTGGTACCGCGAGGAGGAGTTCAGGTGAGTGCGGAGCGGGGGATGAGTGGGCAAGAGGGTGTTACGACGTGACTTCCCACATAACTCATCCCAGCCGTCTTCTCGCCTCGCAGACCTGTCGCCGCCATCTATTTGTGCCGGGTATGTCCTCTCGCTATCCTTCCCTCCAATGTTGCAACGCAACATCCTGCTTCGCGTTGGCCTCTTGGGTGCTATGTCTTCCCCGACCCATCCTCACCCGTTGCACCCGTCCCGGCGCGCCTCACGCGCCCCCAAGCCCCCAATTCTTTTACTGTGCCGTGCCCCCGGCCCCGCTTCCAATTCCTGCCCCTCAGGGCGGTGAGCATCAAGAAGATTCTGCAGGCGGCCGGACGGACGGCCATCTAGCTGTCGCAAGCAAGCAAGCAAGCAAGCGTGGGCACCGGCTCAGTAGGACAGTGGCTGCGAACCGTGTCGTGTGTATGGGGGGGCCTTAGGGTCTGCTAATTGGGGTAGGGCAGGCAGGTAGGCATGTAGGCAAGCAGGTAGGAAGGCAGGCAGATGGTCGGGCGGCAGAGCGTCGGATATTTGGGTGCGCCACGGAGGGCGGGTGAGCGGGTCCGGCGCCGTCCAAGGCCAGTACCGGGTTGTGCGGCTGTCAGGCACTGGACCGGGCTGATCGATTGATCGATGGGCGGTGATGGCCCGGTGATGACCCGGTGTCTGGCCCCCCTAGGCAGCTCCCAGGCATACGGGACACGCCCTTGCACCGATGGGCCACCCCCACCGGGCGCGGTGCCCCGCACCGTTTTGTGCACGCGCCATTTGGTGCCCGGAGCCCCGGACATGTGCTCCCTTACCGGATGTGGGTGTTTATACGTTTT
The DNA here is from genome assembly GCA_030267565.1 of Pleodorina starrii. Classification (NCBI taxonomy): domain Eukaryota; kingdom Viridiplantae; phylum Chlorophyta; class Chlorophyceae; order Chlamydomonadales; family Volvocaceae; genus Pleodorina; species Pleodorina starrii. Next base: position 250,433 of record BRXU01000017.1, read on the forward strand.
ATTTGTGAGCGGTGATGGCCGTGCGGGTAACAGAAAACAGAGCGCTGGGTGGCGTGGGAAAAGGCGCGCTTGGCCAACGGACAGCCATGACCACCTAGGCAGGCATGCAGGCAGGCAGGCAAAGGCAGGCAGGCAGGCAGGCAAAGGCAGGCCATGGAGTGCGTGTGGCGCGGCCGCATCAGTTTATTAAGGCGAGCAGCGTTTATGCTGTGTGCGGGCTCGGCGTTTACATATTCTAATGTCGATCTTCCTTTTGATGGGACACCAGGCGAACGACGTGATTGTGAACCGCGCTCCTGCCCAATTACGGCATGGGGGCCCGTACATATACGGTAACAAGCGCAGTACGGTACCGTACCCGACGTCTTTGACGATACGGGCAAGAGCAATGGCGGAGACATACCGAGTCGCGCCCAGTCTTTCATCTTATCTTGACTAGCGACGAGAGCAAATAAGCGGCGCTGGGCACCTGAGGAAGCTCGTTTGGCGTGACGGCACGGAGCCGAGGTGCGCGTGATGTGCATCAAACCAAGGTGGCCTTATTTTATTTTACAACGCTATACCCCTTGTCTTCGTCGTTTAGGATGCGATAGTTACAATGAGGGACCGTTTAGTGCTTCTGTGTTTCTGTGTAGGAGGAGGTCGAGAAGGGAGGGGCCCGGGTGGATCCGGATCCGGGGGATAAAAAATGATACCGCAGCGGAGACGGAGACGGCGTCTCCGGGGGATCCGGGGGAATGGGCGAGGCACGCTGTGTGTGTGGCTGGTGTAGGAACACGCGTGCGTGTTCGCGTACCGACCGGGTGCGGCTTCCGGGTGCTGCGACGGCGGATGATTAATTTATTGATTTGTGTTACAAAGGAACAAGCCGAGCCATGTAGCCATTGCCGAGCCGTGTCTTTCATGTCCGTAATTGGCTGCATGCGGCTCATTAGTTCTTGATTGACATTACTGTTCGCAACAGCAGTCCTGCGGCAATGGTGCCGTCCGGAGGGCTGACGCTCGCGGTTACTGGAAAGCACCGGGGCAGGCGCTGCCGGGGCAGACGCACATGCGCAGAGTGGGGAGCCCAGATGCCACGTCCCCCCTTACGGCTACAGCTTACGGTCTGTCCCCGTTAGGCTCGCGCCTTCCATTCCTGGACGGGTAGCTCGTGTTGTCTGGTCCGGGTGGGGGACCCTCGGTGGAGGGCACGGGGCTCGTGCCCGAAGAGTCGTTCGGCAGTAGTGCCAGGCCGCCGGATGGCCCGCCGGCTCTTCTTGGCAGTTGGGAGCTGAACGGGGCTGAATGGAGCCGGCTGGATATACCGTCCGTAGTAGGCTGGGCTTTGTTCGCGGGCCGGCTGCAGCGCTGACGGCACGCCGCCAACGCCAATGGCATCTGTTTTCTGACGCACGGACATTGATGCCCCTGAACGTGCCAGCTGACCAGGCATTAGTCGGGCTGTAAGTAGGGAGTCCGTCATCTCCGCATGGCATTTTCCGGCTTCATGGGCATGGAGGTGATGACCCCGCTTGTTTACCACATGGGCCCGCCCAGCTATTTGTTGCGGCTTGCGTGCGCTGAGGCAACGCCCGCACACATCATCATGAAGTCGGGAGTCAGAAGGCATGGGGAGCTGGGGTTAGGTGCCTTGAGTGTATGGGGCCCTACCGGCCCTGCCCGGTCAGTCTGGCGCTGGATACCCGCACGGACAGCACGGACCACAGCGCATGGACAATTGAACCCGCCAATCTAGGAAACCTACGCAGCCTATTTCATTGTTTGGTAATCTAGAAACGGCCAACCGCTCCCAGTATTAGTAAGACGATACCTTTTCGAACCATACAGACCCAGCGAATAAATAAAGGTGATCTGGATTACAATTTGACAGTGGCAATACATGCTGCATATTCACCGTCCGTGCTGAGCATGCTTTCGTTGCTGCGGTGGGTGCTGCCCTGTGCTGCACAGCCCATGTGCACAGCCCTCACACACACCCTTCACACTGCAGAGTGTGAGGAGTTGCGCTTAGGCAAGGTTCAAGTGTTTCACAGCGGTCATTGGGGCATGTCTGTCTTCGCGTCATCCACACTTTGGGGGCCTGCCGTACCGCGTAATAAAAGTCGAAGTCCTGGTAATCCGGGTCGGTTCGCTTAAGTTTTCGCGCTGGTGTGCATTGCGAAATACCGAGGTGCTGTCTACACCATACATAAACTGGCGGCGTACTGATTCAGTGGAAACCCTCGCAAACAAGGAAACTACGCTGCAGGGCAGGACAACCCCTTGCCGAGTTAGCCGTCCAGATATCCAAAATGACCTCCCCTCAGAAGCCCCGTATCCTAATCATCGGGGCTGGATTCGCTGGCGTGACTCTGGCGACCAAAGTCAGCGGATTCGCTGACGTTACGGTTGTTGACCCGTAAGTTGAAGTGTTTCTTGGTGTTCATGCATGTGACTAACATTACCTCCACAATCGCCGCGGTAATGGTTGTCATTTGCGCATTTCAATTCGGTTACGTTTGGTTCGAGTGGAGAGCTTTTTCAGCGCGCCAAGCGGGATCATCCGTGAATTTGATTGCCAATGTGTTACCTTTACGCCTTACGCAGGAAGGACTATATCGAGATCACGTGGGCTACCGTTCGAGGCATCTTGGACACGAATGTGGCCTCGCGTGCATGCATTAGTTTAAAGGTAAGAGGCAGCGACTTTCAAGGTAGAAACTGAAATAGGATGTTCGGGTATTGCGCCCGCGAGAAAGTCAGCCGTCCTGCTCGGCCAACCAACGTCCACGGTGCCGGAACGTTAGTGCTCTACAGTATGCCCATGTCCGGCTGATTTCTGGATCCCAGCCTCTACCAGCTTACGGGCATTATGCGCCCATTCGATGGCATTACAGGACATTCCCAAGGTCGGCCGCATCGTGCAAGCGACGGTGACGCGCCTGACACCCAAGGTGAGCACTGAGCAGCTGCCGCCTTCCGCCGGCCGCGGCGACGGCCTTGCCCTCTCGCCGCGCCCTCCATCCGCAGCTCTGCTCCCGAGGAGCCCCCGCCCCGCGACCAATCACCTTTTGCCATGCTTGCTCTGACCATAATCGCCCAAACCCCGACCATTATCTCATAACTCTCGACACCACCACCCTTCCTCTCACTATCCGTGCGCCAACCCCCAAACAGGAAGCCACCCTGAGCACCGGCGAGACGTTGGCATTCGATTACGCGGCGATCTGCACGGGCTCGACCTACAGCGACGCCTTCAAATCCTCCACCTCCGCGACCCGGCAGCAGCGGCTCGAGGAGCTCAAGGTGCCGTACGCTGCCGTACGACACATCGGCATCCCTAAAAAACCCAATTCACACCTTGTCCCGATCTCCCAGTTGGCAGTCCACGCACACGTGCATCTGCACCAGCACCTGCATCGCGGCGCCCCATTGGAAGCGGGAGCGAGTCGACTCACTCATCCCCCGCTGCGGTATCTTCCTTCCCTACCGTATCACCCCATCCGCCAAAACCCCACCCACTCGCAGGCCTTCAATGAGACCATCCGCGCCGCCAAGTCGATTGCGGTGGTGGGCGGCGGCCCCACGGGCGTGGAGGCGGCTGCGGAGGTGGTGGAGGCGTACGCGGGCAAGAGCGTCACGCTCATCCATCCGGGCAAGCAGCTGCTGCCCGCAATGCCGCCAAAGGCCGGAGCGAGGGCGAAGCAGTGGCTCGAGGCCCACGGAGTCAAGGTGGGTGGGTGGGTCCGACTCCAAAACAATGTCCCCGCTCCGGCCCCCGCTCCGGTGCTTCCAATGCGCATGTGTGGCATTGCGGTGTTGGGTACCGACCCTCCTTCCTCCCTCTCTCCCTCTCCCTCCCCTGCCTACCGACCCTCCTTCCTCCCTCTCTCCCCCGCCTGGCTGCCTACCGACCCTCCTCCCACCCCCCCCCTGCCTGCCTGGCTTCCTACCGACCCTCCTCCCACCCCCCCCCTGCCTGCCTGGCTTCCTACCGACCCTCCTCCCATCCCCCCCTGCCTGCCTGGCTTCCTACCGACCCTCCTCCCTCCTTCCCCTGCCTGCCTGGCTGCCTACCGACCCTCCTCCCTCCTTCCCCTGCCTGCCTGGCTGCCTACCGACCCTCCTCCCACCGTCCCCTGCCTGCCTGCCTCCCTCCCCTCCCTCCCTCCCCTGCCTGGCTGCCAGGTGCAACTGGGCGCGTCAGTGCAGTCCAGGCCGGAGGGTCGCGGGCCAGCCACCCTGACGCTCAGCGACGGCAGCAGCGTTGCGGCGGATCTGGTGCTGTGGTGCGCGGGGGCCAAACCCAACACGGCCTTTCTGGCGGGGGGGGAGCTGGCGGCCAATGTGCTGGATGGCAAGGGGCTGGTCAAGGTGGGTGGCAGAGCCCCACGGGGGAATGAGAGAGAGAGAGTAGACATTCGCTCCCGTGCGGGCTTATGCGGAGAACGGAAGCACGGACGGCGGATCAGGTGCAGTAGCTGGGTGGGTCTTACGCAAAACCCTTCGCCTGCCCGCCTTTCTCCCTCGCTCCGTTCCCTCCTCACTTCCGCTTAGCATCAACGCCACCGGGCCTCCGTCGGGGCATCCTCTAACCCTTGCCCCCCCTCCCTGGCCCTCCCCCTCCGGCCACTCCCTCCGGGCCCCCCACCCACCCACCCACCCACCCGCCCCCTCCCCCCACCGCCTGCAGGTGCTGGCCACTCTCCAGGTCGAGGGCCAGCCGCACATGTTCGCCCTGGGGGACTGCAACAATGTGGCCGAGAGCAAGCTGGGCTACCTCGCAATGAAACACGCGGAGCTGGCGGCGGCGAGCATCAAGGTAGGGTCCGGCCCGGTCCGGGCTGTGGGGGGGGGGTGTGTGCGTGTGGGTGGGCGCGTGTCCCGGTGCCAGGAAGCGGTCCTATGGGAGTTGGGGCAGAGGCCCTTACATCCCGCCATGGATTCCAGCCCCCCTCCCGCCTTCATGCCCGGTGTTGACGCCCCCAAGCCAACCCCACCTCCTGCCCCTTCCACCTCATATGCCGCCCCTCCAAACGTGCCGCAGGCGCTGTCGAGCGCGAAAGGCGGCAAGGCCCCCAAGCTAGGCAGCTGGACTCCCAACATGGGGAAGGAGGCGATGTTGGTGACGCTGGGCCGGAGCGACGGAGTGTGCCGCGTGGGAGGCACCGTGTTCAGCGGCTGCCTGCCCGCCATGATAAAGAGCAAGGACCTGTTCGTGGGCAAGACGCGGGGGGATCTGGGGGTGTGAACACGGAAGAGGGAGAGGGAAGGGGGACCGGACTGTACTGCTGCTTGCGTGAGGTGTTACCGTATGCGAGGTTTCTGTTGAGGTGACTGTGAGACTAGCTGTTACTGTGAGGCTCGGTGTTGATGGCCGCTTCCGCTTGTTGTTGGCGTGCGGCAGTGCCCGCGGCGGCCGCGGTCCGCATATTTAGTCGTACAGTGCTGCTCGAATACGGTACACGCATCCGCCTGATGCGTGTACACCTATCTATCGTGGGATTTGTCGTTTATTGTTTGTTTGTCGTTGTTGCACGTCATTGTTGCATGTTTGGGGTGCATCTGTTGCAACCTTGCGTATGCTCATCCACTCATTCCGCTGCATGCCCTCTGCGCTGCTGGGCTCTGGTCCACTTGTGCGGTGCGGAAAAGAAACACACCGCTGTCCCGTCCTGTCCCGTCCTGTCCTGTCCCGCCGTGAGCCCTATGGGATTTCCCGATTTCGCGACCTGCATAATGTGGTTTGGTCGTATGGAGAAGCTGTGTGTGGGCGTCTGGCACAAGCTTTGTGTTGTTCTCTTCCTGGGGGGGGGAGATCTTCGTGTCGAAGCGCCGCGGGCGACCTGGCTTTCGCCGTACGCGGCCCCGTGGTTCCGTTCCTGCGTTGTGCTCGCGGCTCGGCGCGACGGATGAGATACCGTACATGTACATAGGAAAGCGAGGGAGAGGGGTCGCTTGCAGGGAACTGGCAACAACAGCGTCGCAGTACAGCAAGGAAGCCAACACACGAAAGGGACGCACAGGACCCCATCTCCGCATCCCACACTCCGCCCCTACATGCGCCCCAGCGGCGGGCGCGCGCACTCCGTCCATTCCCTCCATTCCCTGGACAACGCACAGCCGCAAACCAACCACGGAAACAGCAGCTCAGCACACGAACCCCCTCCCGAGCTCAAGGGCCCTTCAAAAGCCTCGCAGCTTCAGCAAGAAAGAAACCGCCGCTACCGCTACGCGGTACCCGCCAGGCAGGATACAGCGGGCCCCGTGCGGCCACTGCCGCCCTGCTCCTTCCGTGCCCTCGGTTTGATGCCTAGGGAGGAAAGTACGGCATCCCCAGGTCCATGGCCGTACGACGCCTTCCGGCGTCGGCCTTGACACAGCTGCCCGTTTCCCCGTCACGCAGTACAAAGTCGTTGGTCCAAACGACCAGCCTACCATCATACCAACAGCCACAACAGTGCAGGCCGGAGTTCGTTCGCACAGCGTCCATGGCGCCCTTCAAACGACTCAATCAATTACCGCTAAAGACCACCTGAAGCGGCGGACGCCAGCCGCCCCCAGCACAAGCGGCACAACGCTATTCGACCACTTCCCTCTCCCCCTCGGGCCCAAATCCGATGCCCCCCTGCACACAGACGTCGATGGCACGCACAAGTGCTGCCGTGCGCCGGTGGACGCTGTACGGAGAACGCGCAATCATGTACGGTCCGCGGGGCAGGGCAGCTAGCTTGACCCCGAGATGCACCCCTCCCTCCCTGCCTGCCTGCCTGTTTGCGATTCATCCTCCCGCCAAGAGCAAAGAGCCAAGAGCCAGGCACTGCACGTCCGACGACGCACTCCAAGAACCCAAGAACAAATATGCGCGCGCCTGGTCCCTCGCCGGACATTCGCCGACGGACTCAAATCACATGAGTATGATACGATCCACCACGGCACATACACGCGTTGTGTGCGGTTGGGATCACTGACAAACCGCGCGCACGGTCGTGACGGCGCCAGCGCAGTCCAGTGCAGTCCAGTCCAGACCCTGCGCGCACCCCAGCCTCCCAGCCCACACACAAGCCCCGTCCTCAAGACACCCCTCCCCAGGCCCCATGAACACGCACCCGCCATCCGCACCCGAAGGCACACGCACACTCCTTCAGGCGCGAAGGCGGCGCATCGGACCTCCCAACGATCACGCGCACGCGAGCGCTCCACACGCTTTCGCGCACATATATGCCTCCATACAACCGCCCGCCCCCGTCCGCGCACACACAACCGCCCGATCCCGCGGACCCCAAAGCTGAGCCCCTAACCTCATCCCCTGACTCCTCCCCGCGCGGAATTCTCTTTATACCTCCCCGCGCCCCTGCCCCCTCACTACCCCCCTCACTGCAGTCTGCCCGTCTCATTGCGCTGCGTGAAGCGGTCCGCGGAGCCGGTGGCCAGTGAGGGCGTGGGCACGTGAGGGACCCGTGGGTCGTTGGGCAGATAGACGGGGCCGGGCGAGTAGACGCCGTAGTTGGCTCGCCGCGCGTGGTTGAAGCTCAGCCAGGCGCTGGCGGAGAGCGCATCGTTGGGGTCGTAGAACTGGTTGGGGGGGGGGGGCAGTGGGGCAGTGGGGAGGGAGGAGGGAGGAGGGACGAGGGAAGGCGGGGAGGCGGGCGCGGAGGCAGCGGGGAGGCCGTGAATAGGGGGGCCGTGAATAGGAAGCTGGGAGGCGGGAGGGTCCGCTCGCTAACGCGCCCTCGCCGTCCTTTTGCCTGCGGTACCTTTCCCCTTTACCTCCTGCCCCCCCCTGGCCCCGGCCCCCGGCCCCGGCCCCTCCCCTACCTTTGGCCCCCTGCCGATGGTGGCATGCGGCCGGTCGCCCAGCGTGTGCGCTCCCCTCCTGTCCAGCTCGTTGGGCTTGTAGATCGGCCCCGGAGACAACTCCACCGGATCAAACCAGCACGGCCGCCGACCCGCCACAGAATACGCAGGCGCCGAGGTTCGAACGGGCGACGTGTCGGGGGAGTAGCGCGCGGGCCCGGGCGACAGCGTGCCGTAATATTCGCGCACGTGCTCTCGAGACAAGACGGGCAGCGCCGGGCCGTCGGTGGCGGCCGTCATGAGCTTGCGGGTGCGAGCGAAGGTGTAGGCGGGCGCGGCTCCGGAACCGCCGGGGCTGAGGGGGTCGCCGGCGGGCGTGGTGGCGGGTTCGTAGGCGCCGGGGCCGGGGTTGAAGAGGGGCGCGTTGGGGGGCGCGCCGGCGGTGAGGCTGAAGCGGCCTCCGGGCAGGTTGTGGTCGAACCTTGACGCGAGAGGGGGGAGAGGGGAGTGGGGAGAGGGGAGAGGGGAGAGGGGAGAGGGGAGAGGGGAGAGGGGAGAGGGGAGAGGGGAGAGGGGAGAGGGGAGAGGGGAGAGGGGAGAGGGGAGAGGGGAGAGGGGAGAGGGGAGAGGGGAGAGGGGAGAGGGGAGAGGGGAGAGGGGAGAGGGGAGAGGGGAGAGGGGAGAGGGGAGAGGGGAGAGGGGAGAGGGGAGAGGGGAGAGGGGAGAGGGGAGAGGGGAGAGGGGAGAGGGGAGAGGGGAGAGGGGAGAGGGGAGAGGGGAGAGGGGAGAGGGGAGAGGGGAGAGGGGAGAGGGGAGAGGGGAGAGGGGAGAGGGGAGAGGGGAGAGGGGAGAGGGGAGAGGGGAGAGGGGAGAGGGGAGAGGGGAGAGGGGAGAGGGGAGAGGGGAGAGGGGAGAGGGGAGAGGGGAGAGGGGAGAGGGGAGAGGGGAGAGGGGAGAGGGGAGAGGGGAGAGGGGAGAGGGGAGAGGGGAGAGGGGAGAGGGGAGAGGGGAGAGGGGAGAGGGGAGAGGGGAGAGGGGAGAGGGGAGAGGGGAGAGGGGAGAGGGGAGAGGGGAGAGGGGAGAGGGGAGAGGGGAGAGGGGAGAGGGGAGAGGGGAGAGGGGATGGGTGCAAGGGCAGCGGGCACAGGAGATGACAGAGGGTGGGGAGAGAGTGTGGCGGGTGGATGGTTAGTTATATCACACCACATCACACCCTGTTCCCCGACTCCCCGGCTGCCCGGCTCTCTGCCCGGCTGGCGGCCCTGTTCCCCGCCCGGCCCTCTGCCCGGCCCTCTGCCCTCCCGCCTGGCTGCCCTGCCTGGCTGCCCCGCTGCCTTACTTGTGGTTGACCTGGGTAGGCCAGGTGGAGAGTCCGTCCTTGGAGGGCAGATACACTGGCCCGGGGGACACGTCGGGGAAGGGCAGGCACACGTGGCGGGGTCGCTGGCTGGCCCCGCCAAAGGCCCAGGCGCGGGGTGGCGAGCCACCGCCGAAGGAAGCCCCGCCCAGGTGGGAGCTGTCGCCTTGACGGGACACCTGCGCAGGGCAGGAGGGGGAGCAGGAGGGGGAGCAGGAGCGGGAGGGGCGGCGGGAGGGGCAGCGGGAGGGGCAGCGTGAGGAGGAAGTAAAGGGCGATACCGCAGCGGTGGGGAGTCGCGGGAGGGGGAGCAGTGACGCGCGTGTGCCTCCTGCCAAGTAGAGTACGGCATGGTACGGTATGCGACTCACAACGGTCCGTCCCTTCCCCTTCCCAGTCCTAATCAGCGTGTGTCCCCGTGGAGCCGCCCCCTTCTGGACCCGGGGGCGCCCAGCGGGCCCTTCGCCCGGTCACCCCGTCACCCCGTAACCCGGGTCACGCAGAAAAGCGCAGGTATCGCCGCCTCCGCCGCGACCGCCGCCGCTGCCGCAGCGCACCGTGGGGGAGTACGCCCCGGGTCCCGGCGAGAAGACCTTGTTGTAGGGCGCCGCGCTGGGGGTGGGGCGCGGAATGAAGACGCGCGGCGGCACATCCTGCCTCAGCGCCTTGAAGCCGTTGCGGGAGGGGGACGTGGAGGCGGCCGGGGAGGTGCTCCTGTCCGGACTCGTGGGCCGCCAAGGGCCGCCGCCGCCGCCGCCGCTGGAGCCGTGGCCGCCGCCGCCACCGGCGCCGCCGCCGCTCAGCGGCGGCAGCCTGCCGCCGCCGCCGCTCTGGCGCTCAGAACTGCCGGGCCTGGAGGGAGGGAAATCGAGTGGGCGGTTGGCGGTTGGACGTTTTCAAGAGGCAACCGGGCCAGGGAGGCTGCGAAGTGGTGGTGATGGTGGTGGTGATGGTGGCGGTGGTGGTGGTGGTGGTGGAAATCTTCGCGGTATGGGGCGACCCCCATCCATCTAACCTCACCCAACCCAACCCCACCGGCGAGGTATGGGCGCCACCTCCCAGGCTGTCCGCGCCTGCATCCGAGCCAGCTCGATACCGTGCGCCGTCAGACTGCTGCTGCCGCTGGTGGCGCTGAGGGGCGTGTCGGGCCGCTGAGGATGATGCGGATGCTGCTGATGTGGATGTGGATGAGGCGGCTGGCCCGACGCGGCGCCGCCGCCGGAGCCACTGCCGGGCGCGGACAGCGCGAGCACGGCCGCCGCACCGCTGCCGGCGGGCCTCTTGCCCTCGGGGCCTGTAAGGGACGGCAGCGGAATGGAGCGGAGCGGATCGCGATTAGAGGTTGTGTGAGTGGTTGATTCGCAAGCAGCGCCCGGGCCTCACCCAAGCTCCGCCCTCACAACGGTATGCTCCAGCCCAGCCGGGCCATGGCCAGGCGCACCTAAGCACGCACCCACCCACGCACGCACGCACCTTCCGCCGCTCCCTCCGGTGCCGTGTTGGGCCGGTTGAGTGCCCCCGCGTGGAGCAGTCTGAGGTATTGCTGTGAGGCGGAGCGGGGAGGGGAGGAGAGGGCAGGGGAGGAGATGTAGACAGCGATTGGGAATAACGACGAGAGGTGTGGCCTGTCGCTGGGTTCCGGGTCCGCTCGCTAACGCCGTCTCCGTCTCCGTTGCGGTAGGTACCCTCTTTCTACCCACCCTCCACCACCCACCACCCACCTGTGTAATGCTCTCCGCGTCCGTACTCTCCGTCAGGGCGTTCCGCACCCGCGCCGGCCGATTGGACCTGCCGCTGCCACCACCATCACCACCACCACCACCACCACCGCCGCTGGGCTGCGAATGCTGCGGTGGCGGCTGCGGCTGCTGCGGTGGCTGCGGCTTGTGCCGCTGCTGCGTTGACCGCTCCTGCTTCGACCGCTGCTGCTCCTCCCGCCGCTCCCGCTCCTGCCGCTGGTCCTGGTGTTCACCCGGCTGGTGGCGCGGGCTGGCCGGGTCCGGAGACGGCGCCTGCGGGGCTGCCTTGCCGCCGGCTGCTGCCGGCCCCGTCCCTTCCTCCGTGCTGCCGTGAGAGGGCGGCTCCAACTGCCGCTTGCTGTGGCTGCTGTTGCTGTTGTTGTGCCGATCCGCGTCTTGCTGCTCCTGGTAGTGGCGGTGACGGTGCTGCGGCTGCTGCGGCGGCGGCGGCGGAGCCGGGGAGGGCTTGTTGGCGGTTCCGGAGCCGATGGGAGGCAACAGCGGCTGCTGGTGCGGCTGGGATGGCCGGGTGGAGAGGCCACCAGCTTCGCCGCCGCCGCCGCCGGCGGCGCTGCTGGCGCGCCGCTGCTTCTGCTTCTGCTTCTGCTGTCGGGGCCCGGTCACCTCCGGAGGCTGCGGCTCGTCGGAGGCTGCCGGCGGTGGGGATGGGGCGGACGACGGTGGCCGCGGCTGGTGCTGCTGCTGTTGCTGCTGCTGCGGCGGCGGCGGTGGCGACTGCTTCCCCGGTGTGCTTCCACCAGAGCTGACACGCTCGCTGCGCCTCTCCTCCTCCTTCTCCTGTACCCTCTTGGCTCCCTCTTCCACCTTCTCCCTCCGATCCTCCTCCGCCGCCGCCGCCTCCCGGTCTTCCTCCCAACTGGCCTCCGCCTCCACCCCAGAGTCGCTGTAAGCGTCGTCAGCGTCAGCGCCGTCATCGGCGGCGCCGCCGCTGCTGGCGGCGTCGACGTCAGCGTTGGCGATGCGAGCTGCCGTACTGCTGACCGACGACGCGGCGCGCGTCGCCGTCGCCGTTACCGTCGCCGCCGGCTGGGCGGCCGCCGTCGAGGAGGAGCGGCTGGCGGAGGCGCGACGGCTGATGCCCTCATCGCCGCTGGCCGCGCCGCCGCCGTCGTTGCCCTCATCGCCAGCAGCGGTGCCGTCAGCAACGCCGCCGTCGTCGCCGACGGCGCCGCGGCTGCTGTCCGTGACCTCTGCCGCCGTATCTCCGCCGTACCCGCCATCGTAGTCTGCAGCGGCGCCGCCGGAGACGGGCCTATCCGACGTGGTCCGCGACGTCGATCGGCTGGCCTGCTCCGGCCCTCCGTCCTCCTCCTTCGCCGCCATTACCTCGTCTTCAGCCGCGGCCTCTCCGGCGGCGGCTGCCTCCCCACCTGGAGAGAGATCCACGCCGTCGTCCGCCGCCGCCGGGTCGCTGCCGCTGGCGGCCCCGGCCGCGGCGGCGCGGCCCACGACGCCGGGCTCCAGGAACGCCGCCCCGCCTTCCCCTGCCGCCTCGGGCTGCCCCAAGCTGACTTCAACTCGCCCTAGCTCCTCGCGCTGGTGCGCCGCCACACGCGCGGTGTTGTCCCCTTGGCTGGCGCCGCCACCGCCGCCCTCGCCCTCGGAACCGCCCTCGCCCTCCTTGGCCGCTCCTGCTTCGGCAGCGGCGCCTTCTTGGCCTTCTGACTCATCACCCGTTGCTCCATCATCGCCCGCAGCTGCCGCCGCAGCTACCGGAACCGCGACACCAGCCTCCGTCTCCGTCTCCGCTGCTTTCGCTGCCTCGGCCTCCGGCCCTTGATCGCCTGACCCCGCTGCAGACCCGCTGGGCCCGAAGGGCTTCGCCCCCCCAGCCTCGTCTCCGGCCGCAGCCTCCAAACCTTCATCGCCGGCTGCTGCTGCTGCTGCCGCCACCGCCGGCCCCTCCTCCTGCTCCTCCACCTCCCGCCCCGCCTCTTGTCCAACGGCTGCTGGTTCCTCTCCCTCCACGCCTGCACCATCGGCACCACCGCCAGCCTCCTTTCCAGATGCGGCAGCCCCGTCGTAGTCGGCTCGCCCACCTTCCCCCGCTGCCGCCGCCTCCGGCTCTCCGGCTCCGGGGAGCTGGCCCAGCAACTCCTGCTCCTGCTCCTGCCCCGGCGCCGCCTGTGGGGTAACGGTAGCTTCCGATGGCGCCCTGGAGACCGCAGCCCCACCCGCCCCGGGGGCCGCAGCTGCACCCTCTTCAGCCACCCGTGCCTCCGCCTCAACGCCGACGCCAACCTCCAGATCCTGACCTTGCTCCACCTGCTGCTGCTGCTGCTGTGACGGCGGCGACGGCGGCAGCTCCTCCACCGCCGCCGCCGCCACCGAATCCTCCTCGCCCCGCGCTTCAGCGGCAGCCGCAGCCTCAGCCTCTCGGCCCACGCCCGCCCCGGGCTCCCCACCGCCGTCGTCAACGGCGGCCACCTGCTGCCCCTCCGCTGCCGCCAACCCCGCTGTGCCGCTCTCCTCTGCGCTCTCCTCCGGGAGGCCCTGGCTGGGCGGCTCCAGCTGCTGCTGTTGCTGCTGCTGCTGACCCGCCGCCTCATCCCCTGCAACGTCGCCGCCCGCAGCTGCCCGGTCCCCTTCCGCCGCCTCCGCCTCACCGTCCGCCTCCGCCCTCGCCGGACCGGCCTGCGCGCGCTCGCCCTCTGGCGGCCCCGCCGTCTCCTGCTGCTGCTCCGAATCCGCCACCATCGCCACCGTCACCCCGGCCTCTGGCTGCCGCTCAACATCCTCTAGCTGCTGCTGCTGCTGCTGCTGCTGCGACGGCGATATCGGCTCTGGTTGCGGTTTCGCCTCCGCCTCCGACTCCGGCTGCTGCGGCTGCGGCTGAAGCTCCACCTCCATCTCCCGCTGTGGCCCCGGCCGCAACGGCGACACCGGCTCCGGCTCCTCTCCAGGCTCCGGTGGCGCGAAGGTCGGCTCCGGAACCGGTTCCTCCTGCCTCACCGCCGAGTCCGCCGTCTGGACCGCCGGGGGAGCTGCTGCTGCCGCTGCTGCTGCTGCTGCTGGTGACGATGATGTTACTCCGGCAGGCGAGGTGTCATCTTCATCCTGGCCCGGCTCCGTGGATCCCGGTTCCGGGCCGGGCGCAGGAGCTGCGGGAAGCTGCCGGACCGCGCGGCTCTCCCCCTCCTCCTCGGGTTCATCGCCGGGCTCCGGCAGCCCGAAGCCGGCGGCGGCACTGAAGCCGTCGAAGGGGTCATTGCCGACGCCATCGCCGGCAGGAGCTGGCGCGGCTTGCGGCGTGGCCGGGCTGGCAGAAGGGCTGCGGGCTGGGGAGATGGAGAAGTTCGCAGTGGCTTCGACGATGGTATCGGTGGTGGGGGTGGGGGTGATGTCGGGGCTGAGGCCGGCAGAGCCCTGCGGTGCCTGTGCATCGGGGTCTGCGGGAGACTCCTGCGGAGCCTGTTGTTCGGAGGCGACAAGATCCGAGCCTTCGTCAAGGCCCTTTGGGGCAGGCCCGTCGACTTGGGACGGGTCCAATGACAGGCCATCACGGTCTGTGGACGGCGGCCTGCCATCTTGATCGATGGCCGTCAATTCGGCCATGATATGAAGGAGATAATGTTATTGTGCTCAAATTGATGCCAGCTGGGGCGAAGGTCGCCGGCCGGGTAAGCACACGCGCATGTCGCCGTAAAACTGGTGCGGACTCTGAAGCCCGGAAATCGACTTTGGCAAGAGTCAGTTAAGCTCTTGAAAAATGATTCAAGGGATTGAGTCCTCGATGGACTCCCGATTTACCCCAAGCTAGAGGCCTTCGAAGTAGATGCCAAGGTAGGCACAAACAACCCACAGAAAAGGGCTCAGATTATCCCCGGATGGGTATGCCCCAAAATATTATGCCCAACAGAGCGCTATCCTCTGAGGTGCAGTCAGAAGGAGTTTGCAGCCAGAAGTATATCCTCTGTACACAACACTTCTACAGAATAAGCCTATCTAAGATGCATAGTGTTTAGTGGTATAGATAGTAATCGATAATGTGGCTAGTCGCTAGTGAGGCATCTCAAATGAACGGACGCGTACGACACTAGCCAGGAACAAAGGGGTGATTCTGGGGCTTCCTTGCACTTCGAAGCATTCGTTGATTATATTCATGTGGGAGTAACGTGCGTTGAATACCTCCGCTGCACAAAGCTTGGGATGACCACACCGAACGTCCTTTCCGTTCCAACTGCCTGCTGAAAGCCCTTCACCATTATTACAGCTTTCCCCGCCTGCACCGTGCCTCCTGCCATGCATCTTTGTTGTAGTGTGAAATAGCTAGCAGTCCACAACGCTCCCCGCCTTCCAACCAGAGACCCGGCGTTCAAGAGTGTTGCGTAAGCACCGCGTCGGCCTCTGGTCGTTGCAGCAGCGACCAAGGCTTCCCGCGAGCCCCAGCTCATCCTGATATTGCCTTTATCCTTCTCTATTACGCTTTCCAATAGGCCGCTGCTCCATCCATCCAAGAGCGCCTTTCGCGCGCGCCTCGCGCAAGCAACACCCTCCATCTCGCGCGCGGACAACAACACCACATCCCTTCCGCGCGTCTCGGTTGGGCATCCAGTCTCCTCAGGCTGCCGTGACGCCAAACTCCTCGTGACGCCAACCACTGTACTCCTGTGTGCTCCTGCTTGACCGACAGCTGAGCGAAGGAAGGGGTTGACTCCATCCACCAGGAAGCCATGAAGGTGTTGGTGGCCATCAAGCGCGTTATCGACTATGCGGTGCCGGTGCGGGTCAAGCCCGACAAGGTAGGGTGGGTGGGTGGGTTCGTTGGGGTGGTCTCGGCGTGTCCATGCGCGGGGGTGGGTGGGTGAAAAGTGGAGGAGGAAACGGGATAGGACGGAACAGATGGCGACATTTTGTTGGAGGAGAGGAGGCTCCAGGGGCTGGGAGACAGCCCTGCTGCTGCTACTGCTGCTGCTGCTCCCAATCTTGCCGCTGCCCCTGCTGCCCCGGACTCTGCCGCTGCCCCTGCTGCTCCGAACTCCACCAATGGACCGGAATGCTGCAGAGCGGTGTCGAGGCGCTCATTCCCAAACTGAGTATGAACCCCTTCTGCGAGATTGCCCTCGAGGTGTGAGCGGAGGGGAGGGGAGGGGGACCAGCGGGGCGGGACGGGGCGGGGCCTGTGGGGTGGGGCGGGGTTGGGCTGCGGGTGCGGGCAGGGGTGGGTGCCTGCGGAGGGCTGCAGCGCTTGGTGGATGGCCCCGGGGCCCCTGTCCCGGGGCTGTCTTTCGAGTCGGGGACTCACGTTCCGTTCCCGTCCTTTCCGCTCCTGTCCGGTCCAAATATCGACGAGACGCTGTCCCACTCGCGAAGTCGCCAACGGGGCCACGGGCGGCGCAGCAGCGGCACGGCAGCAACGTTTGCGCAGCCTCCTCCACCTGCCGCCAACTCCACCAAGTCCATCACCCCCGACCCCCCGTTTCAGAGGAACCTCCCAAGTATCCATTCCCAACTTCAACCCCAACCCCAATCCCACACCACGCCCTGCAGGAGGCTGTGCGGCTCAAGGAGAAGGGGGTGGCTGCGGAGGTGGTGGCGGTGTCCCTGGGCCCCCAGCACTTCCAAGTGGGGTTAGGGTTGGGGTTGGGGTTGGGGCTGGGGCTGGGGCTGGGGCTGGGGCTGGGGCTGGGGCTGGGGTTGGGGTTGGGGCTGGGGCTGGGGCTGGGGTTGGGGCTGGGGCTGGGGCTGGGGCTGGAGATGGAGATGGGATGATAGGGTCGAAACCGCAACGAAGGATTGGAGGCGATGCTGCCACCCACCGTTACCTTGTGTCCATCCCGCTGCTGCTGCGACTGCCTGCATACCCCCTTCAGCGCCGGACGGGGTGTTTGCAGGCGTTACCCCCACCCCCACCCGCTCCGCCCCTCCCTCCGTCACTTCCTCCCTAGTCCCTCCCCTCCCCTCCCCTCGGTGCAGCCAGCCAGTACCCACGACGCACCGCACCCTTGACCCTCCCCTCCCGGCGTTACTTGACTGCTATCCTTCTTTTATAACCCCCTTTCCGATGCTCCGATGCTCCCTCCCCAGGAGACCCTCCGCACCGCGCTAGCCATGGGCGCCGATCGGGCCATTCACGTGGCGGCCGGCTCGGGTTCGGTTTCGGAGCCACCCCAGCCGCTGGGTGTGGCGCGGGTGCTTGCTGCGCTGGCTGCCCGGGAGGGTGCGGGTCTGGTTCTGCTGGGGAAGCAGGCCATCGACGATGACTGCAATCAGACGGTGAGGGTGAAGAGATCGAGTGTAGGGGAGGGACAAGGGGTGGAACAGGGGGTAGGAGGCAAGGAGGACGAACCGCAGTGGAAGTAGCAGCCGTCCGGGGGGGGGCAGCGTTCGGGGAGCACCCCTCCACCCCTCCACCCCTCGCGCCCCTCCAGCCCCGCCCCCGCCCTTCATCCCCACACCCCACACCCCAGGGGCAGATGCTGGCGGGGCTGCTGGGCTGGCCCCAGGCGACGTTTGCGTCCAAGTTGGAGGCGGCCAAGGGTGACCTACGGGTCAGGGTGACGCGCGAGGTGGACGGCGGCCTCGAGGTGGGGACTTGCGCTGTTTTTTCTGGTTAAAACCCTAAAACCCTAAACCCTAAAGCCCCTCCCCGTAAGTTTTGCTGCGGTTTCTTCTTCTTCTTCTTCTTCTTCTTCATCACCACCCCAATCCCTTCGTTGACCCCTGCCCCCAGGTGCTGTCCCTGCCGCTACCCGCCGTCATCACCGCGGACCTGCGACTGAACACGCCCAGGTACGGCATGTACGGCAACAGGGACGCACGGCACAGGGGCGTTATCCACTAGGGGCGTCAACCACCACCACGACGTCCTCCCCCTATGTACCGGTATCGCCCATCTTGCGGCACATCCAACCCCTGCTGGGGCGCCTATCCGGTTCCTCCTTTCACGCACCCACCTACCTACCTTGCCTACCTAACCAACCGACAGCAAATTACAACGATTTTGGAGATCCGTTCTTTGTTGTGAAGTAAGGTACAACCTACCTGCCTGCCTACCAGGTTTGTAACGCTGCCCTCCATGATGCGCGCCAAGAAGCGCCCCATCGAGTCCGCCTCCCTGGAGCAATTTGGGCTGGCGGCGGCTGACGTGGCACCGCAGCTGACCACACTGAGCGTGGAGGAGCCGCCGGGCCGGCAGGCGGGAACCCGGGTGGGCAGCGCGGTGGAGCTGGTGCGGCGGCTGCGGGAGGAGGCGAGGGTGCTGTGAAAGGAAGCGTGTGTGTGTATGTGTGGAGGAGAGGGGCGGAGGTAGAATGGGAAGAGAGGGCAGCGGGTGCGTGGGTGAGAGTGGGCATGCGTGGTGGTGGGTGCATCGGTTCCTTCTGACGCCAATCTGTCGGCTCGAACCGCTGACCCGTGGGGCCGCGGACTATGGCCGAGCTGCGAACGTGATATGGGAATCAAGCTCATTCCTGCGTGTAATGCTCCGGAAGAAATGGACAAATTACCGTTTGAAGCATTCGCCGGCGGCTACCTGTTTGGTGGCGGTTTGGTGGCGGTTGGGCTGGACGTGCACACCTTCGAAATTGCAGGATAACATACATAATCTATGGTTATAAAATTGTGTTGGTTAAGACAGTGCAATGTTGTTGGTGGCGCCTGGAATTGCGATGTTTGGAGACGATTGGACTTCTCAACCACAGCCTGGAATAAATATCGTACGTGGCTTAGGGTTGCCATTTTCGACTGCAGCCGCATCCATGTAGCCATATACGCTTTGCATGCTCACCATGTCAATTTGGGCTGTCCTGTATTATTCCTGAACCACTACCGTGAGGCAATTCTTGCGGCGGCGGAAGTCTCGCTTGGAAATTGCTGACCAGTAAATTGGTGTTGTGCCATTAAGCATCCCTTATGTTTGTCATAGCCCAAGGCTTCAATTGGCTGAATTAGAAGGTCGGACGAGGACGCAATGTTGCAGTCGCCCAACCTCGACGCGTCCGGAGTGCGGAGGCCTCTCCAGCCAAATCAACGATTGGGCTCAAGCTTGCCTCGTCGCTCGCTGCGCGTGGGAAGGGCGTCCACGGCGGCCTCGGTCGCAGCCCCTGAGCGGAATTCACTGGTTGCAGCTGCTGAGCCGCAGCTCGTGGTGCTTACCGAGCAGCAGCGAAATGAAATCGCGCAATTGACGTCCATGCTCTCTGTATCTTCGGACGCGCGGCAGCAGCAGGTGGACGTGCCCTCCTCGCCTCCCAGCACGTCGGGCCGCAACAAGGCCATGGCAGCAGTGGACGACCAGGACCGTGCCTTCCTGCCCGGCTCCAGGCGCCGATTACGCAACCCTGTTTCACGGCGCAACCTTAGCACTGCCAGCTTTTACGGCGAGTACTGCGACCTGAAGGCCACGCAGCGCATGGTATCGACCATCTGGGAGCGGCTCATGTCTGGCGGGTCGCCGGAGCCTGAGCCTTCAGGCGGTTCGGGGACCGACCCAACCATTACAGCATTTGCCGAACCTCCCGAGCCGCACCGCCTGCAACAGCAGCAGCAGCAACAGCCGCAACGCCGCCGGCGGAACTCCGCCGTTGCCGACGCCCTGACGCCCGGCTCGCCCGCCGGTCCCGCGGCCTCAACCCATTCGGGTTCCGGAGCCACATCCCGCGCCGACACCACGTCTCCCACCGCCTCTAGCCCAGCAACGCCGACGCTGGCGGATGGCTGGAGCGTCTCCCCCGCCGCCGCCGCCGCCGCGCCCCACAAGCGCGTCGTGCTGTACCTCGGACCGCAGTTTGAGTTGCAGTTGCCGCCGCCGCCCGTGCTCGGCACCGCCGCCGCAGGCGACGGCACTGGCGGCGGCGCCGGCGGCAGCACCGATCTGGGCCCCCCCTTTAGCTCCAGGGAGGGGGATCAGCTGCTGGCAGCAGCGTTGGCGGGGGGCGCCCTGGTGGACTCCCCCGCCGCCGCCGACGCTCCGAAACCGCTGCGGCGCGTGCGAGGCTGCGTGTTGTCGACGCCGGAGGTCGTGCGGGAGGTGAGCTTTGGCGGCGACGGAGGGGTGGCGGCGGAGGAGGAGGACGCGGCGGCGGGCCGGCGGCGGCGGCGCGGACGGTCGAAGGGCGGCCGTCGGTCGGCGGAGGCGATAGGGAGCACAGCGGCAGCAGCGGGGGCGGAGGCGGGGACGGAGGCGCCTGGGGAGGGAGGTGGAGCCGCCAAGGCGCGGTGGCGGGGGCGGCAGGGCACTCTGCAGCAGGCGGCGACGGTGGCGGGGGCGGTGGCGGCAGGTGGCGAGGCGCAGGCCGTCCCACGGATCGGCGCAGCTAGCGGTCGGTACGGCGGCACCTCTGCCGCTGCAGCCACCGTCACCGCCACAGCAGGCAACAGCAGCAGCGGCAGCAGGGACGGCGGCAGCGGCAGCATTTCTCAGTCGCCGCATTCGGGCCTGTCCCCCTCCTCTCCCTCCTCGGATGCGCCCGGGGTGGCTGCTCTCCCCGCCGGTCTGCATCGCTCCACTCAGCCCCGTCAGTTGGTACGGCAGAGGGATCTGTTGGAGGCTCTGGTGGGGAGGGCGAGTGACGCGGTGGTGACGGAGCGGATACAACAGGTGGGTGGGTGCGGGTGGGTGGGTGGGTGGGTGGGTAAAAAGAAGAGACTGCAGCGGAGACGGAGACGGCGTTAGCAGACGGACCCTGAACCCAGCAATACTTATCGAACATACCTGTAACCTTACCAAGCTGGGAGTGGGTGGGTAGGGCCGTCACAGCAACAACCACCACCACCAGCACCACCGCCACCACCAGCAAGCGGAAGCCCGGGGAGCAGATCTCTCGGGCCTTATCCGAGTGTCCTGCTCCCCGGGCCTTATCTGCCCTGCTCCTCCCTCCCAGTGCTCCCTCCCCATCGCCCGCCCGCCCCTCCCCATCGCCCGCCCGCCCCTCCTCGCTGGTTCCTGGTCGCAGTTGGCGTGTGTCAACCGCACGGGGGTCACCGCCGTCAACTTTGTGCTGCAGGTGCGGTGCAGGGTGCGGATGGGGTGCGAGCTGGGGTGCGGGATGGGGTGATGCGGTGCGGGGTACCGGTGGGGGTGCCGGTGGGGGTGGGAGTGGGGGTGGGCGCGGCCGAAGCTGTGCCCGAGAGTCCATCCCGGCGGGGCGGGGCAGGGGCAGGGGTGGGGGAGGGTTGCTGCTCGCCTGACCTCACCCGCATCTCGCCCTCGTCCCACACCCTGGGCCCTGAGCCCCGGACCCTGGCTGTCCACGGTCCACCTCCCCACTCATCGCCCCCGTACAGCCCCACACACATGTACACACCCCACACACAATCCAAGTACCCCGCCTCTTCCTTCCCCCGCCCTTCCCCGCAACCCACCTCACCCGCCAACCCTCCCCCTTTCTGTCTTCCCCTCCCTCCCTCCCCCTCTCTCCCTCCCTCCCCGTCCCTCCCCCGCCCTCTCTCACCCCCCCTCCAGGCGCTAGGCGACATGGGTCACGTGCACGCCCTCAGTCGTCTGCTGACCCTTCAGGTGGCTCTGGACCGCTACAACGAACACACGTACGCCACCGCCTTCAAGGCACTGTACAAGGCGGGCAGGCTGGGCATGGTGCTGGGAGCGTTCCAGGAGGCGTGCAGGTGGGTGGGGGGCGGTGGATGGATGGAGACGAGGCGGCGAGGCGGCGGGGGTGGAGCCGCAGGGGGAGGGGGGGGGGTTTGATGGGGGGAGGGTGATGGCTGGCGTGTAGACTCATGTGCTTAGGCCGGGTTGGGACTTGGGTGTCCCACCCTCTTAACCCGCCCTCCCACCCTCAGCCCCGGATGGGTCGCATCCCACCTCACCGCCTCACCGCCTCCTCTCCCCTCTCCTCTCTCCTCTCCTCACCACCACTCCCCACCTCACCGCCTCCTCTCCTCTACCTTCTCCCCTCCCCTCCACTCCACTCCACTCCCCAGGTCGGGTCGTGACCTGGGCCCCGTGGCCTGCTCCGCTCTGCTCCACATCGCCAGTCGGGAGCGGAACATCAAACTGGCCTGGCAGCTGTTTGATGAGATGGTGGCGCAGCAGGTGCAGGGGGCGAGGGGTGCAGCGGGGGGAGCGAGGGGGGGTCACGGGAGTGATATGCTCCTGTATGTAACAATGAGCGGGGGGGTCACGGGATGGGGCGGGGTGACTGGAGGGAAATCAAGAAGATTAGGTGCAAGAAGGCAGGTTGGCTGACCGACTGACAGGCGAAGACGGGGGTTGTTGTTTTAAGGAGGCTATTGGGGATGACGCGGGGTTGATGGGGTTCCGGAGCGGTTGATGGCTGGGATGGATGTGTGGGTTGTGGGCCTGGGGTACCGGGGGGGAGCACTGGGGCGGGATGACGGCGGCATGGGGGCCGGGCGATGTGAGAGGAGGGAGGGGGATGGATCAGCGCACTTCCTCTCTCCGCCAGCCCCTTAACCTGATGCGCCGCTGTCAACCAACCAACCAACCAACCGCCACAACCACCCCAACAACCCCCGCTGTGTCCTCAACCCGCGTAGATGACCCTCAACCGCTACTCGTACAACTGCATGGCCCACATCGCCGCCCAGTACGGCACCTTGGACGACGCTCGCCTGATCTACGGCATGATGAAGGCCGAGGCGGCGGGCGGCGCCAGATCCAAATCTGGATCCGGCTCCCCCACCGGCTCCTCCACCGGCTCCGACAGCGGCACCCTGGGTCGCCCCGACTGCCGCCCCGACTCGTACACCTACTCGGCGTTGGTCCGCTCCGCAGTCAACGGCGGGCGGGGGGATCTGCTGCCGGCGCTGTTCAATGAGATGGTGGCGACGCAGCGGGCGGCGGACCGGGCGGTGGGGCGGCCGCGGCCGCTGGCGCCTGGGGAGGGGGAAGGGCGGCTGAGCAAGGAGGTGCGTGCGGGTGGGGCGGGGTGGTGGGAATATGGGGAGGGAAGGGAAGGGAAGGGAAGGTGGGGAGGGAGGGAGGTTGGGCTTTAAGGGGTTCTTTCGTGGCTTTTCGAAACAACCCTCAAAAACCCCTCGCAATCCCGCAGTGGGCCTCCGACTCATCATCCAACGCATTCTCGCTGCCACCTCACACGCGATGGACCCGTGGGTCGGTCGGCCGGTCGGTCATGTTCACCGCACCGCACAGTAAACCCTAAACCCCCCTCCCCCGCCACCACCACACACACCACACACCGTCACCAGCATCGTCTCCGCTGTGGGACCTCCTCTCGATGATCACCTCCCCCCCTTGATCAACCGCGCGACCCACCCCCGCCACATTTCCCTTCTCCCCCCCTGTCCTATACGACATGGCCTATACCCCCCGTGGATAACCCCCCCCCGCCCCGCCCCTGTCTCGTCCGCAGGTTTGGTGCCACTTCATCTGCGCCGCCTCCCGCACCGGCCAGCCCGACCTGGCTCTCCGCTTCTTCCACGCGGGTCTCTGGGAGCTGTGTCTGCTGCCCAACCGGGAAGTCTACAACGTGTTGCTGGGGGCACTGGCCAAGAGCAGGCCGCTGCACGAGCTCCTCAGGCTGTACAGCGAAATGGTCAACGGTGAGAGGCAGCGGTGCCGGTGTCCCCGGGGGGGGGAAACAGAAACAGACCGACCCGCGGGTCTAGGGCGGCCCTGGAGGGACGCGGCGGGGCGCGCGCGCAGCCCACTCGGCGCTGGTCTGTCTGTCTTTCCGTCCGTCTGTCCGTCTTTCCGTATGTCCGGCCAGAAGCTGTCGGTGTATTGTTACACCGACGGCGAGCGAGGGCTCCTCCTCACCTCTCACCTCACCTCACCTTCCCGCTTCTTCACCCCTCCGCAGGCTGCCTCCGCCCCGTGCTGACGCGCGGCTCCGCGGACGCCAGCGGCGGCGGCGGCGGCGGCGCGGCTACGTCCGAACCCAGCGACGACGGCGCCGCAGCCGCCGCTGGCAACAACCGCGACGGCGACGGCAGCGGCAGCGGCGGTAGCGCCGCCGCCGTCGGGAAGCTCCCCCCTCCCGGGACCGTTCCCCAGCCGCCGCTGGTCCCCGACGCCTACACGTTCAACGCCCTGCTGACCGCCGCCGCCCACCACATGGCGGAACTACCCACCCTAGAGCGCATCCGGCGGGAGATGGCCCGTCGCGGCGTCGAGATCAACACCCACGTGGGCACCAGCCTCATCAACGCATACCGCAGAACGCCGGAGCTGACCCGCGCAGCGGAGGCGGCGGCGGAGGCGGCGGCGGCCGCCGACGGCGCCGGCGGCGCCGCCGGCGCCGACGACGCGGCCGCCGTGGACCGCGTGGTGGCGGCGGCGGAGGACGTCATGTCGGAGCTCGTCCGCCGCGGTGCCGCCAGCGGCATGTCGTACACATGCATGGCGGCGCTGTACGCGACGGCGGGCCGGCCCGCGGAGGCGCTGCGCTGCGTTCGCGACATGACGCACCGCGGCATGGAGGTGGACGATGCGGCGCTGCAGTTTCTGTTGGCGACGGTGGAGGACGTGGGGCAGTTTGGGCTGGTTGAGCCGCTGCTGGCGGCGCGGCAGCGGCAGCAGGCGCAGCGGCAGGAGGCGCAGCGGCAGCAGGCGGCGCAGCGGCGCGCGGCGCCGCGGTTCTTGAAACAGCAAGAGCAGGAGCGACAGCAGCAGCAGCAGTGGCGGTCGCATGAGCCGACGACGACGGACGCGATGTGGGAGGGGCAGTAGTCGAGTAGCGGCGTTTGGAATTGAAGAGCGGTAAACAGGCAGCGGTTTCGGAGGCATCAGCTGGACCTATTCCTGCGGACCGCCTGGTGCTGATGATTAGCCACTTGAGGGATTGTTGTGTTGTAGGCAGGCGCTCTAGGTGCGTTACACACATGGGCCGTGTCTTCGCGTTTGTAGCAGCCCGGGCTGACAGAGCTGCGGAAAGCTGAACAACCGAGCTGAGAGGAAAAGCCGTACCGGTATGTGTCCATTTGGACTGAGACTGAATTCGAATATTCGATTGGTTGTCGGGCTGGCGGCCTTCGCTCTTGCCGTCAAATCGCTCGCCCCGGTTGGGGGACGGGGGACCCGCGCGCCTACTGGGAGCTGCAGGGTCCTTATCGATACGGTAGTTCGCTGGTAACCAGAACCCTTACCCCGTATGAACTTTAAACCCGAGGCGGCTGTCGTCCAGCCAGGTGGCACGGACCGCTGGCCCTTTGGATCCGCTGACCCCCCCCCAACAACGTCCGCAGTGACTCATTTTTTTATAAAGGAGCATATCACTCCCTGTCCCCCCGTTCTCCGAACGGCCCTTTGGAAGGTCTTCAGGGTTGTTTTTGGGGTCCACTCCAGGATCTACGGTACCCGTTCTGCTGCTGTTGTACCAGTACTAACAACAGACACAAACGCTGGGGCGTTTAGGGGGGTGGGAAGAGGCGGGGCACAGCTCCCGGCCCCCCCCTCGCCTCGACGGATTTCTTCTGTTACGTTACTGTTCACGGGCTCCGGCCTATACGTGGATAACCCCTCGCCCCGAGCGAGGCGGCCGCATCTGATGGCCAGAGGGCGATGTGTGGAGGTTGCGGACGAGACAAGCGTGTGTGTGTTTAAAAACATGTCAGGCTGCGTCTGGTCCCGTTGTCAAGCCTCGACTGTCCGGAGCTTGGGTCTGGTCAGGCTGCGTCTTGCCGCCACAGCCGGGGAAGGAGGAGGCATCAACCGGCTCGCTCTGACCTGCCCCGCCCCGCCCAAGCCGCAGCCTTCCTTGATGCCACGTCACTTGCCCATTCGAGCGCCGCAGGGCCCCAGCTCCGGCTCCCGCGATCGCCGTTTCCTACACTGTCTTTGTCCCCAACTTCCACCGCGACGTCGGACAGCACTCGACTTGCCCCTTTTGGCGGCGCGCCTCAGTTCCCTTCCGCCGTCCTGCCGCGTCCTCCCCCCCCAGACACGCCCCCTCCGCCCTTCCCCTCCCGTCAACCCGCCATCCCGTAGCCCGCCCCGGTGGACCCCACCCTTCGGCAAGCCGATCACAATCAGTTATCATCACAATCATTAATCAAATCAGGTCAATCGTCAATCAATCAGTCCATCAATCAGTTGTTGTCCGGCAGCTGCGGCGCCGCGGGTGTCGCGTCTGCGATGGCCCGCACGAGTTGCTGCTTGGAGGCGGGCGCGAAGAAGCGAGCCTGAGGAGCGGGGCGAGACGGGCGGCGGAGGGGAGGAAGGGAGGGGGCGTTACACACACAACACCAACTCAACCGCTGAGGTTTCGCTTCGTCTTCATTACCCGCACACCACACAGCTCCCCAGCCCCCCGCCCAGCCCAGCCCCCCACCTGCAGGAACATCCGCTCCGCATCCGCCTTCCGGCCCTTCTCCTTCAGGAACACGCCCTTGGCCAGATAGCCCCGGTAGTCCTGTAAAAGTGTGACGGGACGGGACGAGAGGGGACGGGACGGGAGGGGACGGAAGGTGAAATGAGGTGAGGCAATGCGACGCGCCGCGGCGGGAGCGGGGCGGGAGCGGAGGTGGGGCGACTCGTCAGTCAGTACCGGTCGCCGTGGCGAGGCCAAACGCAGCCCACAGAGGCCCACAGATGCGGGGGGTAACTGCAGAACACGGCTCCCCTTTGAGGCAAGGCAAGGCGAGGGTGGTAAGAGGGTGTAGAGGAATCCTAGGGCGATCACCACAACAGCGGGCGTGTACAAGAAGCTGTTGTACTGTTGTAACGGTGTGTGTACGACATGCCGTACCTCAGGGAAGGTCTTGATGAGCTCGTCGTACGTCGCCAGCGCGTCCTGATCGTGACCCCGCCACGCGGCGTACACCTTTGCGGTCAAAAGCTCCACTCCCACCGGATCCAACGGACGAATCGCCGCACCCGGCGCCGATGCAGCGGCACTGCTGCTGCTGCTGCTAGCAGCGGCAGCGGCGGCGTCAGCCGCCGCCGCCGGCGCCGCCGCCACCGGCTGCGACGACGTGGCGGCTTCGCCGCCAGCCTCATCCGTCAGCGGCGGCGCCGTCAGCATCGCCGGCTCCGCCGTCGAGGCACTCGCCGGCTCCGCCGCCGCCTCCTCTTGTCGTACCTCCGGTACGACAGCGACCTGTTGTACCTGTTGCTGCTGCTGTGCGCTCTCCCGCAGCATCTCCCGCACCCCCCGCAGTGCCTCGATGGCCTTTGCGCTGTCGTTGTTCGCGATGTAGGCGTCCACAAGGCCCGTCAGGAGCTGCAGGTCGGGCTGAAGTACGGCACCGGGGCCTGGTGGCTGTTGTTGGCGGCGCAGCTCCACGGCGCGCTCGAATGCGGGCACCGCCTTGCGGGGCTGTTGGCTGAGGAGGGAGGATTCGCCGAGCAGTCGCCACACCTCCGCGTCATTGGGCGACCTCTTGCTCAGCTTGTCCAGCAGCTCTGCGGCCTTGTCGTACTGCATCAGCTTGGCGTACGACGTGGCGAGGGCCTCCGTGGCGTCGTCGTTGTTGGGGTCCGCCTGGGGAGTGGGGAGTGGGGAGTGGGGGTGAGGTTGAGGGTGATGTTGAGGGGTGATGTTGTGGGCCATCCAGGGCACCCAGCCGAACACAGATTTCAGCGGGGAGCTCCCCTGCCGATCAGCCCGCTGCGCCAGGGAGGACCCGTAGATACCCATAGGCTCGTGTGTGTATGTGTGTGCGGGGTGCGCAAGTGGTGTGTGAGACTGTGAGTACTTTGTGTATGTGCGTGTGTGACTGCGTGAGTGGTGCCTCCAAGCCCTGTTCACGACAGGAGGCGTACCTTGATCTGCTCCTCGTACAGCGATATCTTGCCCTTGAGGATCTTCTCCTCAATGGGGTCCGGCGGCGCCTGCGCGGGCCGCACGCCCGAGTACCGCCGAGACGACGGCGCGTAATCTCCCGCCGCCACGATCAAAAAGATGGCGATGAACACGATGGCACCCGCCGCTAACCCCAGCTGGCTGGGCCCTATGTTTGCATCGCGGAGCTTCGGGTCGGAGATGTCGCTGGCGGCGGCGCCGCCGCCGGCGGCGGTCAGCAGCGTCTGCGACAGCGGCGGCGGGTTGGCGTAGATGTTGCCGCCGCCGTCGGCGGCGCCGGGCGCCGCCGACGGCGGCGCGTCGAAGACGGCCGGCGTCGCCGCTGCCGCGGCGGCGCCGGCGGCGCCGGCCGCTGCCGCTGCCGCGGCGGCGGCGGCGCGCTCCGAGCCCTGAGCCTTCAGCGCCAGCAGCCGCGCGTTGAATTCCTCCTCCTCTTCGGATTGGACCTCCGGGGCGAGGAGCGCGGTTTGGAATTGCGCCAGGGAGGGATCCTGAGGGCCGCCCGGGCGCTGCTGGTTGGGGATGGGTCCGACGCTGCCCGGCTGCAGCTGCACGCGCTTGGCCTTGCCCTTGCGGCCTCCCCCGCGCGCCGCGGCGGCGTCGTCCTCTGCGGGGCGCGCCGGCGTCGGCTTTGGCTTGCCGAAGCCCTTGGCGGCCTGGACAGCCAGCGAGAGGCGCCGAGCCGGGCCACAGCTGCGCGCGGCGACGCCGAGCAGCGGCGAGATGGTGGTGGTCGCAGGAGCCATCGGTGGCGCGATTCTCCGAAGCCTGGCGGAAAGCTTAAATTGCGCGACTTGCATTTTATTATGAAGTTATATGAAGGATGATCAGGAAGGACGTGCAGGAGGCTGCGTTGTCAGTGCTAACTGCGAAAGCGACTTCAATTGCCGCTGTCAGCAAGCAAGCGTGCCAACCCTTCGGACCCCGACGGACTATTTATATAAAAAGTGTCTCAAGAAAATCGGAATTTATGTGGATTGCTGTTTGCGCGGCCCACATCGTGTCAAGCAATAGTTTGGTGCTAGATCGTGAAGTACGACCGCCACACGAACGCCTTCCGCTCCGCTCCCCGCCTTGAGGCCCATTGATCCATCGAACACCATTAATTGTGCCTGCTATAATTGGACCGGTAGGGTTAAATCGTCTTACTGTGTTATCCTTTCGGACCGGTTGTAGAGGAAATGTTGCTAAGCGCGACTACGTGCTCGTCGGCATCCGCCGGTCTGCGGATCGTCTCAGGACGGCGGTGAGCCCTTGCGCACAAAGGGTCAGATCGCGCCGGGGCGAATAAATTGCTACCGCATTCGGAATCGACGCTGGGAGCATCCGTTCGTCCCCTTAGCGGGGCAGCAAGCTGAAGCTTGCGCACAACAAATGACGTCACGATTCCTTCAGTCGTAATTGCCGTGCGCCCCGTTGACGCGCAGCCACTCATCCTTATCTCCCTCGCCTCCGCCACCTCGCGGCAGCGACTGAGTGCCCCTCATACATCCCTGCCCCATTCTCCCCTCACACCAACCCGCCAACTCGTCCCCAGAGTCCCGCCAGTCGCTTCGCGGCGCGGCGTGGCGGCGCCTGCGCGGCCCCAGCACTCGCTAGTGGTTTCGGAGCAGAGCCGCTGGGCGCCCCTAGCCCCGCCGCCGCGCGCCGCCGCCGGCGAGCCCCTGGGCTCCGAGGATGAGCCGGAGACGGCCCGGGAGGCGATTGAGCTGGGGAACAAGTACGCCAAGGCGGCCAGGTGGGTCCATATGGGGGCCTAACGGCCATATACACGATGGGCGCCGCAGGGGGAGACGAGGTGGTGGGAGTGGAGGTGGGAGAAGTGTCGTAGGGGCAATGGGATGAGAGGGTGGGCACGGGCAACACTGACCCAACAACCGAGTTGACCCCGCTGGGGTCGAGCGGGTCTGATGGTTCAAGAGTGGGTCAGGGACTCAGGGTACCGGTACACGTTCTTGGAGCTGGGAAGACCGGGGCTTGTGGTTGGGGAAGGCGGAGAGGAGCGGCGGGTTTCTTCGCGAGGGAGCCGATATGGGGCGCGCCCTCGGGGCCCGAGGTGGGCTCTCGTGGTGGGGCGCGGGCTGCGAAAGGGTTAGCGGCGGTGGCCAGGTTGAGGCCGTGGCAGGCGAGAGTATGGGAGTGGGTGGGGTGGGTGGGTGGGTGGGGTGGCGCGAGTGGGTGAGCCGCGCAGGGCGGCATCTGACGTGCGGCAGGTACGGCATTTGGCAGCCGGTACGGCATTAGTCAGTGGTTGAAGTACTGCCCAGGACTCACTGCTGCGCTCGACTGACCTGACCTGACCTGACGCCCCAACCACCCCAACCACCCCAACCACCCTTCGAACCCTTCCAAGCCCCCACACCCGCCCAACCTCCTCTCACCCGACGCCCCCCTCCCCTAGGTGGCAGGAGGCCCTGGCGGTATACGAGAAGGCGCTGACGCTGCCCGGCACCGGGCTGAAGCGATTCAAGTGGGTGGATGGGTGGGTGGGTCGTTGGGTGGGTGGGTGGGTGACTGGGTGCCTGTGGAACTGCGGGTGAGGGGAGGAGGGGCGGGCGGGCGCCAGTTTGCAGGTGATGGTGCAGGGGAGGTGCAGGGGAGGTGCAGGGGAGGAGGTGGTGCAGGTGCAGGGGAGGTGGTGGTGCTGATGCGGGCGGGAATGCCATCCTCCGCGCCCCTCCATGTCCCTCAGTGCCGCCTTGCCCCCTCCATCCTCAGCTGGATGGCCAATCCGCGATCCGGGTTGTTTTCCTTCTTGCCCCCTCCGTCGTCCACTGCGACGATCCGTGTCCCTCTCGGATGAGGGCCTTTTCCGCGCCCACCTCCTACCGGTAGGCGACTGTTTGGTAACCCTTACCGACCCCCCTCTCCCCTTCCGTCCTCCCCTTCCGCCCTCTCTTCCGCCCCCCTGTTCAAAGGGACAAGCCGCGGCTGATCAGTGACGGCGAGCGCTCCGCCGCTCTGTTCAACATCGCTTGCTGCCAGGCCCAACTGGGAGACCTGCGGAGTGGGCTGGTGGCGATGGCGGGTGGGTGGGTGGGTGGGCGGCTGGCGGCTGGCGGGTGGGCGGCTGGGTGGAGGGGTGGGCGGCTGGGTGGGTGCCGTGCCGAGTTGGGGGTCTCCTTGCCCGGGAGGGAGGGAGGGGGGGAGGAATGCTGAACTCAGCTGAACTGAACTGAACTGGGGGAGGACTGCTGACACGTACACCCCCTCCCTCCCCCCATGCCGCCGCCACCTCCTCACCGCCCCCCTCCACTTCCACTTCCGCCCCGCCACTCACTCCCCCCGACTCGAAACAAAGGCTGCTTGGAGCTGGGGTACGACGACTTCGCGCAGCTTCGCTCGGATCCGGATCTGGAGCCGCTTCGCCAGGACGAGCGGTTCGAGGTGGGTTGAGAACTTGAGATTTGAGGGAGTCGGTTGGTCGGTTGGCCCGCTCTAACTTCCCGGGTCCGTGCCTACCCCGCCTCACCTGTCTTGTCCCCTTCTGCCTGCTCCTCCTCCAAAAGGTACCAACGACGCATGTCTCCCTCTCGACCCCCTCAACCCTCTCGACCCCCTCAACCCCCTCGACCCCCTCAACCCCCTCGACCCCCTCAACCCCCTCGACCCCCTCAACCCCCTCGACCCCCTCACCCCTCTCGACCCCCTCACCCCTCAATCCGCTGCGCCCCCAGGGACTGCTAAAGCGCTTCGAGCGGTCCTCGAGCTCCCCCCTGTCCGGATTCATGGGCGCCTTCTTCGGCAAGAAGTGAAGTGGAAGTGGAGTGGAGTGGAGTGATGTGGATTCTGATACGGATGTGGAGGTGGAGGGGAGCTGGCTGCCAGGAGCTGCATGCGTGTGTGTGTGTGCGTTGCTGAAGTCGCGTGTGTGTATGTGTGCTGCTACTGCTGGTGTTGTTGCTTTTGTTGTTGTTTCAGCGGCCTCCACTGCAGCGGACATGACCGGGGGGGAAGGAAGGCAGGGAGGGAGGCGCTTAACCCGGAGAGAGAGGTATGACCACGAAATTGGCCGTAGTACCGCGCCTCGATGACCGTACTTCGTCGGTTAGGTCGTTGGTACGTTGATCGCCACTGGCTACCCGAAGCCGTGCGGCGCCAACTCAACTTCGTACGGACATTTCGCTCAGATCTTATACAAGGTTTGACTTTTCGTTCAGGTTTGACTGTGTCTGTACGTTTTTGCTGAATGAAACCCATTTTGATGGATAGGCGGACTGACAGACCTCTCTTGAGGGAGGTGGGGAGGGGAAGGAAGGAAGGAGGGAGGGAGCGGCACAGAACATGCCACCTCCCGAACCCCTGGGAAACTTTACACGGGGGCACGCTCCGGAACCGCACATGTACGACCCAAAGCGCCTCCACTCTGCTCCAGATCACATTGATCGCATCGCAACACACGTGTTCGCATCCGCTGTCCCGCCGGGGAGCAGCCATCCCCGCCGGCGTAGTACGACCGTAACCCCGCACGCGCTGTACGACACACAGAGATCCCTGGATGTGATGTGATGGGATGGAATACAGATATCCCCCCAAATATAAACGAAGATCTTCCGCCCGCCAGCCTGTCTGCCTGCCCGGAGATGTCTACCAGGGGATCTCCTCGCCATTGTACGACAGGAACCGTCCGCTGAGCGGTTTCCCCGACTCCATCACCGCCATCAGCCCCGCCGTGCTCTCCTCCACATCGATCCACCCGTTGCCGCCTGCAGTACAATGCAGTAGTAGCGGTAGCGGTTTTGCAGTACAGCAGTGCGAATGGCAGCGCTGCAGCAGTGTCGGGTAGCAGTATCTTGCTTTGCAGTGCAGTTCGGTGCTGGACAGGAGAGGTGCTGGAGGTGAGAGGACACGACATGACACATCACACATGGCCCTTCCCTCCCCCCCCTCCCTCGCACCAGTGAGGTCCGTCCTGACGTATCCCGGGTGCAGCGCCACCACCGTAATGCCCTGCGGCTCCAGATCTCGGGCCAGAGTGGAGGAGATGGCGTTGAGGGCAGCCTTGGAGGACCTGGGAGACGAGAGGGACAGAGAGGGGAGGGGAGGGGGAAAAAGAGCGGGGAAGAGGAGAGAAGATACGCGGTAAGGAAAAGAAAATCGGGAGGGAGGGAAGTCGAGGATTGGCACTGGCAGGAGACGGATGGGGAAGAGGGGATCAGGCAAGGGACACAATACGGCATCAGCACATGCCCGATACCAGCACCCAACCACCCGAAATCCAAGCCCCCGAAACCCCGTTCGACGCAGGGTCTGACGCAGGGACAGAGGGGGTACAGGGACAGACGCCGGAAGGGGCCGGGAAGGTCGCAGCTGTACCTGCCCCACCCCACCCCACCCTACCTGTAAGCGAATCCTCCCCGGGTGACTGCCGACACGGTGGGGTCGGTGTTGGATCCCATGATGGACGAGATGTTGGCGACCAGGCTGGCACCGTCGGGCCGATCGGGCGCAGAACCGAGCAGCTCCTGAAGAGGAAGAGGGGGGTAGGGGAAGGGGAGGGGAGGGAGAGGCGTGAGCTCCTGCGTAAACCCCTTCGCAAAACCCTACGCGCCGGCGTGAAATCCCGCCGGCCAGGCCTAGCGCGGCCAGGCCGCCTGCACCGGACTTGCAGTACGGCACGTTAGGTACGGCACCTCAGGTACCTGCTGTAGTAGTTGCTGTACGACAAAGAATGGCCCCATCGAGTTGGCCTTGAAGTTGAGCAGGAAGTCCTCCTCCTCAAATTCGGACAGCTGCAGTCGCCTGCCGTACAAGCCCGCGTTGTTGACCAGGACCTGCAGCGTAGGAACGAGTGGTCGTGCTTTACGACGTTGGTACGACACCTGGCCGTATTGTACGGCGCCAGTACGACATATAATAGCCGGTGAGGCTGTGCGGGCAGAAGAAGCAACAGTCAGGAGGCCTTGAGCCCCCTACACGCTGCCGTAGCGCGTAGGGGGCCATGTAGGGTACCGGTATGCCACACACGCACAACCATCAGTGATGGCCGCTTCAGTGCGATCTGGGTCGAATGGAGACCCAAGTGTGAGGTGGCGCCGCGCCAGGCGTCAATGAAAGCGCCGCGGGGCCTCCGATACCTCGCGACCATGATGCCTGCAGCGCAGTTCGTCGTCCCTCCCCACCGCCAACTCGCCCTCCCCCCGCCGCCCGCTCCCATCCCTTTCGGCCCGTTCCGTTCCCTGCTCACGTCCACGTGCTTCACGCCCGCGCTCTTGACGTGGGCAGCCCAGGAGGCAATGCTGGCCTTCGCGGTCGTGTCCAGATCGGTCATAATGAGGCGCTCCGGGAACTGCTGGTGAAGCGCATGCAGATGCTGCGCCTCCGACGACTTGCGGCTGGTGGCGATGACGGTGTTGTTGCGAGCCAGGAACTTCTTCACGAGACCCAGACCAATGCCCCTGCGGCGGGGCGCCCGGGTCGTCCCAAAAGTTTAGGCAATTTGAAGTACCCATCCGAGCGGCTGTGAGGCGACGAGTCGCGCTGCAGCCTCCAGCGCTGGCGAAGAGTTTGTAAAAGTGTGTAGACCTAATTGACTTTTGCAGTTGCATACCTGCTGCCACCGGTGACGACCACCGTCTTTCCAGTGATTGGTTGCGCCATCGCGACGGCAGGATAGGTGCCGATCAGCAGAGTTTTATGGGCGAAAACGTAAGAGTGGCAGCGGATCGTCGATAGTGTGAAAGCTGGGCTGGCCTTTTCTTGTGCACACACTGCGTCGCACTTCGCGAGGCAGGCGGAAAGCCGTACGAACTGCTTTTGCAACGGTGTATGGAAAGGGCGAGTAGTCCTTCGCGAGCAATCTTGCAGACAATTCAGGCAATTCCGAAATTACAATTACGTGGCGGCGCGGCATAAGGGCGTCCTCAACCTGCAGTAAACCCACGTGGTCGAGCGTCATCGCTTAGGGAACATACCACGCCGCGCGAAACTCGCACCGGGCCTTCCCAGCTCAACCCAACACATGCAGCATGTGGGTGTGAAATGACGGGAAAGGCGCCGGGGCAGCGGCCGCGCGCTCCTTTTCCCCACACCCGAGCATTAGTCTCCATCAGAGTTCCATGACGCGGCTTGTTGCCCAAACAGACACTCCCATAGCCCACGACCCGGAAGAAGCTTGTCCATAAACACGTTGTAACAAAGCACCAACGCAGTCGACTGGGGGCTGCCCCCGGATGAACGACGCACCCTGCACCGCTGCGCCCACAAAAGCCATCGAACCGGAACCCCCAACAAACCTGCCTCCCTCCGTTCCGGGTCCATCTCCAAGCCCTGAGCCCTGGACCCTAGCAGCACCAGCCGCAGCCGCAGCAGCAGCCCCGCTTCTACAGCCGCATCGCCTGCAGCAGCATCTCCCTCTGCTGCCGCCCATCCGCGCGCTCCCACTCCGCCTGCCGAATGGGTCGCACCACCACACCCAGCCGCCGCAGCACCAGCTGCCGCCACCGTGCCGGACCCAGCAGCTGACCCCCACCCCCACCCCCACCCCCAACCCCATACCCGCGTCCGCTCCCATCCCCACCCAGCTGCTGCGGCCCACACCCAGCTTCCTGCCGCTGCTGCTGCTGCTGGTGGTGGGTCCGGTCCCTGGTGGAAACTGCCTCCGGGCCGCTTGGCGCTGGGTCGTGTATCCCCACCACCGCCGCCGCCGCCGCCGCCGCCTCGTCTGCCGCCGCCCGCGGCCCCGGCACCTCCGCCTCATCCGCGCACCGCACCAGATCCAGCGCCACCAGCCATTCGCTGCCGCCGCCGCCGCCAGCGAGGCCCGCCGTCAGGCCGTCCGCCGCCAGCGGCGGCGCCGCCGCCGCCAGCGGCGCCGCCGGTCCTCTGAGCAGCAGCGGCACCGTCAGGCGGATGTCGGAGGAGGGCGGCAACATGCCCCACACGTAGCCCGCCTTTAGCCGCCACCTGCCGCCGCCGCCGCTGCCGCTGCCGGCGAGTGCTCCTGAGCGGATGAGCTCTCGCGCGGCGGCGGCCACGCTCTGGCGGAAGGCGGCGGTGGGCGGGTCGGGGTCGGGCGGCAGACCCGTGGGTCCAGCTAGCTGCTCGCCGGGCGCAACCGCCTGAGGGTAGGAAACGAGGGTTGGGTTGGGGTTGGGTTGGGTTCGGTTTGGGGGAGGGGGATCAGCGCCAACGAGTGGGTCTTAGACGCACGCGAGCGCGCCTCTGTGTGTGTGTCATTATGTAGAAACCGTGAACGCGTGACTGTGCCTGACTGAGCCTGACGTGGCTGCGCTTGGCTGCGGCGTGCATCTGCCCCCCAACCCAACCCAACCCCACCGACACCACCACTATCCGGGTGGCTCCCCAACGGAACCGAACCCCAACAGGGACGACGGCCTCCCCAACACCTCAGCCACCCCGCTGCCCGCTCCCCTCCCTCCCGCCCTCCCCTCCCCTCCCTCCGCTGCAAAATTCTCTTTATACCCTCCCTCCCCTCCCCTCCCTCCCCTCCCCTCCCCTCCCTGCCCACCTGCTGCTCCCACGCGTAGCTCAGCGCATTGAACCAGCCGCTCCTCAGCTGCCCCGCAGCCGCCTCCCCCAGCCCCCCCGCCCACCCCAGCAGCAGCAGCAGGTGTACGCCCGCCAGACGCAGCCAGCGCGGGTCGTCGATGGAGAGCACGCCCTGGGAGGCGGCCTGCAGGCGGGGGAGGAGGGAGGAGGGTGCAGGGGTGGGATAATTAAAACGGCCCGGGGTGCAGGCGGAGGAGGGGGAGGGAGGAGGGTGCATGGGTGGGGTGGGGTGGGGTGGAGTGAGGTGGAGTGTAGGGTGGGGTGGGGCATATCAAGGAAGCACCGCAGCGAAGTGACCGAGGAGAAGAGGGTAAAACCCTAAAACCCTGAAAACCCTAAAACCTCCCTCCGGGCACCCTACCCTGAGGTACAGCTCCCGGATTTCGTTCCCCTGGTTGGTTCGGAACTGGTTGACCGCCAGACACCACATCACATCGGCCAATTCCAGCGGACCCAGAAGCGGACCGGACCCGGCACCACCATCGCCGCCGCCATCGCCTGCGGCGGCCGCAGCATCTGCGGTGTGCTGCTGTTGGTGCTGCTGCTGGTGCTGGGTCGAGAAGACGGAGGGGGCGCTGAGGGCAAGCGCCTGGCCCTGCGCGACATGGCCGACATGAGGCCCCGAAACCAGAGGCAACGGAAAGAGGCGGAACGTGTGGTGAGAGGAGTTGGGGGCAGCGGGCAGCGGCGGTGCACCTACTACTAGTCTACTACTTCCATTTCTACTGGGGTGGCGTTGGTGTCAACAAGGGACCCTCGCGTCGGAGGCGGATGAGGAGGAGGAGGCGGAGGAGGAGGCCAGGCTGAGAAGCAGGGGAGCTTGAGGGTGGCAGGTTGGTTTGGTTTGTGGACTTGCGGTGGGGAAGCCAAAGACGAAACCGCAGCAATGAAGCGGAGGCGGAGTGTGTGTATGGAGAGGGGATGGAGATTGATGGACAGGCTGATTCGTTGAACCGCAATACCACACACGCGCACGGCGCACTCACACACGCACCGGGCGCACTCACACACACGCACCTGTATCGCCGCCAGCAGCTGCTCATCGTCGTACCCCAGCTGGCCCACCGCCCAAGCCAGCTGCGCCAGTGCAGGCGGGGTCAGCGCGCCCGCGCGAAACCCACACGAACTCCAGCCGCCCCCACTCCCGCCGCTTCCAACCCCACGGCGGAAAGGCGCACCGCCGCCGCCGCCGCCCCCCAGCGCCGCCACCAGCGGCACGGTGATCGCATCCAGCGCAGGCCTGTCGTACACCGACAGCAGCGCGCAACTCACGATGAAGCGCGCCGCCTCGGGGGCCGACCCGAGCATCGCCACGTGGCGTACGACAACATCGCAGACGGGCGCCATCAGGGCGCCAACGACCCGCGGGTCATCCACCTCCGGGACGCCCCCGGCGCGCGCCGCCGCCAGCAGGTGCCACGCCTCCAGGAGCTGCCGCGCGCTACGAAAGACCCGTGGGTCAGTCCGTCGGCACAGCGCGCCCACCACCGCCGCCAGCTGATCCCCCGGCGTGGCGACCGCGCCCGATTGCTCCATCCTGGGCTGTCCCTTGCCTCGGTCGCCGTCCTTTGCGGCCGCCGCGCCGCCCGGAGTGAGTGAGAAGGACGACGGGGAGAGCCTCGGCGGCGGCGGAGGGCCCGGGTAGGGGCATGCCACCTGGCGCATCGCGCTGCTGGCGGCGGCGGCGGCGGCGGCGGGTCCCGGCAGCAGCGCCGCCAGCAGCGCCACGAGATGCTGCGGCGCCAGGTAGGGCTCCAGGGAGGGCAGCTCCGGAACCAGGTGCCGCGACGCGATCGCGTGCGCGGCGGCGCCGCCGGCGGCAGCGGCCGCCACGAGGGCCTCCAACAGCGTCATGACCGGTTTCAGCTGATCCACCGGCAAGCTGCTACTGCCGATACTGCTGCCGCTACTGCTACTGCTGCTGCTATTTTCCGGGTAGCCGCTGCCCCAGGAAGGCAGCTGCTCCCATTCGGCCTCCTCCGCAATCCGGTCCGTGGGGTCGCAACCCGACGTATCGGCGACGGAGCCGACGTACACATCGCCGTATGACGCGGCGGCGCCAGCGCCGCCGCCGCTGCGCGACTCTGGTGTCCCAGTCACCCGCGCCAGCGCTGCTTCCGGCGACGACAGCTGCGACGGCGGCGGCGGCTGCGCCCCCGCCGCCGTACTCGCCGCCTCCAGCACGAGCCGCACCCTCGCCGCCACCGCCTCCTCCGCCTCCTCCGCCACCGCCTCCATCAGCCGCTCGCCCAACACACCGCCGTGGCTGCCGCCGCCGCCGCCGATGCCGTACCGTCGCACGGCAGGCTCCCCCGCGCCGAGCTGCACCGCCGCCGCCGCGAGCCTCGCCAAGTCATCCAGCAGGAACTGCGGCGCGCGGTGCGCCCGGTCCGGCCTGCCGCCGCTGCGGCCGCCGAACAACGCAGCACCCGCGAGGGAGAGAAGGCTGCTGCCGCCGCCGTCGGCGGAGCCGGCGCCGGAGGCGCCGCCGCCGCCGCCGCGGGCGGCGGCGGAGCCGCCGCTGCCGCCGCCGCCGCCTCCGGCGGCTGCGGCGTACCCCTCGCCGCGCATCCTGCACAGCACCTCCTCGCACAGGGCTGCGCTGAGTTGGGGGTCGTGGTGGCGCAGGGCGGCGAAGGCGTGCAGCGCTCGCGCCAGGCTGCCGGGTTGCAGTCGGCGGGTGGCGGGCAGAAGCCGGTCGGCGATGGACCTGTGGGGGGTCGGGCGGGCGGGCGGGTTGGTGGGCGGGCGGGTGGTTCCGGAGACACCGGGAGCCAGCCGACGGCGGGGTTAGGGGCAGCGGCGGCGGCAGGGCGGTGGTGGGTTAGGCGGTGCGCTACCTACCGTGAGGTTCTTACCAACCGTGGGGTCCTGCGTGCTCTGATGTGCGCCGCGCCGGGTCGGGTCGGGTCTGTGGCTACAGCTGCCTGGCCCCATTGCCCAGGTCCCGATGCGTCGTCGTCGTCGTCGTCGGGTCGCCGACCCTCGAGGCCCCACATCCCCATGCAGGTAGTGCTAGTGGGTCCATTCGCCACAGTCGGTTGACTCGCTTAACTTGCTGATGCGGTCCTTCTTCCTGACTCCGCAACCCACCCACCCGCACGCAGCCACCCACCCACCCACCTACCCACACCCACCTGCACCCACCCACCCGCACCGGCACGCAGCCACCCACCCGAACAGTGTCACCGGGTGGTATCCCGCCCTCGCAAACGCCGCCGCCAGCAGGCTCATCTGGTCGGGACTCATCTGGTCCAGCTGACCCGGCCGACCCAGGAAGTGGCGCTCAGCCAGCTGCTGCCAGGCTTCGTGGCTCAGGACCGGCAGGGAGGCCATGGCCTGGCTCAGACGGAAGGCGATGGGCGCCGAAGGCGGAGGCGGAGGAGGAGAGGACGCCGGAGTCGGGGGAGCAGGGGGCGGGGAGGCGCGGTGCTGGTGGGGGAAGGTGCCGCCGATGCCGCCGCCGGAGGCGGCGGCATCGGCGGCAGAGGCTGCGTCGGGAGGCAAGCGGGGCAGCTGGATCTGTATCTGGAGCTTCTGCCAGGTGTTTGGGTCGGGCGTGGGGAGTTGGCCGCGCCGGAGGGTGATGATGAGTGCGCTTTCGAGCTTGGGGTGGCTGCGGATGCGCAGGCGGGAGAGGAGCAGGAGCAGCTCCGGAAGGCTGGCGCGTGCCCAGTAGCGGTCGGCGGGGTGGCTGGTGCTGGGCTGCAGGAGGCTGGTCAC
The DNA here is from genome assembly GCA_030267565.1 of Pleodorina starrii. Taxonomy (NCBI): domain Eukaryota; kingdom Viridiplantae; phylum Chlorophyta; class Chlorophyceae; order Chlamydomonadales; family Volvocaceae; genus Pleodorina; species Pleodorina starrii. The sequence continues at coordinate 290,251 of BRXU01000017.1, forward strand.
GATGGAGAGGATGGCATTGGCGTCGCGGGCTGCGAGGGACGTCGAGTCCGGGCGACGGCCCGCGGTAAGGGGTGAGACCTGAGGGTTTGTGGCCCGAGCAGAGTCCTCCAGCAAGCGACGGACGCTTTCGAAGGTTGAAGGCGTCGGATGTGGCGGAATTGCTTCCAACATCCGGCGCAGGAATGCGGCCGGATGCTCAGCTGCTGCAGGAACCAACGGCTGCTGGGTTTTCAGATCTACACCGACAGCATCTGTGCAGACCTCGCTGAATGTCGTGGCCAAGGATGAGTGCAGGCGGCCCTGACTCGCGATGTCGACAACGGCGCCCAGCAGCCATCTGCCATTTCGCAGCTGCGGAGCAGCAGCTGTGAGATGTGAAGAACGAGAAGCCCGACATACTGCCAGCGGGATCGGCGTCATACATAGCGTCCTGGCTTTTACACGGCCCGCGAGTAGGTCATCGCACAAAAGGCGTGGATGTTCCAATTGCACATGCTATATACAGCTTCAGGACAGTCACCAACCAAAGCATTATCAGAACAAATTTATAATCCACCTGATATGAAGGTGACACGGCGGGGGGCAAAGAGCAAGCGTGTGAAACGTGGAAGGCCTACTTTATTTTTTGTGTCAATTTAGAATTTTTGCGGCCTGACTCTTACTCAAGCAACCACCAACGACAAAACCACCACTCAGCGACGTCTGACTAATGGACCAACGACTGGCAGCCGTCGGTTCGTCGTCAAGAGCAAGAGGAGTTCAGGCGATAGATTCCAAATTATAGCCTGAACTTACCCTTTGCGTGCCAGAATCATTATTTGCCATTGTGCTCTCAGGACTATCGGCTTCAGGGCAAGTCGGCCAAGCCGTGCCAAGCACCGGCACCCTAACCATGGTGCACAAGCCCTTGCCGCTTTGTGCGTATTCATTATCCTGACAGTAGTAATCAACTCATCACAAGTTTTTTGCCATTCAATATCAGCAGTACACCGACAGGGTGCCAATTGCCCTGTCACGCCCTGCCTGTCAAGTCTGTCGAGTGATCGACTGGCAAGAACGGCTTCGATACACGCTGCAAGCTTGAGGACGACATATTCATGCAGCAGAGGACGAGCATCTTCACACTGTTCTTACATTTGGCTCGTTTGCCTTATTGCATTGCTGTCTACAGTCCGCGCAGGTCCCTTCCTGTGGCGTCGGGCCCTCGTCGGGTACGCAATATACCTCATTGGCGCATGCCAGAGGTCTACCCATGCTGATTACTCATTAACCAATCATCAAAAATAAACCTCACTGTATTCGAGCGACTCCTAGACACATATCTCTCAGGACTTACGAAACGTCCTCAAAGCGAGCACACCAATCAAACATGCTGTAATCTTCTCCCAACCTTCCCAAAGAATATGCCTTTATAAGCAGCAGCGGCAGCAGTAGCAGCAGTATGCTATGTACACGGCTCAAAACATGACGAATTAGAAACGGCGGCAAGCAGCTGGCGCGACCGCAGATATCACAGGCGCCAAGCAAAATCAGCAGATACAACACAACACATCGAAATGACCAAAATGCAAGATAATCATGATACAGAGCCCATATCTTATCGCCATAACATAGCTCTAGAGCATATAAACAAGATCGCAAGCGCTCTTCAGCTCCGGAACCCTCTCCTCCTCATCTCCACTGCCGGGAAGTTCACTTCCCGGTCACCTTCTCCAGGAAGCCCACCATCGAGGTCTTGACGGTCTCGCTGCAGGGAAAGGGAAAGGCACGGCACAGGCAAACGGCGCAGCGACACGAGCCTCGCAACCAACGTGGATGCTGCTCAAAGAGTCAGGACGTGACATGACGCGGGCTTCGCATGCCCCAAGCAAGCAGCGTGGCGGCCCATTCCCAAAGCACCCTCCCCCAATCGGCAGTCGACCCACCGCTCCTGGGGGTCGGTGGAGATCTTGAAGATGAAGAGCGAGGTGACCACCAGGCCAACCAGCTGCAGCAGGGTGCTGACGACGGGGATGCGGTCGACCACGTCGATGGTGGCTGCGGGCGGGCACAAGGCCGGGGCCACAAGGAAACATTCAGGAGAAGCGGCAGTGAAGGGACAGAGGGGGAGTGAAGAGCGGGACTTGAGCACGGTTTGGGAAGCGGCGGTCAGTGCAGCAGGGCGAGGGGTCAATGGTATGTGGTGGTCTCGCTCCAACTGTACAGCCGGTCAGTCCGGGTTCACATGCGCAGTGAATAGTACCGGAACCTATCAGCCCGTCAGTCTTCAGGCTGCCCCGCAGCTGCAAGGAAACCCTAAACCCCTCTCCCTCCCTCCCTACCCTTCCCTCCTTCCCGACCGCCGACTCACCACCGATAGCTATTTCCAATAAGAGAAGCGGCGCCGATGTCGAGAGGAGGGGGTATGGCACACGAAGAACAGGAGCGGCGGCGGGTCGGGTCAGTGAAATGAACAAGTCAATGACAGTGCGTTTTTGTAGGGTCTTTCCTCTAGGCCGTCTAGGCTTTTGTCATACCCGCGACAGTCAAAGGCAAAGATCACTCGCTGTGGTGGACCTTTAGACTGCTATATCCGCTCAGATCATTATGCTCAGCAAACGAGATACGTCGCTCGCTCTGGGATCAGGCGAGTGCCAAATACCCAGGGGTAGCGCCGCAGAAACGGCAGGCATACGGTAGCAGGCTGCGGAATGCCAGAAAGATCGGGAAGGCCTTGACGCAGGTTCAAGCAAACTTGGCTTCTTGGCGGACGTACCGATTTGGGCGACAATGACGCCGACAAGGATGACGACCACGGCGGGCTTCTCACTGTCCTCAGTCGCCTCCCACTTGGTCTGTTTCGTATGTTGCCGGGGCGGCAAAGTAGACACATGGAACCGAGCCTTAGTAGTTTCTATGAAGCGCAAGGGTACTTAAAAACGCATTGCCAACCCTCCCCCAATTAGCAGGCCGCAGAGGAAAGCGTGCAACTGTCTCGTGGATGACTCGCACCTTCAGCCAGGTCCATGCCTCAGTGGCCGTGGCCCGGACCTTCTGGAGGCTCTCATTGGCTGCGGCACTGGTGGGCTCGGAAGTGGGCTCAGCAGACGCGCGAACCACCTCTGCGGATGTCCACCGGGCAGCCATGTTGGTTTGGTTTGGGACAAGGAAGTTCCGAAAGTGGAAAACAAGCTCGAACGACAGCAGACCATACGACAGCAGGCCAAGCTAAGCAATTAGATGCCACTTACGCTTACGAGTGAGGACGTGAACAGCTGGGCGGCCAGCGCGGCGCACGGTCCTGAGGCATCGGGACGGTTCCGACAAATCACTTGACAGCGACTGCGGCATTTGTGGCAAGAACTACAATGAAAGACATTTTTGTCTTGCTTACCGCTTAGCAACGGACAGAGGGGCATGGCAGCGCAGAGTGAGAGCCATCTTGCTGGATACAGGCGGTGTTGCACAAGGTCTCGTGAAATGTGTTCCCTCAAAGAGCCTGGTAGTATCGGAAACAGAGAACAAGTATGATTACAGAATGATTCCGGGCTACTAGTTATAGTGCGCGTCAACTGGACGGCGGCCGAATGCTTACGACGATCGTACGATTCTGGGCGCGCGATTTGAATGGGCACCGTAACCTACTCGAAGAACTCTGATGACTGACGCATAATTTCACGGGTAGTTACTCAACTTTATTTGTTAAAGGATTTCGCTGACATCCTGCGGACATCCCTGCCCCAGTCGACTCCTTTCACGTATGTAACGCTTGAGCCAGGGCAAGTAGACGTTCCCTGGCTGGTATACGGTGCATTTCATTACATATTCTGCAACTTCAAAGTTTGGTTTAGCTGCAGTATTGCTTAACGGCTTTTACCCGGGCTGTTCCGAGCTCTTTCCGAGAGGCTTCGCGATGTTGCAGACTTGGCAAAGCAGGATGAAGCCTCTAGGCCAGACATCGGAACCTGCATATGCTACAAAATTCTAGGAGCGTATATACTCGAAAGTCTCACCCCTCGTTACTTTCGAAGCGTTCAGAGTGGAATGCATGCTGCCAGATTTTCAAGTGCCATTCATGCTTGATATGAATGGTTTTACGAACGCGAAATCATACTACTGCGTACTAAACGTTAGCAAAGTTCTTCGGCCATTTTCATGCCAACCGTTAGCAACTACCAGTGCTTTTGGCATATAATGGATCGAGCTGTATGCCGCCTGAATATGGAAGGTACAGAAAACCTTGGTTGCCTTTTAATTTGTAGGCAGTGGGAGTCACAGTCAAGGCCAACTCACTCGCCTGGGTATGGCCCATGGGACGATACCTGATGGTAGAGGCATTAAGGCGCAAACTAACACTTTATGACGGCGTTGTGGATCGCCACCATGAATGCTGTTGAAAAGGTGAAGGTTACCGAAGAGGCATGCCGTGAGTTGTTTGGCGACTAGTGGCCCTGCATAAACCAACCGTCGGAGTGCATCGCAAAGTCCACTGCAGCTGTGCAGGCAGCCCCAGTTATTCACACAGATTTCTTTCAAGTATAACGCCTCAAGCTTACCCACCTGATCGTTTAATGCTGCTATGGCATACGCCCAACTCTACGTACGTGTAAATTGCGACGGTAAAGTTCTTCAAGCATTGAAGTCCGGCAGCTTCTGTATCCCATCATGGAACAACGTACCGTTATTACATTTACCAGCCTGCATGGATGTTCTCAGCCAAGATCGCGACTGTCGACGCACTGCATTCAGCCGTAGCTTGCTGAAAGTCGGTTAAACCACCCAAACTGCGTGTAGTGATTTACAGCTTATTATTATAATGTTCACTCGAGGTTCCATGGATCGCAACGCGGACCGGGACGTCTCGGCGGCGGTGCGTGAGAGGTAAGGACCTTGCACCGGCCGAAAGGTGCCGAATGGCATGTTGCTCGTGGCAAACTGCACCGTCTTCAGGGCCCAACAACCATGTTGACGACCAACCACTTTGAACCTCCGGATCTCCACGGGCCACCCAATCCCCTCCTTCCCGCTGCCCCGACCCCGATCCCTCCCACACGCTCCAACCCCCAAAGCGAGCCACTCATGTCGGGACTGACATGCAGCAGCTCCGAGCCGCCCCAGCCGCCGCCGCCGCCTCGCAGCGTCGCTGTTCCCCATTTCGCCGCCACTTTGGCGCCGTCGGGCGGTACTGGCAGCGTCGGTGCCGCCGGCGGCGATCGCAACCTGGATGTCGAGATGGACTTTCTGCGGTCATCCGCCCCTCCAACGGTCGAGAGCGCGGAGGAAATCTTGCAGGCAGGACTTCGAGGGGGCAGCAGGCTGAGATGCACCGGGGGGGACTTTTGCAGCGAGCGTTCGCCCGGTTGTGGATTGTGCAGTTGACCGGGCCCGTTTAGGAGCAAAATGTCGCAAAATGTGCGAGGCGACGAATGGGGCAGACTTTCGTCGACTCCGCGGTGGAGAGATTCCCCCTCCGCGCAGAGCGTCCGGGACGCGCTCAGCTGCCCCCAGTCCCGGACACACATCCTGGATCGATTCCCTCTTCGCCGCACTGCCGCACTGCCCCTCTCCCAATCTCGTTCACTCAATCTCGTTCACGCCCTGCAACCCTCACATCCGCAACCACACCCGCCACTGCACCCCACCGGCCGCTCCGGAGCTCTAAAACACCTCGCCGGCTGCGGTTCCAAAATGCAACCCCCGGCGGCACACTACACACTACACACTAAACGCACACACGCCCGTCCGGTGCGCACAGGCCGTGGAAGCTCAATTGGATCGGAGTCCGCTGCTGAGCCGGCGAGGATCCTTCCACATGTCCATACCCATGTCCATGTCGCTGGCAGCCAGGTGGGGGCAGGTGGGGGCAGATAGGGTCGGTAACATGCCGCCGGGGAGTGCGGAGTGGGGAGTAGATTGGGGACATGGTGCCCGCCAAACGCCCACGCACCTCCGCGCCTCCCCTGCCTCCTCCGCAGGGCCCGAGCGGGCCGGTCGCCCACCTCCCCCGGCCCGGCCCCAGGGCTGGGCACCGCCCTGGCTGCGGTCCATGCGGCGTTGCCTCTGCTGCCCACCGGCGGCAGCATCGCCAGCTCCCCAGCGTCCCGTGCGTCCAGCCTCGGGGGCGCGCAGCCGACACAGCCACCGGCGCCGCCGCTGCCGCCGGTTCCCGCTAGCTGGCAACAACAGCAGCAGCAACCGGAGCAGCGGCGAGAAGGCCCGGACTCGGACTCGGACTGGGGGCAGCCGTTGGTCTCCTCCGCGTCCTTCAGTGGGGGCCTGCTGGGGGAAGCTGCGGGGGGAGATGCCGCCGCCGGTGCCGGCGCCAGTGCCGGTGCCGGCGCCAGTGCCGGTGCCGGCGCCAGTGCCGGCGCAGCCGCAGGCATAGACGCGGCTCCTTTACACGGGCCGGCCGCCGCGACCGCCGACGCCGCCGCCGCTGCAGCAGCAGCAGCAGCAGGCGGGGGCGAAGGTGGTGATGTTGATGGCGTTGCAGGCAGGTCGGGTGTCGTCTCTGGGGGTGTTCCTGCAGGCGGGGGCGGGGGCGGGGGCGGCGCGGGGCAGGCGCCGGGTGGGGAGAGTGTGGTGGCAGCGGCGGTCAGGCGGGCGGGGGCGACGCCCTTCGCCACTGCATCGGGGGCGTCGCCGCTGGGCCCTCGTACTGCGGGGCAGCCGGCTGTGGCGTCAGCCGCCGCCGCCAGGCCGGCGGGCTGGCCTGGCGCCGGCGCCGGCGGTGGACCGCAGCGCAGCTACGCTTCCGTATCTGTCGTACCGGGACGTGATCTGGGAGCTGCTGGCGGCGGCAGCGGCGGCGGGCTGCAGCGGAGCTATGCGTCGGCATCGGCGGCGCCGTCGCGGCCGCAGGCGGCAGGGGCCGTCGGCGGCAGCTTCGCGCTCGGGGGTGGTGCTGGCGGCGGCGGCGGCGGCGGCGGCGGCGGCGGCGGCGGAGAGAAGAAGATTGCCATCGCGGGCGTGCGCACGTGGCTCAAGGTGTTGCCTGACGGGTCGGCTTCGATCGTACAGTTGGATCGGGGGCAGCTGGGGCTGCAGTACGGCGTGCAGCTGCGGGACTTCAGGTGTGTGGTGGGGCGGGCGGGGGGATTGGGATGGGTGTTTTACAATGAGGGGCCCCATACTGGAGGTCTTGCGGCGAGGTGGGCGCAAAGGGCCGAACCCACGGTCCAGTCCCATGGGTCAGTCCCACGGGTCAGCCCCACGGCCCAGCCCCACGGCCCAGCCCCACGGCCCAGCCCCACGGCCCAGCCCCACGGGTCAGCCCCACGGCCCAGCCCCACGGGTCAGCCCCACGGCCCAGCCCCACGGCCCAGCCCCACGGCCCAGCCCCACGGCCCAGCCCCACGGGTCAGCCCCACGGCCCAGCCCCACGGCCCAGCCCCACGGCCCAGCCCCACGGGTCAGCCCCACGGGTCAGCCCCACGGGTCAGCCCCACGGGTCAGCCCCACGGGTCAGCCCCACGGGTCAGCCCCACGGCCCAGCCCCACGGGTCAGCCCCACGGGTCAGCCCCACGGGTCAGCCCCACGGGTCAGCCCCACGGGTCAGCCCCACGGCCCAGCCCCACGGGTCAGCAGCTGATTCGCAGGGTGCTTGACCACGGGTGGGTTTGCGGCACATGCATGTGCACTATCTACTCTGCCTGCCTTGTCTGCATGCCTGCCCTGCCCACCTGCCCACCTGCCCGCATGTCACCTGCCCCGCCCCGCCCCGCCCCGCCCCGCCCCGCCCCGCCCCGCCCCGCCCCGCCCCGCCCCGCCCCGCCCCGCCCCGCCCCACCCCACCCCGTCCCGCCCCGCCCCGCCCCGCCCCGCCCCGCCCCGCCCTGCCTGACCGCAGGGTGTTGGACCCCGTGTTGGGAGCCACCTACCCCGCGTGTCTGCTGTGCCGAGAAGGGGCGCTCATTGTCAACCTGGACCCCATAAAGGTCGGGAGGGAGGGAATAGAAGGGGGAGGGGGAGGAGGAGGGGGGCAGGTGGGGGCGGCGGATCGGCAGCGTTAGTTGGGCGGACAGGAGGCATGTTCACACGAGGTCCGTGTTGGCTCTCCTCTCGCCCCCGCCCAAACCCACGCGCCCAAACCCACACACGACCAGACCCCGCTATCGCCTCTAGGAAGGAAACCCATGAGGCCCGACCGGACCGCCCCCTGCCTTAGCTCCGGCTGGGGCCCTCCGCCGCCACCGTACTCCCCCCCCATACACACACCCACACACCCATACACACACACATCCCGGACGTCCCCGCCCGGGCCCCGCCCTCCGCCCCCCTCCTCCAGGTCATCATCACCGCCCACTTTGCACTGGTCAACCACGCAGATTCCGACAAGGTGGGCGCGCGGCTGCGTTCGCGGCTGCGTGGCTGCGTGGGTGGCTGCGTGGGTGGGTGCGTGGGTGGGTCTGTGTGTGCGTGTATGGGTACGACAGCCCTTACCCCCGCTTACCCCCCCCGCCTTCAATCCACTGCACATGGAAGGCCGACGGAGGCTGCACCGGATTCCGCACCGTGTCGCTGTCTGTTCCTCAAACGACGTAGCAGCGCAGCTCTCACTCGGCCCCTTATCCGGACCCTAACCCCAACCCCGCCCCCGGCCCTTCCACCCTTCCACTCTTCCGCCCTACCGGCCTCCCGCCCCCCGGCCACCCGCCCCCCGGCCACCCGCCCCCCGCCACCCGCCAGGCCCGGCCCTTCATCGGCGAGCTCAAGCGGCGGCTGCACAACTACTCGGCATCCAAGCTCGCCGCCACCCAGGCCGCGTCCACAGCGGCCGCGACGACGGAAGGGGTCGCGGCGGCAGGCTTGGCGGCGGCGGCGGCAGGGGTGGCGGCGTCGGCAACCTGCGAGGGCGTCCCGTCCAGGTCCGGGTCCGGTCTGAGCCCCCAACAACACACACCCCTGTGGCAGCCGCACCCCCAACAACAACAGCAGCAGCAGCAGCAGCAGCTGAAGGACTCGGAGGAGGGGGTGGGGGCGGGGGCGGGTGCTGGCGGTGGTGCGGCTGGGGGCATGGCCGGTAGCGGCAGCGGCAGCCGGGTGGCATCTGTGACTTCGCTGCTGGGGTTGGCACTGGCGGCGGGCGGCAGCAGCACCGCACCCCCCGCGTCGTCGTCGTCGCCGGCGGCGGTGCAGCCGGCGGAGGGACAGGTGCGTAGGGCCCTGGCCAGGGTTTTGGGGTTTTAGGGTTTTAGGGTTTGTTTGTGTACATTTGGGGGATCCGGGTCTGACTTTGGGCCAGGATCTGGATTGGGTTTGGGGTCCCATAGGCATATTGGCCCATAGGCCCATGGGCCCATAGACCCATAGGCCCATAGGCCCATAGACCCGTGGGCCCATAGGCCCATGGGCCCATAGGCCCATAGACCCATGGGCCCATGGGCCCATAGGCCCATAGACCCATAGGCCCATAGACCCATAGACCCATAGACCCATGGGCCCATGGGTCTATGGGTCTATGGGCCTATGGGCCCATGGGTCTATGGGCCATACCCATACTTTGGGCCTGCGTTGGATCGGTCAGGTAGGTCCAAGAGCACGCCACCACGTGACCCGCCCCACCCCCTCCCCTCCCGCCTCCCCACATCCCCCCTCCCCTCCACTGCCTGCCTCCCCTTCCCTCCCTCCCTCCCTCCCTCCCTCCCTCCCTCCCTCCCTCCCTCCCTCCCTCCCTCCCTCCCTCCCTCCCTCCCTCCCTCCCTCCCTCCCTCCCTCCCTCCCTCCCTCCCTCCCTCCCTCCCTCCCTCCCTCCCTCCCTCCCTCCCTCCCTCCCTCCCTCCCTCCCTCCCTCCCTCCCTCCCTCCCTCCCTCCCTCCCTCCCTCCCTCCCTCCCTCCCTCCCTCCCTCCCTCCCTCCCTCCCTCCCTCCCTCCCTCCCTCCCTCCCTCCCTCCCTCCCTCCCTCCCTCCCTCCCTCCCTCCCTCCCTCCCTCCCTCCCTCCCTCCCTCCCGCCCTCCCGCCCTCCCGCCCTCCCGCCCTCCCTCCCTCCCTCCCTGCCCTCCCTCCCTCCCTCCCTCCCTCCCTCCCTCCCGCCCTCCCGCCCTCCCGCCCTCCCTCCCTCCCTCCCTCCCTCCCTCCCTCCCTCCCTCCCTCCCTCCCTCCCTCCCTCCCGCCCTCCCTCCCGCCCTCCCTCCCTCCCTCCCTCCCTCCCTCCCTCCCGCCCTCCCGCCCTCCCGCCCTCCCTGCCTCCCTCCCTCCCTCCCTCCCTCCCTCCCTCCCTCCCTCCCTCCCTCCCTCCCTCCCTCCCTCCCTCCCTCCCTCCCTCCCTCCCTCCCTCCCTCCCTCCCTCCCTCCCTCCCTCCCTCCCTCCCTCCCTCCCTCCCTCCCTCCCTCCCTCCCTCCCTCCCGCCCACCCACCGGAAGGGCCTCAAGGCGCAAGTGGCCAACGCACTGCTGTCCCTCCTGCCACAACACACAAGGCCCACGGGAGCCAACGGCGTCGCCGCCACCGCCGCCGCCGCCACAGCAGCTGATGCCGCCGCGCCGCTGCTGCCGGCCCGGCTGCTGCAGCTACGGCGGGGGGCCCTGGCGGCGGCATCGCTGACGTGGGGGTCCACCGTGGGGGCCGGCGGCGGCGGCGCCGCCAGCGGCGGCGGTTGCGGCGGCAGCGGCAGTTCTGATGGCCATGCGGTCAGTGAGATGGTGGCGTCGATGTCTTTCGAGCTGAGGGCGCTGGAGGTGGTGCTGGAGCAGGTACGGCAGATTCGTACCAGTACGATGGTACGACAGGGTACCGCCGGGTTTTTCAGTACGATGTGCCACCTAGTAACCACCAACCCCCAACTGCCTCCAGACGGTTACCCAGCTTGACGCCCAGACCACGGAGCTGGAACGAGCCACCCGAATGGCGCTGGACGAGCTGACACTGCGGGTCAACCCGCGCAACCTGGAGCGGATGCGTCACCTCAAGGGCCGAATGGCGGCACTCACCAACAAGGTCGACACGGTAAGGGGGGACGTTGGGGGACGTTGGGGGGCGTTGGGGGAGGTGGGGGCGCAGGGAAGCGGAATGTGAGGGGCGGTGAGGGGAGGGGACGGAAGGGAAGGGGAGGGGAGGGGAGGGGAGGGGAGGGGAGGGGAGGGGAGGGGAGGGGAGGGGAGGGGAGGGGAGGGGAGGGGAGGGGAGGGGAGGGGAGGGGAGGGGAGGGGAGGGGAGGGGAGGGGAGGGAGGGGAGGGGAGGGGAGGGGAGGGGAGGGGAGGGGAGGGGAGGGGAGGGGAGGGGAGGGGAGGGGAGGGGAGGGGAGGGGAGGGGAGGGGAGGGGAGGGGAGGGGAGGGGAGGGGAGGGGAGGGGAGGGGAGGGGAGGGGAGGGGAGGGGAGGGGAGGGGAGGGGAGGGGAGGGGAGGGGAGGGGAGGGGAGGGGAGGGGAGGAGCGGTGAGGTGAGGGGAGGAGCGGTGAGGGGAGGGGAGGAGCGGTGAGGGGAGGGGCGTAGGGAAGAGTGGGCGCGCTGGCTGGCTGGCTACAATGGGGGAGAGGGAGGGTTGGTTTGGGTGCGGGAGCGGTGTGGGCGAGGGTGGCTTGGTGGATGGTTGTATTCATTCCCGTGGGCGTCACAAGGTAAAAGAGCGCGAAGGCGGAGTCTCCTGGGGAAAGGAAAGGGGAGCAGTCTGGTACAGCTCCGGAAGGCAGATGCCCGCCCCTCCTCCCTCCCCGACCCCCCTTCAGCGGCGCCCCATTCATCGCTTTCCGCGGCCTCTCCTCTCCTCTCTTCTCCTCCCATCTCTTCCCCTCTCCTCTCATATATCAGCCAGTCAGCCACTATGCCTACAGTACCGGTATTCGGGCTGTTTATCTCTACCCTCCCCTCTCCTCTCCTCCCCTCCCCTCTCCTCTCCTCCCCTCCCCTCTCCTCCCCTTCGCCCCCCTCCTCTGCCGCTAAGGTCCGCGGGGTGTTGGAGAAACTGTTGGATGACGACCGCGCAATGGCCGCCATTCACCTCACCGCCAGGGAGGAAGCGGCCGCGGCTGCTGCTGCCGCTGCCGCTGCTGCTGTGGCGGCACAGCAGCAGCAGCTGTGGGTGGCCCACTCGATGGCGACAATGGAGCAGCAGCAGCAGCAGCAGCAGCAGCAGCGGGAGGAGTGGGTAGCGATGCAGCAGCAGCAGCAGCGGCAGCTATCCATGTCGATGTCGATGTCGACGATGATGGGGGCCCCCGCCAGCCCACCCCCCCTGGAGCGCATCAATAGCACGGTGGGGTTAGGGGCGGGAGGGGCAGGGGGGAATGGGTTTCACAGTTTCGGAGCGGCAAAAGGAGCTTGTTGCATCACCTTGTTGTCTTTGCAATTGTTTCCAGCTCCCTGTCGCGCGCATCCCCCTCCCTCCGCGCTGATGCTTTATACGAGTTATAAACGTATACGGCGCCAAAGCGATAAAAAAAAATACAAATTACAACATTAACGACGACGCAACTGAACGGCCGGCCACCCTTCTAAAAAGTTCCATTTCCTTCCCTCCCCTACCGTACCCTGCATAACCTTGTTGCCAATTTCTCCCTCCATCTACCTCGCCCACCCTTTTCGGTTTTGGGCCTGCCCACAAATCCTCCATCCCTCGCCTCACTCCCCACACCCCCCTGCACCTTCAAATCTCTCCTCCGCCCCCCTCTCCCCCCTTCTCTTCACTCCTCCTCCCTCTCACCTCCCACCCTTCCCCTTCCCCTTCCCTCCCCCCCTCCCCTCTCCCTCCCACCCCTCCCTCCCCCTCCCCCCTCCTCACCCCTCCCACCCCTCCTCCCCCCTCCCCCCCTCCCTCCCCTCCCCCTTCCTCCCCCTCCTCCCCTCACCCTCCTCCCCTCCCCTCCCCCCTCCCCTCCCTCCCCCCTCCCCCCTCCCCTCCCTCCCCCCTCCCCCCCCCCTCCCTCCCCTCCCTCCCTCCCTCCCCCCTCCCCCCTCCCCCCTCCCCCTCCCTCCCTCCCCCCCCCCCCTCCCTCCCCCCTCCCTCCCCCCTCCCTCCCCTCCCCCCTCCCTCCCCCCTCCCCCCCTCCCCCTCCCTCCCTCCCTCCCCTCCCCTCCCCTCCCTCCCTCCCTCCCTCCCCCCTCCCCCCCCCCCTCCCCCCCCCCCCTCCCTCCCCCCTCCCTCCCCTCCCTCCCTCCCTCCCTCCCCCCTCCCTCCCCCCTCCCTCCCTCCCTCCCCCCCCCCTCCCTCCCCCCTCCCCTCCCCCCCCTCCCTCCCCCCCTCCCCCTCCCCTCCCTCCCTCCCCCCCTCCCCCCTCCCTCCCCCTCCCTCCCCCCTCCCTCCCCCCCCCTCCCCTCCCTCCCTCCCCCCCTCCCTCCCTCCTCCCCCCCCCCTCCCTCCCTCCCTCCCCCTCCTCCCTCCCCCTCCCCCCCTCCCTCCCCCCCTCCCCCCCCCCTCCCCCCTCCTCCCCTCCCTCCCCCCCCCTCCCCCCCCCTCCCTCCCCCCCCCCTCCCCCCCTCCCTCCCCCCTCCCCTCCCCCCCCCTCCCCCCCCTCCTCCTCCTCCCTCCCCTCCCTCCCCCCCTCCCCCCCTCCCCCTCCCCTCCCCTCCCTCCCTCCCCTCCCCCCCCCTCCCCCCTCCCTCCCCCCCCCTCCCTCCCTCCCCTCCCTCCCCCCTCCCCCCCTCCCTCCCCCCTCCCCCCTCCCTCCCCCCCCCTCCCTCCCTCCCTCCCCTCCCCTCCCCCCTCCCTCCCCCTCCCTCCCCCCCCCTCCCCCCTCCCCCCTCCTCCCTCGCTCCCCCCCTTCCCCCTCCCTCCCCCCTCCCCCCCCCTCCCTCCCCTCCCCCTCCCCCCCTCCCCCCCCCCCTCCCCTCCCCCCTCCCTCCCCCCCTCCCCCCCTCCCCCTCCCTCCCTCCCTCCCCCTCCCTCCCCCCTCCCCCCCCCTCCCTCCCCTCCCCCCTCCCTCCCCCCTCCTCCCCTCCCTCCCCCTCCCCTCCCCCTCCCCTCCCCCCTCCCCTCCCTCCCCTCCCCCCCTCCCTCCCTCCCCCCTCCTCCCTCCCCCCTCCCCCCCCCCTCCCCCCTCCCCCCTCCCTCCCCTCCCTCCCCCTCTCTCCCCCCTCTCTCCCCCCTCTCTCCCCTTCCCCCTCCCTCCCTCCCTCCCCCCTCCCCTCCCTCCCCCCTCCCCTCCCTCCCCCCTCCCCCCCTCCCTCCCTCCCCCCCCTCCCTCCCCTCCCCCCTCCCTCCCCCCTCCCTCCCTCCCCCCTCCCCCCCTCCCTCCCTCCCCCCCCCTCCCTCCCTCCCTCCCCTCCCCCCCCCTCCCTCCCCCCTCCCTCCCCCCCCCCCTCCCTCCCCCCTCCCCCCTCCCTCCCCCCTCCCTCCCTCCCCCCCCCTCCCTCCCTCCCCCCCTCCCCCTCCCTCCCCTCCCTCCCCCCTCCCTCCCTCCCCCCTCCTCCCCCTCCCTCCCCTCCCCTCCCCCTCCCTCCCTCCCTCCCTCCCCTCCCTCCCCTCCCTCCCCCCTCCCTCCCTCCCCCCCTCCCTCCCTCCCCCCTCCCCCTCCCTCCCCCCCTCCCCCCCTCCCCCCCCTCCCTCCCTCCCTCCCTCCCCCTCCCTCCCTCCCTCCCTCCCCCCTCCCTCCCTCCCCCCTCCCTCCCCTCCCCCCTCCCTCCCTCCCCTCCCTCCCCCCCCCTCCCTCCCTCCCTCCCCTCCCTCCCTCCCCCCTCCCTCCCTCCCTCCCCCCCTCCCTCCTCCCTCCCTCCCGCCTCCCTCCCTCCCTCCCCCCTCCCCCCTCCTCCCTCCTCCCTCCCCCCTCCCCCCTCCCTCCCCCTCCCTCCCCCCTCCCCCCTCCCTCCCTCCCTCCCTCCCCCCCTCTCCCCCCCCTCCCCTCCCTCCCCCCCTCCCCCCCCCCTCCCTCCCTCCCCCCTCCCTCCCCTCCCCCCTCCCTCCCCCCCCCTCCCTCCCCTCCCTCCCCCCCTCCCCCCTCCCCCCCTCCCTCCCTCCCTCCCTCCCCCCTCCCTCCCCCCTCCCTCCCTCCCCCCTCCCTCCCCCCCTCCCTCCCCCCTCCCCCCTCCCCCCCCCCTCCCTCCCCCCTCCCCCCTCCCCCTCCCTCCCCCCCCCTCCCTCCCTCCCTCCCTCCCCCCTCCCTCCCCCCTCCCTCCCTCCCTCCCTCCCTCCCCCCCCTCCCCCCCTCCCTCCCCCCTCCCCCCTCCCTCCCCTCCCCCCTCCCTCCCCCCCTCCCTCCCCCTCCCTCCCCCCTCCCTCCCCTCCCCCCTCCCTCCCCCCCTCCCCCCCTCCCTCCCCCTCCCCCCTCCCCTCCCTCCCCTCCCCCCCCTCCCTCCCCCCCTCCCCCCCCCTCCCCTCCCTCCCCCCCTCCCTCCCCCCCCTCCCCCCTCCCCCCCTCCCTCCCCCCCTCCCCCCCCCTCCCCCTCCCTCCCCCCCCTCCCTCCCTCCCCCCTCCCCCCTCCCCCCTCCCTCCCCCCCTCCCTCCCTCCCCCCTCCCCCCTCCCTCCCTCCCCCCCCCTCCCCTCCCCTCCCCCTCCCCCCTCCCTCCCTCCCCTCCCCCCTCCCCCCCTCCCCCCTCCCCCCCTCCCTCCCTCCCCCCCCCCCTCCCCTCCCCCCTCCCTCCCCCCCCCTCCCTCCCCCCCCCTCCCCCCCCTCCCTCCCCCCTCCCTCCCTCCCCCCTCCCCCCCCTCCCTCCCTCCCCCCTCCCCTCCCCCCCCCTCCCCCCTCCCCTCCCTCCCCCCCCTCCCCCCTCCCCCCTCCCCCCCTCCCTCCCCCCCCCCCTCCCCCCTCCCTCCCCCCCTCCCCCCTCCCTCCCTCCCCCCCCCTCCCCCCTCCCTCCCCCCTCCCCCCCTCCCCTCCCTCCCTCCCCCCCCCTCCCCCCCCTCCCCCCCCCCCTCCCCCCTCCCCCCTCCCTCCCCCCTCCCTCCCCCTCCCCCCTCCCTCCCCCCTCCCCCCCTCCCTCCCTCCCCTCCCCCCCCTCCCCTCCCCCTCCCCCCTCCCTCCCCCTCCCCCCTCCCCCCTCCCTCCCCTCCCCTCCCCCCCCCCCTCCCTCCCCCCCTCCCCCCTCCCCCTCCCTCCCCCCTCCCCTCCCCTCCCCCCTCCCCCCTCCCCCCTCCCTCCCCTCCCCCCTCCCCCCTCCCTCCCTCCCTCCCCCCTCCCCCCCCTCCCTCCCTCCCCCCCTCCCCCCTCCCTCCCCCCCTCCCCCCTCCCCCCCCTCCCCCCTCCCTCCCCCCTCCCTCCCCCCTCCCTCCCCCCCCCTCCCCCCTCCCCCCCCCTCCCCCCCCTCCCTCCCCCCTCCCTCCCCCTCCCCCCCTCCCTCCCCCCCCCCCCTCCCCCCTCCCCTCCCCCCTCCCTCCCCTCCCCCCCTCCCTCCCCCCTCCCCCCCTCCCCTCCCTCCCCTCCCCCCCCCTCCCTCCCCTCCCCCCTCCCTCCCCCCTCCCCTCCCCCCCTCCCCCCCCCTCCCCTCCCTCCCCCCCCTCCCCCCTCCCTCCCCCCTCCCTCCCCCTCCCCCCTCCCCCCCTCCCCTCCCCCCCCCTCCCCTCCCCCTCCCTCCCCCCCCCCTCCCCTCCCTCCCCCCTCCCCCCTCCCCCCTCCCTCCCCCCCTCCCTCCCCCTCCCCTCCCCCCTCCCTCCCCCCCCCCTCCCCCCCTCCCCCCTCCCTCCCCTCCCCCCTCCCTCCCCCCCCTCCCCCCTCCCCCCCCTCCCCCCCCTCCCTCCCCCCCCCTCCCTCCCCCCTCCCTCCCCCCCTCCCCTCCCTCCCCTCCCCCCCCCCCCTCCCCCCTCCCCCCCTCCCCCCCTCCCCTCCCCCCTCCCTCCCCCCCCCCTCCCCCCTCCCTCCCCCCCCCTCCCCCCCTCCCTCCCTCCCCCCTCCCCCCCCCCCTCCCCCCCTCCCTCCCTCCCTCCCCTCCCCCCTCCCCCCCCTCCCCTCCCCCCCCCCCCTCCCCCCTCCCTCCCCCCTCCCCCCCCCTCCCTCCCCCCTCCCCCCTCCCCCCCCCCTCCCTCCCCTCCCCCCTCCCTCCCCCCTCCCCCCTCCCCCCCCCTCCCCCCTCCCTCCCCCCTCCCCTCCCCCTCCCCCCCTCCCCTCCCCCCCCTCCCCCCCTCCCCCCCTCCCTCCCCCTCCCTCCCCCCCCTCCCCCCCCCCCCCTCCCTCCCCTCCCCCCCCCCCTCCCCCCTCCCCCCCCTCCCTCCCCCCTCCCTCCCCCCCTCCCCCCCCCCCCCCTCCCCCCTCCCCCCCCCCCCTCCCCCCCCTCCCTCCCCCCTCCCCCCCCTCCCCCCCCCTCCCCCCTCCCCCCCTCCCTCCCCTCCCCCCTCCCCCCCCCCCCTCCCCCCCCCCCCCTCCCTCCCTCCCCCCCCTCCCCCCTCCCTCCCCCCCTCCCCCACCCACCCCCCCTCCCTCCCCTCCCCCCTCCCTCCCCCCCTCCCCCCCCCTCCCCTCCCTCCCCCCTCCCTCCCCCCCCCCCTCCCCCCCTCCCCTACCCCCTCCCTCCCTCCCCCCTCCCCCCTCCCCCCCCCCCTCCCCTCCCCTCCTCCCCCGTCCCCCCCCTTCCCCCCTCCCCCTCCCCCCCCCCTCCCCCCCCCCCCCCCTCCCCCTCCCCCCCCTCCCCCCTCCCCCCCCCCCCTCCCCCCCTCCCCCCCCCCCCCTCCCCCCTCCCCCCCCCCCCCTCCCTCCCCCCCCCTCCCCCCTCCCCCCCCTCCCCCCTCCCCTCCCTCCCCCCCCCTCCCCCCTCCCCCCCCCCTCCCCCCTCCCCCCTCCCCCCCCCTCCCCTCCCCCCCCCCCCCTCCCCCCCTCCCCCCTCCCCCCCCCCCCTCCCCCCCCCCTCCCCCCTCCCCCCTCCCCCCCCCTCCCCCCTCCCCCCCCCCTCCCTCCCCCCCCCTCCCCCCCTCCCCCCTCCCCCCCCCTCCCTCCCCTCCCCCCCCCCCTCCCCCCTCCCTCCCCCTCCCCCCCCCTCCCCCCCCTCCTCCCCTCCCCCTCCCCCCCCCCCCTCCCCCCTCCCCCTCCCCTCCCCCCCCCTCCCCCCCTCCCTCCCCCCCCCTCCCCCCCTCCCCCTCCCTCCCCCCCCCTCCCCCCTCCCCCCCTCCCCCCCCTCCCCCCTCCCCCCCTCCCCCCTCCCCCCTCCCCCCCCCCCCTCCCCCCTCCCCCCCCCCTCCCCCCCTCCCCCCTCCCCCCCTCCCCTCCCCCCCCTCCCTCCCTCCCCCCCCCCTCCCCTCCCCCCTCCCCCCTCCCCCTCCCCCTCCCCCCCTCCCTCCCTCCCCCCCCCTCCCCCCTCCCCCCCTCCCTCCCCCCCCCTCCCCCCTCCCCCCCCCCCTCCCTCCCCCCCCCTCCCCCCCCCCCCCTCCCCCCCCCTCCCCCCTCCCCCCTCCCCTCCCCCCCCCCCCTCCCCCTCCCCCCTCCCCCCCCCTCCCCCCCTCCCCTCCCCCCTCCCCCTCCCCCCCCTCCCCCCCCCCTCCCCCCCCCCCCTCCCCCCCTCCCTCCCCCCTCCCCCTCCCCCCCCCCTCCCCCCCCTCCCCCTCCCTCCCCCCTCCCCCCCCTCCCCCCTCCCCCCCTCCCTCCCCCCCCCTCCCCTCCCCCCCCCCCTCCCTCCCCCCCTCCCCTCCCCCCCCCCCTCCCCCCCCTCCCCCCTCCCCCCCCCCCCCCCCTCCCCCCTCCCTCCCCCCCCTCCCCCCCCCTCCCTCCCCCTCCCCCCCCCCCCCTCCCTCCCCCCTCCCCTCCCCCCCTCCCTCCCCCCCCTCCCCCCCCCCCTCCCTCCCCCCCCCCCCCCCCCCTCCCCCCCCTCCCCCCCTCCTCCCCCCCTCCCCCCTCCCCCCTCCTCCCTCGCTCCCCCCCCTCCCCCCTCCCCCCTCCCCCCCCCCTCCCTCCCCCTCCCCCCCTCCCCCCCCCCCTCCCCCTCCCCTCCCCCCCCCCCCCCCCTCCCTCCCCCCCTCCCTCCCCCCCTCCCCCCCCCTCCCCCCTCCCTCCCCCCCCCTCCCTCCCCCCTCCCCTCCCCCCCCTCCCCCCTCCCTCCCCCCCCCCCCCCTCCCCCCTCCCCCCCCTCCCTCCCCCCTCCCCCCCCCTCCCTCCCCCCCCCTCCCCCCTCCCCCCCTCCCCCCCCCTCCCTCCCCCCCCTCCCCCCCCCCCCCTCCCCCCTCCCTCCCCCCCCCTCCCTCCCCCCCTCCCCCCTCCCTCCCCCCCTCCCCCCTCCCCCCTCCCCCCTCCCTCCCTCCCCCCTCCCCCCCTCCCCCCCCCCTCCCTCCCCCCTCCCCCCTCCCTCCCCCCCCTCCCTCCCCCTCCCCTCCCCTCCCCCCCCTCCCTCCCCCCCCCTCCCCCCCTCCCCCCTCCCCTCCCCCCTCCCCCCCCTCCCCCCCCCCCCTCCCCTCCCCCCCCCTCCCCCCCCCTCCCCCCTCCCCCCTCCCTCCCTCCCCCCCCCTCCCCCCTCCCCCCCTCCCCTCCCCCCCCCCCCTCCCCCCCCCTCCCCCCTCCCTCCCCCCCTCCCCCCTCCCCCCCCTCCCTCCCCCCTCCCCCCCCCTCCCCCCCCCCTCCCTCCCCCCCCCTCCCCCCCTCCCCTCCCCCCTCCCCCCCCCTCCCTCCCCTCCCCCCCCTCCCTCCCTCCCTCCCCCTCCCCCCCCCTCCCCCCTCCCTCCCCCCTCCCCCCCTCCCCCCCTCCCCCCCCCCTCCCCCCCTCCCCTCCCCCCTCCCTCCCCCCTCCCCTCCCCCCCCCCCCTCCCCCCTCCCCCCTCCCCCCCCCTCCCCCTCCCCCCTCCCCCCCTCCCCCCCCCCTCCCCCCCTCCCTCCCCCCCCCCCCCCCCCCTCCCTCCCCCCCTCCCCCCCCCTCCCCTCCCCCCCTCCCTCCCCCCTCCCCCCTCCCCCCTCCCCCCCCTCCCTCCCCCTCCCTCCCCCCCCTCCCTCCCCCCCCCCTCCCTCCCCTCCCCCCTCCCCCCCTCCCCCCCCTCCCCTCCCTCCCCCCTCCCCCCTCCCCCCCCCCTCCCTCCCTCCCCTCCCCCCCTCCCTCCCTCCCTCCCCCCCCCTCCCTCCCCCCCTCCCTCCCCCCTCCCCCCTCCCTCCCTCCCCCCTCCCCCCCTCCCTCCCCCCTCCCTCCCCCCCTCCCCCTCCCTCCCCCTCCCTCCCTCCCCCCTCCCCCTCCCCTCCCCTCCCCCCCCCTCCCTCCCCCTCCCCCCTCCCCCCTCCCTCCCCCCTCCCCCCTCCCCTCCCCCCCCTCCCTCCCTCCCCTCCCCCCCCCCCCTCCCCCCTCCCTCCCCTCCCCCCCCCTCCCTCCCCCCTCCCCCCCCTCCCCCCCCCCCCCCCTCCCCCCTCCCCCCCCTCCCCCCCCCTCCCTCCCCCCCCCTCCCTCCCCCCTCCCCCCCCTCCCCCCTCCCCCCCTCCCCCTCCCCTCCCCCCTCCCCCCTCCCTCCCCCCCTCCCCTCCCCCCCTCCCCCCCCCTCCCTCCCTCCCCCCCCCCCTCCCTCCCCCCTCCCCCCCTCCCTCCCCTCCCCCCTCCCCCCCCTCCCTCCCCCCCCCTCCCCCCCTCCCTCCCCCCTCCCCCCCTCCCTCCCCCCCTCCCCCCCTCCCTCCCCCCTCCCTCCCTCCCCCCTCCCCCCCCCCCCTCCCGCCCCCCCTCCCCCTCCCCCCCCCCCTCCCTCCCCCCCCTCCCCCCTCCCTCCCCCCTCCCTCCCCCCCTCCCCCCTCCCCCCTCCCCTCCCTCCCCCCCCCTCCCTCCCTCCCTCCCTCCCCCCCCCCTCCCTCCCCCCCCCTCCCCCCTCCCCCCTCCCTCCCTCCCCCCCCCCCCTCCCCCCCTCCCTCCCCCCCCCCCCTCCCTCCCTCCCCCCTCCCCCCCCCCTCCCTCCCTCCCCCCCCCTCCCCCCTCCCCCCTCCCCTCCCCCCCCTCCCTCCCCCCTCCCCCCCCTCCCCCCTCCCCCCTCCCTCCCCCCCCCCCCTCCCCCCTCCCCCCTCCCTCCCCCCCCCCTCCCTCCCCCCTCCCTCCCCCCTCCCCCCCCTCCCCCCTCCCCCCCTCCCTCCCCCCTCCCTCCCCCCTCCCCCCCCCTCCCTCCCTCCCCCCCCCTCCCCCCTCCCTCCCCCCCCCTCCCCTCCCCTCCCTCCCCTCCTCCCTCCCCCCTCCCTCCCTCCCTCCCTCCCTCCCTCCCTCCCTCCCTCCCTCCCTCCCTCCCTCCCTCCTCCCTCCCTCCCCCCTCCCTCCCTCCCTCCCTCCCTCCCTCCCTCCCTCCCTCCCTCCCTCCCTCCCTCCCTCCCTCCCTCCCCTCCCTCCCTCCCTCCCTCCCTCTCCCTCCCTCCCCTCCCTCCCTCCCTCCCTCCCTCCCTCCCTCCCTCCCTCCCTCCCTCCCTCCCTCCCTCCCTCCCTCCCTCCCCTCCCTCCCTCCCTCCCTCCCTCCCTCCCTCCCCTCCCTCCCTCCTCCCTCCCTCCCTCCCTCCCTCCTCCCTCCCTCCCCCTCCCTCCCTCCCTCCCCTCCCTCCCTCCCTCCCTCCCTCCCTCCCTCCCTCCCTCCCTCCCTCCCTCCCTCCCCCCTCCCTCCCTCCCTCCCTCCCTCCCTCCCTCCCTCCTCCCTCCCTCCCTCCCTCCCTCCCTCCCTCCCTCCTCCCTCCCCCCTCCCTCCCTCCCTCCCTCCCTCCCCTCCCTCCCTCCCTCCCTCCCTCCCTCCCTCCCTCCCTCCCTCCCTCCCTCCCCCTCCCTCCCTCCCTCCCTCCCTCCCTCCCTCCCTCCCTCCCTCCCTCCCTCCCTCCCTCCCTCCCCCCTCCCTCCCTCCTCCCTCCCTCCCTCCCTCCCTCCCTCCCTCCCCTCCCTCCCTCCCCTCCCTCCCTCCCTCCCTCCCTCCCTCCCTCCCTCCCTCCCTCCCTCCCTCCCTCCCTCCCTCCCTCCCTCCCTCCCTCCCTCCCTCCCTCCCTCCCTCCCTCCCTCCCTCCCTCCCTCCCTCCCTCCCCTCCCTCCCTCCCCTCCCTCCCTCCCTCCCCTCCCTCCCTCCCTCCCTCCCTCCCTCCCTCCCTCCCTCCCTCCCTCCCTCCCTCCCTCCCTCCCTCCCTCCCTCCCTCCTCCCTCCCTCCCTCCCTCCCTCCCTCCCTCCCTCCCTCCCTCCCTCCCTCCCTCCCTCCCTCCCTCCCCCCTCCCTCCTCCCTCCCTCCCTCCCTCCCTCCCTCCCTCCCCCTCCCTCCCTCCCTCCCTCCCTCCCTCCCCTCCCTCCCTCCCTCCCTCCCTCCCTCCACTCCCTCCCTCCCCTCCCTCCCTCCCTCCCTCCCTCCCTCCCTCCCTCCCTCCCTCCCTCCCTCCCTCCCCTCCCTCCCTCCCTCCCTCCCTCCCTCCCTCCCTCCCTCCCTCCCTCCCTCCCTCCCTCCCTCCCTCCTCCCTCCCTCCCTCCCTCCCTCCCTCACCCTCCCTCCCTACCCTCCCTCCCTCCCCCTCCCTCCCTCCCTCCCTCCCTCCCTCCCTCCCTCCCTCCCTCCCCTCCCTCCCTCCCTCCCTCCCTCCCTCCCTCCCCCCTCCCTCCCTCCTCCCGCCCTCCCTCCCTCCCTCCCTCCCTCCCTCCCTCCCGCCCTCCCTCCCTCCCTCCCTCCCTCCCTCCCTCCCACCCTCCCTCCCTCCCTCCCTCCCCTCCCTCCCTCCCTCCCTCCCTCCCTCCCTCCCTCCCTCCCTCCCTCCCCCCGCCCTCCCTCCCTCCCACCCTCCCTCCCTCCCTCCCTCCCTCCCTCCCCTCCCTCCCCCCTCCCCCCTCCCTCCCTCCCTCCCTCCCTCCCTCCCCTCCCTCCCTCCCTCCCTCCCTCCCTCCCTCCCTCCCTCCCTCCCTCCCCTCCCTCCCTCCCTCCCTCCCTCCCTCCCTCCCCTCCCTCCCTCCCTCCCCTTCCCCTCCCGACCCTCCACTCCCCCCTACCCTCCCCTATCACCTTTCCCTACTCGCTTCCCTCCCCTCCCTCCGAATAGCCTCCCTCTCCCCCCTCCCTACCTCTCCCTCCCTGATCGCCTCGCATCCTCGCCCTCCCTATCCCTCCAACCGCCCGCCCCTCCCTCCACCATACGCTCCCTTATACCCCTTTCGTTATAACCAATCCCGTCCCCCCTCCCCACCCTCTCCGTCCCTTCCCTCCACCTATGCCCGTCACGTCCCTCCCCTACTGAATTCCCGACTCCCTCCCGTCCGCGATTGTTTGCCTCCCCCATCCCTCCCTCCCCCCCTCCCTCCCACCCACCCTCCCTCCCTCCCTCCCTGTTTTTTCTGCCTCCCCTCCCCACCACATCCCTAACCCTCCCTCCCTGCCCCGCCCTCCTATTAGCTCCCTTATCCCCATCACCCTGCCCTACCCTCCCTCACCGCCTCAGCCCTCCCTACCACACGCCCTGCCTATCCCATCGCCTCCCCTGCAAACCTCACCCTATCCCTCTACCCCTCGCAGCGCCTCCCTCCCGCCCTCCCTCGCAACTCTGAGCCTCCCTCCCTTCTCCTCCCTCCCCCCCGTCCCTATCCCTCCCTCTCCTGCCCCTCCCTCCCTCCCTCCCACCCCCCTACCTCCCCCCCCCCCCCGTCCTTTTTTTTTTTTTTATTTTTACCACCCCCTCCCCCCTCCCCTCCCCCCCCCCTCACTTTTCCTCCCCCCCCTCCCCCTCTCGACCCTCCTCCTGTCCTCCTTTCTCCCCCCTCCCGCTCCTTTCCCCCCTCCCCACCCCTATCTTCAGATCCCCGCCCGTCCCGCCCACTCTCCCCCCCCCCCCCCCCGCCCTAGCAACTCCCGCACCCGAACCCTCCCCTCCTCCCCCCCCCTCGGCCCCCGCCCCTCCCCCCTCCCGACGACCCCACTCCCTACCGTCTATGTCGCCGCCCCTCCCGCCCCCCCCTGTCCTCTGCCATTCCCCCCCCCCAGCCCTCCCTCCCTCTCCCCACCTGTCATGATTGCCGTGATCCCAGCTTTTCGCCCCCCCCCACCCTCCCGCGCGCCTTCCCCCCCTCCCCGCCTCCGCTCTCATCCCCTTTGGCCTCCCTCCACCCCCTTCCCCCTCTCCTCCTCCGCTCAGGCCTCCTTCCCCCCCCCCGTGCCCCCCCGCCCCATTCCCCCCCCCCCCCCACGTCCCTCCCCCCCCCCCTCTCTCTCTCCTTTGCCCCCCCCCCCCCCCCTCCCGGCCCCCCCCTCCCCCTGCCCCTTGTCTCCCCCCCCTCCTCCCACGCCCCCCCTCCCCACGTCTCACCCCCCCCCCCGCCGCCGCCCCTCCGCACCCCCCCCCCCCCCGCCCCCCCTCTCAACTCTCCTCCCCCCCCCTCCCTTCCTTCCCCACCCCTCACCGCCCCCCCCGCACCCCTCTGACTGACCAACTCCCCCCCCCCCCCCGGTCCCCCCCCCCCCCCCCCCCCCCCCTCCACCCCCCTCTCCCCCCCCCCCTCCCCCCCCCCCCCCCCCCCCCCCCCCCCCCCCCCCCCCCCCCCCCCCCCCCCCCCCCCCCCCCCCCCCCCCCCCCCCCCACCCACCCCCCCCCCCCGCCCCCCCCCGCCCCCCCCCCCCCCCCCCAACCACGCGCACCCCCCCCCCCCCCACCCCCCCCACCCCCGCCCCCCCCCCCCCCCCCCCGCCCCCACCCCGCGCCCCCCCCCCCCCCCCCCCCCCCGCCCCCCCCACGCCCCCCCCCCCCCCCCCCCCCCCCCCCCCCTCCCCCCCCCCCCCCCCCCCCCCCCCCCCAACCCGGTGCCCTAAACCCCCCCCCCGCGCCCCCCCCCCCCCCCGGGGGCCCCCCCCCAAAACCCCCCCCCCCCCCCCCCCCCGCCCCCCCCCGCCACCCTCCCCCCCCCCCCCTCCCCTCGCCCCCCCCCGCCCCCCCGCCCCCCCCCCCCCCCCGCCCCCCCCCCGACCAGCCCCCCCCCCCCCCACCCCCGCCCCCCCCCCCCCCCCCCCCCCCCCCCCCCCCCCCCCCCCCCC